>WBMV01003510.1:610816-1086650 GCA_013396655.1 Campylorhamphus procurvoides | reverse complement strand
GTTGTCTCTTGAACTAAGACACATGGTGTGTCTAATTAAGTCAGTGCTTTGGAGATGATGCTGTTGCCAACCCATTGCCATACCTTAGTTATGTTGTTTTCATACAGAACTTTCTGTTCACGCCCTTTGGACTAGTTATAAAAGGCATTATTTAGGTTTTTTAATTGTTTTTGTGATAGTCAGCCTTTTTTGTGGTCTTTGAAGTTTATGGTTTCTGTCATCTGATTCTTTAGTCTTTTTGGACAGTAATGTAGATGATGATGTCTGTGACTCAGCCCTGAAATTAATGCAGGTGCAACCTGACAGTAGTTGGGACTTCAAAATAAAATAATAAATGCTGTTAGCAGAAGGCATTCATACTGTTGAATTTTTGTAGGTTTTTTTTTGCTTTAGGAGAAACCTATTTCCAGATCCATGCTTTACTCAGTACTCTCTGTACTTTGCTATCTCTACGTCCTCATGAAGACCACTAGTCTATTTGTCATTTTCGTTCATGTTTCCTTTGGTTATCCCCTTCTAGAGGAATTGCTTCTCTTAAAATACTGTTTGTGCTTTGCCCATATATATATATATAAACACACACACACATATATATATACACATAAAGCACCAGCACAGTAAAGGAAAAGGGTTTTGCTTTAATTTTCTCTGCGTGCTAGAAATGTATTATTGGCCGTTGTTTTGGAACTCTGAGAGTTTGATTTTTTTAGTGTGCACAGAGGGATTCAAGATTCAGATATAGTTCTTTCACCTTGTTTTTTCTTGTGTTTTGCTTTCAAAAGTGAATTGTAATTTGCAGACAACCTGGTAAATGGTGTAGTGTGACTGGTTCACTTGTGTACTTACTCTCTTCTGCAAGTCTAGCTGTCCATTGGTATAAGTCTTGCCTTCACAGTTTCCAGATGACCAAGAATCTTGATCAAAAATATATCAGTGATTGCAGCATCCCTTCAACATAAAAGCACCTTTTTAAACTTTCACCTTGATAACGAAACTGTAGTTTGTATCTAAGAAGTTTAGGCTTCTGGTATTTCTGCACCTAGCCTGTGAATAAGCTGGAACAAGCACTTCTGCCCTTTTGATTAAGATACAGGAGCACAAAATAAAAAGTCTCTGAGATGTCCAAGTGGTTCCCCAAGTGAAAAAAAAAGAAAAACCAAACTATAAAACCCCAAACCAAAACAGAAGAAATGTTATGGTTAATTCTTAAATGTTATGATTAATACACCTTTCAGACCTTCTTTATGTTTTACTTGGAAGTACAATAGGAAACAGAGCAAGATTGTTGAGGTGTTATGACCAAATACCTAGTTAGATCCATATCAAATTGAAATTAATTGCTCTTTTTAGCAAAGTGTGTTGCAAGTTTCTGTCCTAGCACACCCTGAAGGCACATGATTGTGTGTAAATATAAGTTTAATGCCCACCCTTGGATTCTGCCCTCTGTCCTCATTCTGAGAGTTCTGTCAAGCTGGCTTCTTAGATTGACTTTTTTTCCTACCTATTTAATTTCTCTTGTAATTTTCATTTTCCCCAGAAAGGCTTTTCATAGAAGAGAGATTAATTTTTCTTAAGCCTTCCTGCCGTACAACAGGGGGTAGATTCTTTACCACTTGAGATGTTTTGCAGGCTAATTCTAGGTTAGAGCTCCCATCAGGAAATTAATTATCTTGCCCTGCTGTAGCCTTTTCAAGGAGAAAGAGAAGGAATGTACCTTGAAATTACCTCTAGACTCCCAGCAGTAAAAACTTCCAAAAGCATTAATGACTCGTACCCAAAAGCCTCAACTGAAGCCTCTTCAGATTAAAGGAAAAGTGCTCTGTACGCTCTCTGTTGGGCAGGGTTTTGCGCAGGAGTTTGTTAAGAGGGGAAGACTCCAGTCTTATTCTCACTCCAGAGTGTGTTTCATTCCTTAGCAGTGTTGCTCATGGATTGTATTACATTGTGTGGATCAATTCCTAGATCTTTAGTGATGATGGGTAATTCATTGGCTCAGAAGTTGTCACCTTTCTAATACTGACCCTCTTCCATTTGGATTTTTGTTTTTTTGTTAGACGTTCCTCTTCACGTATACTTTGAAACATTATTAAGGAAGGATGACATCAAAGGAGAACCTATTGATACCTCATCTTTGGGAGGAGAGTTTAAAGTATCTTCTGACAATGGTATGTAAAGCAAAATATTCTGGTATTTGCAAGACCATTTTTAATTCATTCGTCAGTAATTTCTTCCATGAAGAGTTTATAAGTTTAGCACAAACCAGGTTGTCAGAGAAGTTAACTCACTAAGGCTTTAGGTGGAAGATGAATCTGTTCCCAGACCACAGTGTCAGGTTCTCCTTTGTTGCACTGAGATCATTCCACCAGAGCCATAGGAGGGCCATAATACACGTGCCGGGAGTTTGGGCAGGGTTCCTGACTGCAGTACTGTTTACTATTTGGATTCCTATCATAAGTTTTGGGGTTTTTTTTCCATTATCAATAGTTAAGCAGCTGAGATTTCCTGTAAATTGCATTAATAGAAAATAAATTTTCAATTTGATACATGCTTTTTTTATTGTAGACTATAATCAGCATCATGTTTCTGTCAAACAATGGAGTAGTGGATGTTTATCTAATTCCAAATCTCAGTTGGTGTCAGGAACATCTGATCAGCTGTCAGAAGGAAGAAAGAAAAGACACCTAAGTGAGACAGCAATAGGTAAGAGAAATGCAAAAAGGCACTACTTCTTTTAAAATATATATTGTATAAATGAGTTTGTAACCACTGGGCTTTGAGAATTAATTATAAGGTGTCTTCAAAAAGGATACTGTTATGAAATTTTAAAGGAGTGAATAAATGGACTTAGGACACCACGAAAATAATTTGCTATTTTAAAGCATAGTAATCCTCTTTCTTCCTGAGTATATATTAGAAAAGGAGACAAGCTTCTGTATTTTACTTTTGGAGCACTCTTAAAGGAAACTGCTTAGCAGTCCAACTGTTCTTCTGATACTGGGTTATTCTTACTACGAAGAGGTGTTTTTTATAGCAGTCAGTGAAACGGACTGAATTGCAAAGTTGTCTGTCAAATCATGTGCCCAACAAAACATTTACTACTCTTGGCATCTTTGGTCTACTGTTTCAGAAGTAGCAGCACAAGTTGTAGCTTATTAGTGCTGTGGGTGTAGTACTACATATTTATTCCTAATTTGGGCTCTGTGTAGGGGAAGTTATCCATAGGGAAGATCAGCGAATAAACAAGGCCAAAAATAAAATCTGTGTGCTAAGGAGTTGCAGAGTTGCCTGGCAGATCAGAGTTCATATCCTTGACCCAGCCTGTGCAATATAGTCTTTAGGATCAGTCTTACCTCTTTTTCCATGTTGGAATACACCTTTTTATTCTTTTTATTAGTTGTTATATTAAATTTGAGTTCTCCTTTCTTAGTGGAAATTAAGGCAGAAGGAAAGCGTAAGAGGTGGTTAAATTCTTAATCCCCCTAAATACTGTTTACACTGGGACTGAATGGGAGTAAACAATTATTACAGTTTGTCTGGAGCAGTGGACCACAACTAAAAGAAACCACTATTGGTTTGGAAACCTAAACTAATTTTGCTTGTTACCCTTGCTGCCGGTTTTATTAAGGAAGAAACTGTCAGAGAGGGCTCAGAGAACTGGTGAGATGCACCCCAGCTAGGGCAGTGATGCTAGGGAACAGTGGGAAGTGTTCCTCTAAGTCTGATTGCATTTGCTGTGTATATAGTTTGTGGCAGCTTCTGAAAAAGTAATCAGGATTTGCCCATACAAAGGTGATTCCATGAGAAAAAATCCTTTGTAGAAGGAGAGGGGATGAGTTTTGTGCAACAACGACAGGATGAGCAGCAAGTGTTTATTTAGATGCCTTTTTTTAGTATCCAGTAAATTCTGAGTGGTTCACTGTGGGCTTCTAGAAATGACTTTACAATTACTGTATGGAAAAACATCTTCAGTCTAATAGACAACAGCTGGTATGTATTTTTTATTGCTGTTTTTTGTGACAGGCGAAAGTAACACTCGGTTTGAGACATTCTCCTTTCAACATGCAGAATCAGAATCCCACAGCAGTTTTGCTGTTGGAACCAATGTCAGTGCCATGTCTCGGCCCACTCACAGCACTTCTTCACAGGTAAACCAAAAATGTACCACTCTCGCAACTGAAATATCAACAGAGAATTGTGCAGATTCAAATCCAAAACCACACACCTTTTACAGCTAATTTAGTGTTAAATTACAGTACAGAGCATTTTTGCAGTGAATCAAGTGCCTTGTATTAACTAATGGATTCCAGATTGAGCATGTGGTGTTTCTAAAACAGATACTTGCTTGTAAAAGAATTCTGCAGATCATATAACTAGAGTGTAAGTTTGATTTATTTGCATTATGCCTTCCCCCCCACCAAATTTCATTAAATACAGTGTGATTTATGTTCCCAGTTTTACACAAGGGCTCTTATGACCCTTTTTTCTTGGTGCAGCTACATAAAATGGCCTCATGGTGCAAATACAATCACAAAATTTGTTAGCTCTGTTTCACCGTTTAAAAAATTTTGAGCAGAACTGTAGGTGTAGTCTGTGATATATAAATTTGCTGAGCAACAGCAGAGCTCTGGTTCAGTGAAGTCCCTGCAGAAACACACTGTTTTATTGGAATGCATGGAGAATTTCAGAATAATATTCAGATTTTGATTCTGTGATTTTGCTAAGCCTAGTGGTATACTGGTGCTCTGTAAGTCGTCATGTTTTGATGCAGAGCAGAGTTGAAATTTGTGTCCCCTACATAGTTTTGACAAGGCATACTTGTCCGTTTTTCTCCTGAGGTGACGATCATCAAAGAACACCTGAATAAGCATTTTAGAATGGTCTGTTTCCATTAAAGTTCATTTAAAAATTGAAAACTTGTGATATGGAATGTATCATGATTTAAGACTAAATTTTCTCTCTCATTTGGAATTCTTAATTGTAACACACTGAAGAACCACTTGGGTTACAGGTTAGTAGATGACAGAAGAAGATCGTCTTTGTAGGCTGAACACAATGAAGAAGGCAGCATTAACTGCAAGATTTTCCTAAATATTCAGAATTAACTGTACCTGAAATCAAGTAGGAGAAACTCATGCTGATTTCAGTAAGAGTTATGCCGGCAAGAAATAAGTCTCAGAGATGAGACAGTTTTAAGATTTATTGGGGGAGGGTGTTGGAAGTCATTAAGCCACTACAAAATGTGTTTCTGCTTGTGAAATTCTAATGTTTCTCAGCTAACGTGTACTTCCTGTGATTTGAGCTGATGCATCTCCTCTTGTGTTGATTATATTATTCAGCATAACTCTAGGAGGAGGTTGAGAAGTGAGAGCTCCTATGATATAGACAACATTGTTATTCCCATGTCGCTGGTGGCACCATCAAAGTTGGAGAAACTACAGTACAAAGAAATCCTTACTCCAAGGTTTGCTCACAACCTCCTTAATTGCAAAGATAGCAAAACAAACATGAGAATATTAACTAAAGTATAATTAGCATGGAGTTAGAAAATGTTATAATGTTAGGATGATATTTTCATGCATTTGGGGTTTTTTTATCTGTGCGCTTCAGTTCACGTGACTGAAGTGGTGAGAAGACTGGACAGCTGATAGCACAAGGGAAATAGTCTGATACACACAGAGAGGTGGCGGATAAATAGGCTGGCTAAAAGTAGGGTTTATATCATCTTAATTGTAGTGATGTTCATGGCCTTAATTGTGCCATAAGGCTGACAAGCTCTGAGTGGTTATTTGGAGGTTTCTGTCTTTTTTGTGTGTTCATAAGAAAAAGGTTTGCAATTTTCAGTGGATTAAACAAAATGGATTTATCATGTTTTTTAAGTTTAGACATTCTGATACAGTAGAATAAGCCTACTTTTTTCTGTACAGTATAAGCTTATAAACTGTCATTCTAGAGACATTTTGTTTGTTTGTCTCAGAAGAAGAATACAGGGTAATTGATCTCCTATGTTATAATTCAGTGGCTTACTAGCAAATTGCCTGAAATTGGCTAAATGCAGTTGTTCTGTATTTTAAATCTCTAATATGTATTTGCTTTTATATTGCCTTTAAAGCTAAAAATATTATTAAGACTGTTGGATAGCTTAAAGACTGTTTTGTGAAATGGAAAGGTTAGATACTGAGTTAGAAAAGGAAAATTTAAATTTCAGACATTTTATCATCATCTTAAATTTGAAATTATTTTATTTGATGGAAATTCTGAAGCACAAGCAGTGGTAAAGGGAGTAACTAATAATGTACTTTAGAAACAAAAGAGTCGTCTCTACTGCTGAAATAATGAAACAGCATTTAGGTAAATTAATTGGATTTTCCCTGTCTCATTTCTAGCTGGAGAGTTGTTGAACTTCAACCTTTAGAAAAAACTCATACAGATGAAGAAGAGGTAGGCTGTATTTTAGTTAAGCCACCAGTTTTTATTTAAACTAGATATAATATATAATTGGGATAATTGTTGCATACTTTCCAAAATCACCGATTCCATGCAAATCCCGGTAAGTTTCAAGTTTCAAAAATAAATATCAAATTATGCAAATGTGCTGGTCCCTTGCTGCTGCACAGTCAGTGCTCCCAAAGGGGCCCTCTCCCTTCCCTGTGCTTGAGCACTGTCATGCTGGCTCTCCCAGTCTCTGTCTCCTTGGGGCTACCTGTGCTATAATGCTGTCTTTTTCTCTCATCCTCCCCTTCTATGGCCAGTTCCTGTGGCATTTTGCTCTTCAGATGGTAATTAGGCATCTTGCCTACAGGTCCAGGAAATTTATTCAGTTTTCTCCTCAGTGTTTGTTTTCCTGCAACCCTCCTGCTGGGAGCAAGCTTTTCTGCTTTGATGCCTAAAGGTTTTGTGTGTATTTTGTAGATTTTTAGAGCTTTAATCTCCCTCAGTCTCTGCCACTATCACCCGTTTTATCTCTAGGACTTGTATTTGTGCCTTCACCCACAATATCTGTTCTTGAGCTTCTATTTCCAAGAATCTCTACAACTGGGGTTTAGGTGCCTCAGCAGTAGAAAAAGATGGCATTTGAGTAGCAGTACAGAAGGTTATACTAAACAGAGTAAACAAATCATTGTGCCACTCCCTTGGGGTAGAAAGTACACTCTCCAAAAAGGCAGTAGCTTCATCAGAGTTATACTAGGTCTGTGGAAATAATCCTTTAGGAGAGCATCATGGCCTCAGCTCCTTACCTGTTGTAGTTGCACTTACTTGGTGGCATGCTCTTCGGTTGGAAGGAATGGAAAAGCTTACTCTGTTTCTGCCTTTGCCAATGCAGTTGAGAATTTTCTGTGAAATCTGGTAATTAGATTTATGTCACTTCCACCCATTGACTTTTGGGCTGCTACTGTCTCGGCCAGCAGGAATCGTGCCTGATCTTCTTTTTTACCGAGAAGGTAAAGTTACATACACAGGAGAACTCTCCTACAAGGATATTTAATTAATTAGGCAGCAAGAGCACACTGTCCCTTGTTCATTACTCTTTGTCTTAGTATGTGGGAGAATGAGGGATGGAAGAATTTCAACACCAGTTTCCCTTCAGGGCTTCAAGGGGCTTCCTGGGAGGACTCAGTGGGTTTCTTGTTTGAATTTCAGATCCCATAGAGATGACTTCTCTAGTGCTTTTAGTGTATTTTGCTGAAGGGACTTCAAGGTGTCTTTGTGAAGTTCATGGGCTAATCACTCATGTAGCAGCGCTCCCAGTACCTTTGTGTTCAGCATGACTCATGGATCTAGTATGATTCATCCTCTGGCCAGGAAATTACTTGAGTTAAGAATAAAGCAGCTTTGCCTCCTGCTGTGGCCCACTCTATCTGTATTGTCTGTGCTACTGAGTAGAATTAGAAGGGACAAGAGAAAAATTCTAATGATCTTGTTTGTGTAAGTCATCCTTTGCCAATTTCCCCCTTTCTTTTGGGATCATGTTAATTGGTTTGGATATTTTTCAGAGTACTGAGAAAGGGTGATTGATCATAATTCTTCCTTTAGCTTTGAGCTGAGTTACATTTGTTACTTGTGAAAAGACTTGAGGAAACAGCACCATTACCTGTTTGCATTTTCTGCACTCATGCTCCGATGTGCTTGAAATTGCTAGTTGTGCTGAAGTTAGAGCAAGCTTCAGTCGGGCAATTCATGCAAGGAAAGGGAAGGCAAAATGTACTGTATGTTTTTATATAAAATACTCTTTATCTTACTGCATAGTAGTCTGTGGTGGTACTATATAATCGTATCTTTTCTGACTGTCTTCTGCATAGTTAAATTGAAGACTTCCGGAGTTGTCCTGGTGTCCAGCAACAGTCAGGGATTTCTACCACTGGATAATTTTTTTTTCTCCTCTATGCAATATTGCACCCAGTTTCCATAAGTTACAAAAAATGTGAGGTCCGATATTTGTTATGTTCCACAGGAGCCACACTTCCAAGGAGGGAAATCGACGACTTTCTGGGAATCAGACTTATTCAATGTGCTTTTATTTGAGTACAAAACACTTAACTTTTTTGGTGCATTTTTGTTTCTGGAAGTTTTGCCTTACAAGGATAAAATTGGCAATGTAAAAGTTAATAAGTGTACTATCTATGTCTGCTCTATTACTTGCTCTAAAAATACTTAAGTTTCTGGAAACAGCATTTGAGTTTCCTGGTTTGCATGTAGGAATTTGCAGACTATTATTGCTTTAAGGCATGGGAGGGTGTGGCACAAGTTATCCTGGTTTATTTTGGTTTTAATTCGTTTTATCCAGGTTAAAGTTTCTGGAAAAGCACAATTATAACATTCAAGTTTATTTTATCGTTGTTTTAATAATGACAGTATTTTTCAGAATACTGTGAGCAATTAGTTTTGCTTAAGGGATTTTGTGGCCTCTGACTCAGTGTTTCCTGTGGAGCCAAAGACTGAAACATGGCTTTTACTGTTTTGAGAACAGAGCATTTCAGAAATATTCCTGGTGCTATTCAACATTAATGCACAGTGTCTTGTAGTGTGGCTGGGGGGGATCTAAAGCTTCATTTGCTTTAAGTCTTTTTCTTTGAGTGAAATCATTAGATATGCCTCAAAAACAGGCCTTCCCTATAACCTTTCCTCTTAACATCACTGCCAGATCCATCCAGTGAAGAATGACACTTCTTTTGTCCTTTTTCAAACTAACCTTAGTGGGGGAAAAATATACCAAATTTCTCCTGTTACAGCAACTTTAACCTAAAGTTGGTAGAGGAAATACATAAAGCATTACAAAGCTGGGGAGGGGTAGAGTCTGTACTGACCTTTTACTCTGATGTCATGAGATTTTATCCATAGCATAAGGAATAATTTTTAAATAAGAAAATGTAGTCTTCAATGGAATAGTGTAGAACTCTTTTTAAATAAATAAGTAGTTAAATCTGCTACCACTAGCTATGAAAAGGAACAGTAAGGCTTATTTCTGTATTTTTCAAAGCTCTTCACTTAAAAAGCAATGTGGACTTGGATTTTTGAAAGGAGCTTGCTAAAAATGAAGCTTCTTCGCAGCATGAAAAGTTTTGGCAATTTGCTAAGAAAAGTATTTTCAAAGTCTTAAGTTTTTCTTTCAAAATTATCTTCTGCTTCCACTTCAAAGGAAATCTGAGCACACAGAAAAATCCTGAATTTTCCCTGAGAGAATAACACTTTTGTAGTTCATAAAATTCTCACTTTGACGCTATACATCATTGACTTTGGAAAGACAGAATGTGAACTGAGATGCAGTTGGGTTCCGGTGCCATCCAAGTGACAGAGCTGGGGAATTCCAGAGAGAGGAGGAAACCCATTAAGTTGACTTGCATGAAGGGAAACCAGCAGCTGACAAAGTGGTTTGTGTTTAACATAAATAAATAAAAGCAATGAGGAGTCATGAGATGGGCAAACAAAGCAGGCCTGTTTGTCTGAAGCTTCCTGTTGAGTGCTGGGCTGAGGAGGAACTGGGCAGCCAGTTTTACAAGCAGGTCCTAAGGCCAATTCCCGCTGCACTGAAGCCTTTGGGATGGTTTTCATTGATTGTGATACTTTGCCGTGTACCTGTAACAGCCATAAATTACTGCCTTTACCTGAGAGACATGATAGAGGGGTGGCTCCTGCAGACACAGGAGGGAACATTCCAGCTGCCAGTGTCACCTGTATTGTATGGCACTGCCTGGTGCTGCAGCAAGGACTGTGCATTTGGTTTTGTGTTTTGTCAGGCTCAATTAGAAGATAAAATGGTGTTACTTGTATAATAAGACCACTGAGGATTTTGCTTTAGAGAAAAACATTCAATTTATTTTCCGTGGCCCACCAATTATTTAGTATAATTCTTGTATAATTCTTATTATAATTTAGTATAATTCTTCCAGGACTGATCTGACCATGCAGCTTCACAGCTTCAATGAACAGGAATCTTCTTTCCTAGAATTTCTCTCTTTTAAGTTGGGAGTGGCTGGCATAAAATCTATGACTACAGCACTTGTATGCTCTTGCCAACCTCAGCTTCTTAGCTGAACTTCGAGTGGTTTGGAGCACTTTGAAGTAACTGTGAGCTGTGCTGGAGGGGGTCCAGTTAAGAGCTCACCCTGACATCAGGGGAGTGAGCAGGAAGGGCAGCAAAGTGCTTCTTGCCTAGCCCTGGCTAAGGAACAGACTTCTGGTGTGCTGTGAGCAGAGAAACGAAGACGGTTCTTTCACAGGGAAGGTCTGGTGCAATAGCTATATATTTTACCTAAAAAGCTGACTCTTGTTTGACTATGAGCAAGTAAAGTATTTGCATTAGGGCTGGTTTAAGCTATACCAGAGTCATGCAAATCATTGGCTAAAAAACAGTCTCTTCAAAGCAGAAGCCATTTTCTGCTTGGTTTTGTAGCAGGAATGCAGCACCTCAGGTTTGCTGATTCCCCTCTCTGGAGTCCTTGGTGACGTCAGAGCTATTTCTCAGTGCTTAAAGAGCACCTTACAAATTCTGCTGCCTCCCAGCCTTCTCCTAAAGCAGTCTCTGGAAACTCCTGGAATTTTTGCTTGTTTGTAAATGAATACATGTCCTCTTAATTTTCTGCCTCTCACCATGGATAAAAATGTGTTAGTTCTATGAGGGGGTGTAATTTCTCTGTCTGTTGAGATCAACCTCAGACATGTAAAGAAATAAAGTGAAAGTGACAGCATCCCATATACCAGTGCTCTCATAAACTGAACACATTTTTGGGTGTGCCTTCATAGTGCAAGCATACGCCTCTTGTTTGGAGAACAGACCTTTGCAGAATTATATGTAATACTGGCTGGTTTTGTTTCTAGTGATGTTTATAATGACTGTAGCAGCTGTCCCTGTGTCTCGTTATAGACAGAAGATCTGTCCGACGAAGCTTTTTCCCTGCGTCACACAAAGTATGAAGAAAGAGAGCGCGCGAGGTGGTCGCTGTGGGAGCAGAGCCGCTGGCCCAGGAGGAACAGCAGGCAGGTGTACTGGCTTTGATAAGAGCCTTCCTATTGAACCAGGTGGGGGCTGTTGGTGCAGCAGTGTCACAAATGCTGTCACTGAGAAGTCTGAGAAAGAGGGCAGTCTTTATTAATTAACTCATCAGGGACAGTACCAGGTATGTTTGGCTTTGTGACTGAAAAGGGAAGGTTGTGCTGAGACATGCATACTTAGAGAAATCTGGCATGTTAATGACCTGGTATTAGTGAACAAACATCTTACTCCCTCACTGAAGACAGAACTCTGCTAGTGCCACTCCCCAGTGTAACATGAGCCCTTCTTCACTCACCTGACTCAGATGAAAGTCCACAGCATTCAGAGACATGTTACTGAGGGGTCCTGGGCTGTGCCATGGACCTTATGCTTTAAAAAAATCGTGTGAATGGTTCGTTCTCTAAGGTTTGTCATCTGGTGCAGAACTCAACAGAATTAAGTATAATCACTAAAAGTCTTTCAAAAAGTAGTGCATATCAGAGAGAAAGTCATAAAGCTGTATTTGCAGTTTGGCACTGGGAAAATGATTCCCATAAATGACTTCAGAATCTGAAGCATCCTAAAAATGCTGGCATAACTTTTTCTGCTTTTTATCATACGCTTGTGTCTACTCTTGGCTAAAAGTGAACTATGACACTAGGAATATATATGCAAAAATAGCTTTTTAAATGTAGAATAAAGTAGAGCTAAACCATATTAAGGAATTTTATTTTAAGCAATTTTGAACGTAAACTCCCGCCAACTTTAGAAAGTGTATTGCAAAATTTCTGTATTGCCTTAATTTTGAAACTATGAACTCCTTGGTGAAGTCTTGGTGCTTCTTGAATTCAAACTGCTCATTGACGTGAGCAAGGTCAGGCTTCCACGTGGCATTTCAGATGTCTGCCACTATTTTATATGTAGTACAAACTTGTATTAAAGGTGAGTATAAAAATTTTTCATGTTATTAAATTCTTGATTGCTTTGGAGTTGAGTCCAGAGCAGAGGTGGGAAGGGGGCACCCAAGGACCTGCTGTTGTCTCTCAAGTTGCACTGGCATAGTCTGCTGACAGTGTAGTTTGGATTGTGCAGGCTCCTGTGCACGATGCCATGTTCTGCTGATTAGAGACAGCCCATGACTCACCGACTTCTCTTATCCAAAATCACAGTTCTGGTAAGCATGTGGAGCAAGGGTCTGCAGACAGGGTGTGCCTGTCCCAGCCCTGTTTTGTCCACTTGGCTCCTCCACATGGCACTCTGCTTTGGCTCCAGACAAGAGGGTTGTCAAGAACCACCTATGTTTTCATCTGCTCTTTTGATTTAAACAAGCAGAATGTAGGTAGCATGTATGAAGAAACTGAATAATTTGAAAAGAAAATCTGAACTGTTCTTGGCAATGTGAAAGGACAGGGAGTAGTTCTTAAGACTTGTTTCTTATCCTGCCCTAGATCTTACAGCAAAAATGTTGATGGCCGACACAGCCAAGACCACTGTGCTGCTGACTCTGCTCCCGACCCGACTTCGGAAGCCCACAGTTCTTTTTGTTCAGGGATGGCACCGCTCTGCAGGGAGGGCCAGGAAGAAAAGGTGGGTGCTTCCAATAGCTTCTAGGTCTGGACAGGCCTTCAGTGATGACTGTCTCTACCCTAAAACAAAGACCCTGAACATACTCCCTTGTCTCACTCATCAGAATCTGAGGCTGTCACCCCATTTTATGTGCACTGAACACAGTGCTCCTGTTTAGAACTAGATTGCTGTGCTTTCTAAATTAACTGTAAAATTTGTCAACAGGTAATAATTTCCATTGCTCAGTACATACAACATGTTTTTGAGGCAGATATGGCAGGACTGGGTTTAGGCTAGGTCTTTTCTCAGGGATGTTAGCAAGGGTTCCAGACAGGCATGATGGTTACAGGGTCAGGTATCCTGATGGGTCTGGCAGTGTGGAAAAGAGCTTCCCCCTTCCTGTACTATGCCTGTTCAGTGACAGTAGCTCTGTCACTAGTTTAAACCTTATGTAGCCAGTTTATATTGCCAGCTGGTGCCTAGCAGTGTTGTATTCTTTACTTGAAGAGCCCTGCAAACACTGTAAAGAAAGACACCCATTTGTAACTTGATAGCAGGTCATTCTGCACAGAATGATCAGCTCAGACTCAACTAAAATCCTGTTTTACCCTCTTTTCTCATCCTCACTCCTATGTTTCTGCTTCCTTGCAGTCTGGGCTGTGGGAACTTCGAGTTTTTCCACTAAGAGATGAAGAGGTAGAAGCTTTACTATGCCAAGATCAAGTAACAAATGAGGCTGAAATTTCAAGTACAGCTTTCCCCAGCAACAGTTCCTGCACTCTGGGCACACCCACTGCTTTGCCAGACAATGGCCATCCAACAAGAAAACAATCTACACAAGAGTCAGAAGACTGCAAAAACGTTTGCCTGGGAAGCAACAGTACAAGTAAACAAAGGTGACAGGGAATAATGTGGTTCATTAAGAAAGCCAATTAAGGTGGAGAAAAGTGTAAGGTAAAATCTCTCTTGTTCATGCAGCATATGACAGCACAATTCAAAACCTTTGCATTAGCTGCATATAATATATTTTCTTTCTTGCTT
This sequence comes from Campylorhamphus procurvoides, assembly GCA_013396655.1. Lineage (NCBI taxonomy): Eukaryota > Metazoa > Chordata > Aves > Passeriformes > Dendrocolaptidae > Campylorhamphus > Campylorhamphus procurvoides. The sequence continues at coordinate 1,072,576 of WBMV01003510.1, read as the reverse complement.
TGTAACAGGCAGGATAAATCCCAAAGACAACACTTTCTTCTTCCTGAACCCCAAGAGAAAGTAATTATTTCAAGCTGGAAGTCTAATACTCCCAATGTCAGGAGTGGGCGCACATAAATTGCTGGCACCATTCACTTTCTGTTGTCATATTGCCACATTTGTCAATAATCATCCTTTTCTGTTTCGTTTGTTTTCAAATGTGTTTCTGGTTCTAGTGGACTCTGATGCAGCAGGAGATGCTGCCCACCTTAGCCAACAACTTCAGCTGAACACAGAAAAACTACTTGAAAATAGAGGGGATAAGCAATAGCCTCAGATTATTTTCCGCTGTGGCTTGACCATGTGGCAAAAACCTGCCTCTCTAACTGCATGTGTACGGTAATGGTAGGTGTGAACCAGCAGTTCAAAGCAGATGATCTGGAAGTCTTGCATCTGGCTTAAAATCTGTACTCAGCTCTCAGTAGTGCTGGGGCCTGTTTCATATTGATGTCCTCAAGCAATAGGGTAGAAACAACTCACCCTTTCCACAGCTGATGTATCTCTACCCAGAAAGTTGGGTCCCTGCTTTGGGCATGTAGAGAGGGAGAGACAGGAGGAAAGAGGTGTCGAGTCATATCAGTGATGCAGTTCTTGGAATATTGTGGTTTGGGTCATCTTATTTCCTTAGTCCTTCAGTAGCTAATGAGGCTCATAATACTTTGCTTTAATATATTTAAAGTCTTGTTCCAATTTCTGTATAGTGCCTTGTAAGAGTCTCATAAGTATGCTGACTAGCTGGAAAGGAAAAGATGATTGATGTCTAGAAGACCAATAAAAAAAAAGGCCCAAAGCTTTCCATTGTGATTCTGGATAGATTTTTCATTTTCCAGCACAGTCACAGTGAGGAAACAAAGGCAAGCTGTTTAAACTTGCATCTAAATAGCATAGTTTGGAAGGTATCTGCAATCCCAGGAGGTATTAACAAAAATTAAACATTGAATGTAGGTATAATCCATCAACAGGAAGTTTTTCTGTGTAGTTGAAGGCAATTTAGTAGGAGTCTCTGTTTTTGTGCAGTTTTCTTCCACACGTAGTATCTGGAATAGCACTGGACAGATAACCCAGTTTTAGTGTCAAGTTATTTTTTTTTAGTCAAAATGACAGCAAATATACACTGGTCTTCTGAAAACAGTTAAGTTTCAACACTACAACATATTGCTACATTGTAGTTTATTGCACATTCTGATTATTTTTTTAAACACTTTTTTAACACTGGTTTGTCTTAAACTTGAATCTTGCCTCAATGTCTGATACAATAATCTTTGATGCAAGGTTGGTTTTTTAATTAAAAGTTATTTCTATATATGTTGTATATAGTCTGAATTTTATGACTTTCTAGTAAGCGAAGAAGTAGCAGCAGTGCTTCCTCTTGGCACAGAGCCCTGCTTGGCCTGCAAACGGCTTTGCAAACACACCGTAGCTTTGCTGTGGTACTGAGACTGTGCTGGTGCTGGGAGGCCCAGGGTCCCCTCACCACCTCAGTACAGAGGTGGATGTTGCCCTCTCTCTTGCCCTGCATGTGCATCTGCTGGGAAAAGGCTTCTGAAAGGTACGTGGCTCAGATGCTTTGCAAGTCTTTCTCATACCTGCTGTATCCATTCATTAGGAAGCCTGGTTGGACCAGCTTTGTTGTTAAGGTCAGGGCTCTCTGGCTGTCTGATCCCTGAGGCATTGGGAGGAGTTCCTGCACTTCAAGAAATGGTCCAGACCAGGTAAACCAGCCAGCCAGCTGCCTTCCATGTCCTGAAGGTGGTGCCAGGAAATGGAAACACAATCCAGTATGTTATGGGAGGCTGTTTTTCTTGATTGGAGGGTAGGAAGGGAAGGGTGTTAAAAAGGAGGCAAAAAAACCCCTCATAGGACAGGAGCTGGATTCCCCAGTTTGGTCAGCTTGGGGAACTGCAGTGTCCTTGCCCTCTTCAGATCCTGGCTGCCAAACCATCATGTGGCTGCTGGGTCATTCCCAGTGAGGGCTAAAGCAGCTGCTTGCTGGGTACCTTGTCCAGTGCAGGGGCTGCACAGGCAGGTAGTGATCCCAGCAAGGGGAAGCATGTTTGCTTTGTTCCCTCTTCGATGTTCCGTCAGTCCTTGTGGAAACAAGATAGTGCCTCATCAGGCAGCAATAAAAAGGGTAGCCAAAGAAAGGCTGGGCAGCCAAAAGACAGAAGAATCCCTGGAGAAACTAAAAAAATGTCTATTTGGGCATTACCCCCGCCCACCACTGGCCGAAATCTTTTCTCCAACAGCTGCCTGTCAGCTGGCTAGGCCTGTGACAGCAAACTGCAGCTGCCTGAACAACTGCACAGCCGGAGCACAGTGCCAGAGCCATTCCTCCTGCCACACAGTGGTGGTGCACAGGGCTCTGTCACCACATGTGCAGCACTGCGTGTGCTGACAAAGGCCAGTGGGGAGGGTGGCCAAGAACAGGCTGCATTTGCTTTCCCCTGTCACTTACCCCCATCCAGTGTCCCTCCATCTGGCAGGGGCAAGCGGGCAGTGCTGTGTGCACATGGCAAGCAAGTAAATTTCTGGGAATCCCTAGGTGGTGCTCCTCCCCTGCAGCCCCTCTGTCTGCCACCTTGCAGCAGACCTGTGCCCTGCCCTCTGTGTCTCCACTGCGTCTGTGCTCCAAGCAGGAGCAAATTCAGGGAGGTTCCTGAGTTTTCAGTAGCCCCATTTCACTACTAGGAGAGGGTTAGAAAACTTGCTTAACTCAACCCGGTCCCAGGACCAGCCCCCCTTTCATCGTCTTTCCCTATGCTGTACACAGCTGGAATCAGCACTGGGTACCCTGGTTTATTGCCTTTTTCCAAGCAGAACTGGGCTCCTATCTCCAGACAGTTTAGTTTTATATGAATGCTGGTGTTGTAAGGAAGCGGTGGGAATGGGCTGAGAGCTCAGGACCAGGCTTTGAAGCCACAAAGTGTGTAAGAATGTTCCCCTGCTTGTTTTCTTTTTCAAAGTTTTAAACAGAAAAAATGCCAGAAGTAAAACGCAACCTGTTTGTATTTAAGCTGTCAAAACAGCTGTTGGTGCTGCTCCTAGTGCTGTGGCTGAAGGTATTAAAAAGGCAGACTCTGAAATACCAGCTTAAACATAATGCAGGAAGGACCCCCAAGCACAAAAGTAGGGGTGCACAAAGGCATTTCCCATGTACAATTGAGATTTTTTTTAAGGCCACTTACATCCTGGTCCCTGCTGCTATGGGGGTTTAAACACTTCATCTTTGCATCCAGGATCTTAATGGAATGTAAGTACAACTACAGACTTCTACACCCTATTAAAATTAAGCCCAGTGTGTGTCTCCTGCAGTGTTTTATCTTGCTCAGGGCTGTGGGCTGTACCACCCTCTGCAGCATGTGTCCAAGCCCAGCCTGACTCATTGGCAGAGTTGCTTTCATCCTGTTTTGCAGTACAGACAGACCTTTGCTATCAGATCCCCCTGGACTGCTCTAGACCACATGCCTCAATACCACCAGGCTGTGCTCTCCCTTGTTGCTGAAACCTTACCAGAGCACTGCAACATCTAATGGGTCTGGGGTTTATTTTACTCCGGAAAGACCACACAAGCAGCTCCCTGGGTTTTCGTGTCAGTGCTTAGTTCCAGTCACTGGGGCTATGGGCTTGTTACGGGGAACAGGAGGGCAGGCCTGAACAGACCCTTACAGATTACTTCTGTAAATTACAGAGGCAAGAAACTGAAACAGTTTAAGCATTAAAGAACAAGAATAATTCACTACTGTTAGTAATTGTTCACATTACTAACAGTAATAGTTCACATTAATTAATTAACTCACTAATTCACATAAGTGAATGTGGTCACTAACAGCTTTAACCTTAGATATGTAAGAGCTGTTGAAGCAGGATGGGATGTAAAAAGAAGCAATTAAGTAATTTTACTCTCTGCATAATGTCTCCCACAATACTGCTGAGAGTCAATGCAAGTGCAAACTACCAGCTTTAAAACAATGACAAAGAAGTGGCTACAACCTGTGAGTGAGCATATCACAAAGTTCCACAAGGCCGAGTACCATAAATTAACTACAACTTGGGTGTCTCCCCCAAATTATTTAGGAAAAAAGGCAGAAATACGTTACACTTTCAATCCAGTTTACACTGAACTGCAGGAGGCCAGGATACTACAGCTGTTGTCCTAGTGCTTTCAACAGCATGAAAAGCCAGACTCCATCCACATCCTGAACTAGCATTTTCATAGCAGCTGGTGGCTGCTCAGTCTGCATTTTACCTACCAAAGCTGTGATTGTCCATGCATGTACATTAAACTCAATGCTGGTTCTTTCCAGAAGCACAGCTCAGGTGCTCTTACACACCCAACAGCCCCTGGACTTGCCTTTCCTAGTCAAGCTGGCTTTGGCAAACCTCTTCTGAAAGATCTTGCAATGCAGTAGGTCCAGACAACTCTGCTAGTTCCCAAATGGGGTTGCACGTAGAAACAGGAAGCAACATTTGTTCACCTAAACCACAATTAACCAGACAGGAAAAGTACAGTTCAGCCATTTGAGACACTTGTCTGGACTGTCTGAACTAGCCCTCACTCCTCCTCCTCAAAAACAGCAGTGACCCTTGCTATGGGGACCCTTGCAGGCTCTGTGCTCAGGAGAAGAGGTGCAGCAGTTCCAGCACTGCCTCAGCAACTGCTGAGTGACACCTGCCCAGTTTTGCTGCAAGGGCAGCAGACCTGACTTAAGGCCTTGTAAATGGGAGCTTCCTGGCCTGGCCCCCAGGGGCAGCAGATTGCAACCCTTATGTAATTACAATTTAGAAGGGAAAATATCATGCAGAATACCCCAGAATATTAAAGAGTCAACAATCCTAACTAGAGCCATGGGAAGTGGGTCTACCTAAAAATGGCCTGCTCAGGTCTTCCTCTAGTGTGTTGGAACTCACCTTTTGTATGCCCAGATAGGTCAGTCTGTAAAGTGGGCACAGCCAGTTGAAGGACTGAGAACTCTGTGGTTCCACAAGCTGTTTTACAGAGCCATCTCCAAGCGTTTCAACCTATGTATCACTTCAGCAGTATCAGTTCTGTATGTCACCACCTTAATGGTTTACTCAGGCACATAAAGCAAGGAGGCTGTGGGGCAAGGTAAAGGTTTTTAACTATCTGAACTGTTTTAAAGCAATGCTCTTCCATGGAAACCCATTGCTCCCAGGAATTTCAGACACAGCTGTATTAACTGGCTGTTTGATAAAAGCAGGGACATTTTTAGCATCAGTGGGACTTTTTTTTAGCCCTCTTAAGACTGCATTTTCCCCAAACTTACTCCCAAACCCAGTCATTTTTGAGTCAGGTTAAAGGAAAACTTACCGCACCAAGGAAGGGGTGTTTAATGCAGTAGTGGAAGCTTTGTAGGAATGCACAGATCAAACGACAAAATACAGACAGCAGAAGGCAGTTTGATTAAGAGTCTTCCACAAGAGAGATTGCTTGTGGCGATGCTACACTCTTCTAGCAAGCAAAAAAACTGACTGTAGGTCAATCCAGTCAGCCTTAAGAGGTTGTGCCATAAAATTAGCATCCGCAGAATCAAGAGACAGGTTCAAACCATTGCATTTCCAACCCTGAAAGACAGCCAGAACGTTTACCACTGCTGCTTGCTTCATCGGAGTGAAGGAATGATTCCGCTGTTCAGCAGCAACAAACTTCTGTAATTAGTGTTCATCCAGCCCTCCCCTGCGCACGAGAAACAAGGGTTCTCCTGCATGCCCTGAGCCTCTTTGAACACGGTTTGGGCAGGTCTCATCGATCCAGACTGCGCTTCTGAGCTGCTTCTGAACACACATTCCTGAGGAGATTGATCACAGACCTTGGGTCTGCGCTCTTCATAATAGCACTGCCAGACACGATCATATTGGCACCTGCCTGAAAGACACGGGACACCCACTCAGTCACATGGAATAGAGCCACTGCTTACAGTTTTCCTGTTGTAAAGCACTTAATGAGGTAGTGAATTCTGGGCTGGTGGCAAACGAGCTACTTATGGGACATGAGTGACATACTTCTAACCATAACCCCAAATTAAATTAGAAAAGACAGCTCTTCCCCCCTCTGTCTTCCTCACTGCTCCTATTTACCTGAACATACAAGAAACAAACAACTTCTCTAGCTTCATTAGCCATTACTGAAAAAAGGCACAAGATTAGACCTTGAGTAGATTTTGATATTAGGTGTCTTAAGTGTGTTCCCTCTGAAAACAACAGTCAAAATTCCTCCTAAGCTTTATTTTCTGTGAGTTGGTCAAGTGTCTCAGCACAGTGACTGAGAATGGTACTCTGCTGCAACCTCTTACCTCTGCACATTTATGGATAGTGTCAGGCCCAACTCCTCCATCCACTTCTATATCCAAGGAGGGAAACTGTGTCCTAAGCCACTGAACCTGAGGAACCATATAAAAAGGTGGGCACCGAGATCCACATTGAGCTGTCACCATCACATACACCTTCTTACACATCTAGACAAGGTTTATTTACTTCACCACTACACTCCATACTGTTAAGTAGCTTTTAGCCCAATAAATAAACATAGTTTACCTTTGGCATCATGTCTTCCATAAATTTTTGCCCTCCGAACCCAGGTTCTACCGTCATAACCAAAGCCATGTCTATCTGATTGGCCCAAGGTGCCAAGTGTTCAACTGTAGTGGCAGGTTTGATGGCCAAGCCAACCTGTGGGGAAGTAAGATAAATCCAGGTGCACCTTAGAATGACAACAAGGCTGGCCTGAGCTCAGTGCAGGTTCCTAGGAAAGTATTTTTATGTTTCCCTGAGCTCTGGAAGAACAAGCTGCTTTACTTAAACATTCCCAATTTTCTTCTCTAAAACTGAAGGCTGACTTCATGCAGAGTGTTAGGGCTGCATGTGCCAATGTCTGACCACCTGCAATGGCAATAAGTTTTTCATAGAATCAGTCCCTGGAAGGGACCCACAAGGATCATCGAGTCCAACTCCTGGCCCTGCACAGGAGCAGCCCCAACAATCCCACCACGTGCCTGAGAGCACTGTCCAAATGCTCCTTGAGCTTAGGGCCTGCAGGGCCCGTTCCAGTGCCCAACCACCCTGTGGATGAAGCAGCTTTTCCGACTTAAACCTGTGCTGATTGAGATTCATGCCATTTGCTCAGGTCACCGGTCAGCAGAGAGGACCTGCCAGAGGTGGCTGCTTGTTGCGCCGGGAACAGGCCGCGCTGCCCTCACCTTCATGCCGTTCTCCCGAATGTCCTTTATCAGTGCCCCGGGATTGTCCGTCGCCTCGAGGTGGAAGGTGTACTGGTTCGCGCCCGCGACCGCCATGGGCTTGACCCACTGCTCCGGCCTGGCCACCATCATGTGCATGTCTGCAAGGGGGGAGCGGGGCGGGCGGGCAGCTGTGGCCGGGCCCCGCAGCCCCCCCCGGGCAGCGCCCCGAGCCCCGGCCCTTACCGAAGAAGGGCTCCTGGCCCAGCTGCTTGCGCAGGCTCTCCACGACGGGGTGGCCGAAGGTGATGTTCGGGACGAAGTGTCTTGGGGCCCAAGAGAGAGAAGCGCCCCCCGCAGGTTACCCCGTGCGGGACGGGCCGCGCCGCGCCGCTCCGCCCGCCCCCCGCGCCCCCGGCCCCGGCGTTACCCGTCCATTACATCCAGGTGCAGGTAGTCGGCCCCGCAGTCCAGCATGCGGCTGCACTCCGCGCCCAGCGCCGCCAGGTCGCTGTTGAGGATGGACGGCCCGATCCGGCACCNGGGGCGGGCAGGGCAGGGGGCGGGGCCGCCGCCATATTGGGCGGTGCTGCCCCTAACGCGCCCCAAATGGCGCCGCCTCACACCCCTCACACCCGTCACACCCCTCCCAGCCGCGCTGAGGGCGGTCATAACACAGCTCCGCGTTCAGTTGCCTTGAGTTCCTAATAAAGATCGTTCTGTCGCCGCCACAGCACAGCCCCAGCCCCACGCTGGGACAGCGGCGGCAGCGCCACCCTCACAGCCCCTCCCCGCGAGCAGATGGGTAAACTTTGTGCTCGAACAAAACCTCGGTGTTGCACAAGAGGCTCAAACACAGAACTCTGTCCTTTGCTGTCACTCCTTTATATTTAGCCCTCGGGACAAGGTTTGCATAAAAGGCTGAGGCAAACGCGACCGACAGACACATGGACAAGACGGGCACAGCCGGACATTGCTGAACACGACATGCGCTTAAGGCCTCTCAACACTAAAGCAGCATCGCTTGTCTTCACAGCAGAAATACACCAGTTTGGTACAGAGACTGAGGGAAAGCACAGGCCAGCTAAAGTACTTTGTATGCACCTCACCAGGACAGCATTAAGTGCGACCGATAGGACAGTAAAACGTGAGAAGTCAGGCTAATGGGGCCTGTCTGTGCCATCTCTCAGCAGTCATCCCACAAAACCAAAGCCAGCTGCCTGGCCAGCTGGATAAAACTAAATTATGGATTACATCACTTATAAGCTGCATTGATTTCTAGCAGGTAGACATTAAAAAGAGGCATTTTAGTCCTTGCTATGGCTTACTACTGCGGATTCACCATAGACAGTGAAAACTTGAAACAGTTATTACATACACTGAATTAAATGATGTAAATCACAGTTATTTTGTCATTGCCAGAACAGAGTACTGTGGTGATGCCTCTCCTTTTCATTAAAGAAGATGCTTCCTTCTCATTTTCAGCAGAAAAGGTCGCCATGAATTCTGGGTTGTGTCTCAGCTCACCTGAAGCTCTCCTCCTGGGACTTGAACGTGAAGCTACATCTTTCCTCACCTGTGTGTCACCATTAATAAAACTTACCATCAGGAATTCAGCAATTCTTGGAGTGACCTCTGAGCTAGAAGCTAATCCAAAGGAGTCTCCTGCAGTAGCTGGCACTGGCTCCAGTGCACTGAGGAGGAAAGAAGCAGTACGGCACATTTTGATAAGCAGAGGAAGCAGTTTGTTGTTCAGGACATACATCAGGGTACCTTACCACCGCTCTTAGAAAACCAGGTGCCCTTTGGAGCTGCACTGGTGCACCACCTGTACAGCACATATCCCCATATATATGTGGATATAGGTGGTGCACTATAAAAATACTTGCCTTTTCAGCCTTGCTTTTCCCAAGAGGGCTGTCTCCATCTCTCACCAATGCACTGGTGGCAGAGTATGCTCAGCACCTGGGAGGATGACTTTTGCTCTCTTCGGAGCTTTAATGTGGGTGAGTTCACTCGCTAAACTGGTGTGTGCAGCTCCCATCAAATTTGAGCACTTGGAAAATGCCAAGTGATCCCTAAGGCTCCCTAAGCTTCTGCAGGCTGAAACCTGCTGTCAGGTTTGTGGTTAATTTTCCAAGCCACAGTACAACCTGCGTGCTGTCTTACAGCAGTGAGGCAGCTGTTCGTGTTGCTGTATTTTAACAGCTGTTTCAGAGCTGCTGAGGAGAGATGCAAGTCCTTTCTTGGGAAATGGCTGGGAGGATACAATTTTGCTCTTAAGGCTGTTTTACCGTGTGTGTGTCCAAATGACAAGCCCTGAGGAGCCAAACTGATAATTAGCACATTTTAGATACTCCCTCACGATGATCCAAAACATTTTTCTCTGCACAATAATGCTGTGATTAGAAACTCCAGTTCTTCTAACATAAGCTGAAAAAGGCAGTGTATGATTCCCAAAGCAGGGGGTAACTTTGGGCCCTGCTGATGATTTCATTGTTTCACAGCTGTTTTGCAGTTTGCCCATCAGCAGCCAATGGCTAAATTCACATTTCAGTCTAATTCCATTATGCTGGAGCAGAGCCTGTAATTCAGCTGTGACTTCAGCTGATCCCCCTGTCGATCTCCCCCTTCTGTAAACATTACATACACATATTTAACACTTGCATCTATGATCACTACATACATAAAATTGAACCTTTTTAAATACAATCTCAACATGCCAAAAATAGACTATTTCATCAAGTTTTCTGCCCTGCAATAGCCATCTTTCTTTTACAATGTATATATATATATTTGTATTTTTATATATAGGAACATGAAAATACCATATATTTACTTTAAATCCCTCTATCTAAGTACACCTGACAGAGTTGGTGGAGCAGTTGCTTGGGACCATGTGGTGTCTTGGAGTTTTTTTTAAGCTGTGGAGATGAATTTCTCAGTACATTTAAACAGGACACTGGGGGCTATTTATACAACATGCTGATCACTCAGCCCTTGCCCATCTGTATTTGTGCACAGCACGTGCATTCCTGCTTACTGTATGCACTGTATTTAGTTTTACAGAGCAAATATTTTTGTAGCACAAGGGCAACATCTTACAGAGTGGAATGAAACTAACAGATGAAAATAAGCTGAAATGAAGCCTGCAGTGCCAACCAAAAACCCCAAAACCAACAACAACAAAAAAGGCATCTCATTGTTTCCTGGCACTTACTGTTGCTCTGCACGTCAGAAGCAATGGTCCCAAGCTTGTGAAAATCAAGCTTTAGATTGGTACTTTCTGTCAGTGTTTTCACTGTCAATACCAAGGTGTAAGAGCCTTGGATTCAGCTGCTATATAGCCCTCCTCTCAAAAACACTACAAAAATAAATATTGGGCACAATCTCAGAAGAGGCTTTTCTGTCTCACATAGTCCAACAGCCTGTTACCCATAAGGCTGCTGATCACAGTATTTGGCTGCCAGATCAAGGCTCTATGGACCACATGTTTGCCTACACACCCCTACCCTGAGAATTCAGTACAAATTCTCTTACCCTATGGTCTCGCCCTGAACTGAAATAGATTTTGCAAACAGAATTTGCCAGTCTGTAGCAACTGGCTGATAGCTATTTTCTTATAATAAGGATAATAAAGTGCTCTTGTTTTAAGTAGTTACTAGTTAGCAGGGAATTCTAAGGAGAAGGTACACTTTCTCTTCCTTCTCCCACTACGGCACTTTCCCAGCAGTTAAACATGAGATTCATCCAGATCAACGTCCGTCTCCCCAAGCTCCACGTGTGTGAAGCTGAAGTGAGTAGCCAGCAAGGGGTTCTCCATCCCATTGTCCTCACTGATGTGAAGGACAGTGTCCCCATGCTGCAGCAAGCTGGTGGTCTCAAGGCCAGCGTAGTCCTCAGTGTCAGAGAGCTGGGTGGGTGGGGTGCTCTGTGCTGTTGTCGGCCAGGACTCCAAGCCCTCCTCTTTTTCCTTCTTCTCAGCAGAGAGTGCCTCTCTCTGCAATTGAGGAGAGCTGGTGGTCAGGATTAGAGAAGGTAGGAGGGAGAGGGTGAAAAAAGCAAAGGAAAGTCTATAAAATATTTTCTCATTCAGGAATACACTTTACCATAAAGGACCAGGTATTTGCAGATTATAAACCCCTCAAAATTATACCCCTAACAATGATATATTTCTGCTGGTCCATCAAAATTTCAGTCATCAACACTTCCTTATTGCATCCATTTTAGCACATAGGTTCAAACTCAAAGAGTATGTTTAGATTACATACTAGGAAAAAATTCTTCCCTGTGAAGGTGGTGAGGCACTGGCACAGGTTGCCCAGACAAGTTGCAGATGCCTCATCCCTGAAAGTATTCAAGGCTAGGTTTGATGGGGCTTGAAGCAATCTGGCCTAGTGGAAGGTGTCCTTGCCAATAGCACGAGACAATCTTTAAGGTCCCTTCCAATCCAAACCATTCTGTGATTCATTCTATGATTCTGAAGACAGGGATCTTTCATGTGTTCATGGCAAAGGAAACAGCCCCAAAAGACACAGGATATCTAGGCATAGAGAAGTGATTTCAGTGTCACTGATGTGTTGAAGGAATGACTGGGATTGTCCCTGTACTGTCCTCAGTGGTGTCCAACAGAGAAAAATGTTAGACAGGCAGTGTGATGTTTTTGCTAAAACAGTCCTTGCCAAGTGACTCAGATGGAGGAAGGGGGACAGACACACATGATGAACCTCTCAGTCATATTACCTGGCCAGTGGCCTGGCTGTGGAGATCAGCTACAACGATGGCAGGTGAGGAGGTCAGCACAGGTTTGTTGAGGGGCTCCTGCCCTCTGGTCACTGGGGAGCTGCTGCGACCACAGCCTGGTTGCTGAGCCCCCAGAGCTGGAGTGTCCCCTGGGCAGATGGGTGGAGCCTCGGGCTGGGCTTCAGTGAAAGTCACCAACCGCTTCTGCTCCACTGAAGGGTACAGAGCCCAGAAAACTGAGAGTTAACATTTGGGAAATAAAACATGACAAGAAAAGGCAAGAGAGACTCTTTGGAGTTTTTTCAACTAAGACAGGATTCATGGTTCCTTTCACCTTTATAACCTGTCTGACATCTAATCTAAAAACCTTTTACCTTGGGCTTCCTCTGCATCCGCAGAAAGAGTCAGGGATCTCCTGATGTCTGTCCAGCACACCTATCTTTGTCATGGCTTGGTGAGACAAATGCCACCCATAACATATTTCCACCCTAGAAGAATGAGTTTAATTCCCATGTGAGTTAAGCATTTCTGCCCTCAAGTAAGAAAGAAAAACTGTCATGAAAATATATAGCGGAATTGGCTGAGATTTTGCAGGAAATCTGAGAAAAAAAGTGTTGCTGATAGCTGCTCCGTCCTGCAGACTAAGTCCCATACCCAGGAACGACAAAGGAGTACAGGGTGAAGACAACTAGATACCCTAACAGTAAAACTGATATCCCTGCTCCTGCTCTTAATTATTTTGGATTAAGTCTAATGTTTCAAACATCTCCAGCAGTGCCTTTGCCCCAGCACACTCCTGCTAAGCTGTTAGAAACCCAGAAAGTTCACAAGCAACCTTTGCTTTTCCAGATGTTTCCTCCAAAGCTCACTGCTCACTTCAGATGGTACAGAATACAGCTACCTACGCTGCTTGGCAATACTAACTCTTGAAAACGTACAGCATGGACTGGAACAGTCCAATATTCATTCCCATGTACAATCCTTAAAGCTCTGCACTGCCGAGCTTATGAATGATGGGACATTTCCTTCTTTCTACACTCTCAACAGCAGCTTCAAAACTTGCACTTCTAGAGGTTTTGAACAAGGCATCCTGACTAGAGAATACCTGTGCCCTAAATTCTCCACAACTCCTGGAGACAGGATCATTCATTGTTCACATTCTGTTTCACCTTGAAAACCTCTGGAGAAATCAAAGGCTTTTGAGGGAGTGATTTTGTGATAGGGAATCTACTTTTCAGGAAAAAGGGTAAAGCTGCTGGGCCTCCACTTTAATACAGGCTACTAACAACCTACTATTCCTTTCAGCTAAAGCAACAACACAGCACTTTCTAGTTTCCAGTGTGACGTGCTGGTTCTAGGAATGCAGCACTGCCCTACCGCAGGGTTTAGGCTTTGGCTGGATGCTCCGTCTCGTGGTGGAAAGTCGAGCTCCATGACGACTCCGAGGCTCGGTTTGAGTTTTCTGACGTGACAGCAGTGGTCGTCGAAGCTAAATGTTGGGAGAGAGAGTTAGCTGATGTATGGTCACATATTGCACAGCTGCTCCTCTGAAAGGAGAACAGATCATCATTGCCTGTTCCTTTAGATGTCCATTCACTCTACTTTTAACAGATACATGTTTTAAGGGTTCCATGGCTCAGACATCCCCTTCATATGAACCTCTGGGCTTTGTGCCTTTTCATTTTAAGCACTGAATGTAATGTAATGCAGGCTGTATGACCACGATTTAATAGTAATAATTTTTAAAAAAGCCTGCAGAGGACAAAATTGAGGAATTTAAAACAAAGGGCACATCCTCTCTTAGGCATATTGTCCAACCTCACAGCTATGACCTGTGCTCTGGTTCCTGCTAACTCCAGGGACTGCACTAATATAACACAAATGAGGTAGAAGGGGCATGTCACATCCACAAATCATGTCCAAAGAGACACAGACGAGAAAAGCGAAACCAAATCAGACAGCATTTAATGCCTGTGTTCTCACCTGTCGCAGGCCTCTCTTCCGCCCCAGGGGCTGCTGAAGAAGAAGGTTCTGCTGTCCTGGTTCACTCTGCACACTTGCCACCCTGTTAGATGTGACAGCATTAGGCCAAGCTCAGAAGCACCCTGTATAACTAGGAGGTGTCCTGGCAATTTGGACTTAAATAAATAAATAAATAAATAACAGGTCAACCAACCACTAATGGCACAGTCACTTCAAAGAGCAGTACTGTCTTTGAAGGATGGGAGGGACGTGTCTGTTGGGTTGTGGCTTCCAGGGCTTAGGAAGGGGTGGGAGGTGGAGTCATGGCATTCAGGACTTGGCCACGCATAGGTAGCATCGAAATATAAATAACTGCAGATTTCAGTTTTCAGTCATTGATTGATGCATCCCATTGAGCAGCACTCACTTCTCTGCACCCTTTGCTGCATCAGTGAAGGCAAGAACATCAGCTTCCTAGCTCAAAAGTCTTGTTTGCTTTTCCTTTTTTCAAGGACAATGTTGTAAAAGCTGTTTTTTTCCCTCCCAAATAGATTCTGCGGCCTCACCACAATTTTGTCATCTGGTTTCAATTTCAGTAATTTAAGTAAACAAACAAAAAACAAATACAAAGTGACAAAGGATCCATTGACATAATGGATGCATGAGTTATATGAACAAGGCCCCACACTCAACACTTGCAATCTTAAGTCTTTTTGTGGCTAACAAAGAAAAGAGACAAGTGAATGAAAATTATATATATATAAACACAACTTTTTGGTTTTACGTATATTGGCACGAAATATCAAAAAATCTGCAGTAGAAGAATCTTTAGCAATAAAACATACTAGGCTACATACAGTCTCATTCTATCATTCAACTGACCATTTAATCTACTTCATATAAAAATATCACCCTCCCCTCATCTTTATGAAAGCACCTCCTAACAGTTTAAAACTGGTCATTTAGCAGCCACAAAACACTTCAGTTGAATGAACTATGTCTGAGAGACACATGGCTGCAACAGCCACTAACATTTAAGATGGACTTCTTTTAACTCAAGCAGCTACTTTCTTAGGCCAGACTGGAATCCACTGAGCCACATGTCCTACAACTTCCAGCTACATCTGGTTATGCACTGTTGAAGATTCAGTATTGCAATCCATTTTGCCTTTGGCCTGCATTAATCTAAAGGAAAACAACATTCTTTTCTCTAGATGTTTCCCTTGGATCTCCCTGGAATTGCTCAGTGCCAACAGGAGAGTGGAGGAAGAAGACAAACCTCAAGACACACAAGACATGAAGGATGTCTGTGGAGAGGCTTAAAAAGCTCTGTGTCCTAAGCAGCTCATTCATCAGTTTGGAAGAAGTTATCAATTGCCCTTAGAAGGTTTGGTGGGACAGAACATGAGGGCTTCCTGCTCTGCTTTGAGGCAAAGTCTGGTTACCCAACCTGAAAGTCCTATTCTTCCTCCATTATCATTAAACTAAAGCCAGAATTTTCACTAAACTGTATCTGTGTGTTTCTATCAACTCTGCTGGGGAGACAGTGGGAAACCTCAAGGACAGAGATATCTTGGGATCCTGAAGCTGCTTCTCTTTTGGTGGTCTGACTACTAATCATCTTGTACATGCCCTCAGCAATCTCACCACAGCTGCGCTCACTTAGGGAAAAAAAAGGGAAAGCTTCTGCAAACTCAAAGCCGGAAAAAAAAAAGATATATTTGAGTCCTTGACTCCCATTTCTTCAAATGAGATCACCAGTCCCTGGAACATATATCCCAGCTTTTCCATAGGGTATTGACATGATTTACCTATCAAACATCCTAAGCATCATGAAAACACCCACCTAGGGATAAGCAGAGCCCTCAAAGTTACTCCCTGTTGGTAGGACTGTGTTCTTGACCCAGACAGTAACTGCAGCACACATGACTTGGAGGTCTGGAAGCAAGACATCACTTCGTATTAAAGCAAAGAGACTGCACCTTAATTAGTCTTTAGATTTGTGATCCAGACTACCTGAAATTACAGCTTGGAGAATTTCCTTAATCTTCTGTTTCTAGGATTACATAAAAACTCATTATTCTGAATTTTCAGGTGTTTGAGAGGGCTTACTCATATGTGAATGAAGTAGGAATTAGACGGAGAAGGTGTTGAAACAATAATTTTCTACTGAGCTAGCTTTTGAGAACAGTTACAATTTCTGATGATGGTAACTAAGTTCTATGAGTAAGGACACAAATGTCTATAGCAGAAAGACTACAATTTTATTCAGTACAAAACACTTTACAGTGCTGAAATAAACTCAATTCACATGTGTTATGAAAACACTTTGAAAAAGTCATTAGATGAAGTATGTACATTGACTGCCCCAGGGCACAGAGGCTACACTTGAGCTAAAAAACTATTCCCGTGGAGTAACTGAGGACAAACAATAGGTGAGCAAAAGAAAGGCTGGGCTTTCTGTCTTCCTGCTGGAGTCCCTGATTTTCAGCTTGGCTTGTATCATAAGTGAAGAGAGTGAAGTGAGTAAAGTGAGCTGGTAGATGTATATTTTCAGTGCTGAATCATTACACAAATTGGTATAATTTAGGATGATCTTAGGAGCTGAAATTGCAGATACCCCAGATTTTGAAGAAGGGAAGGAGAGAGAATCATAGAGACCACAAATTTCAGATTAGTTACTGAACTTTCAGATACAACCTTTCCCATCCTGAGGGTTTGTGAGGGTTTCTTTTTACATCAAAGAGCAGCACTACTGATCTTGTTTCCATGAAAATGAATGTGGCAGGCAGAGGGTTGGCTCTGTGCAGTCTGCCCTCCCTCCTTTTCTTTCTCACCTTGTTTACCAGACCTGACCAGGAATACACTGTTTTTTCTGGCAGCCCATAGGACCCAGCCAAGGAACACTGAATCAAATGCCATTTCAGCTGACAGTATATTTTCCTCCCATGGCAATGTGATCAATAGGAATAGGTTTTCTGCAGGACATAAGCCAGATTTATTTGGGGTGACAAGCCAGATTTTTTTTCCTACCCACCACAAAGATGCTCTGTCATTCTCTGAGTATCTCTGTCAGGGGTTTATCTGCACAATAATGTTTCTCCCATTACACAGGGCAGAGACAGGTGAGCAAGAGATCAAATGAACGCAACTTTATGGATGCATGTTGCCAGTACTACAAGGAATGACAGCCAGTGCAGTCACACAGTGACAGACCAAAAACACTTTGTCAGGTTGGCACATACAAGAACTGATGCTCAGGAATTACAAGAAACCATGCTGCAAAAAACCCAACAACAAACAAACAAAAAGAAACAAAAAAACCCACACCAAAAAACCAGAAAACCAGCAAAACAGAGACAAAGGAAGCAAGGAGTTTAAAATCCATTAAAAAGATGTACATGCTTGCCATGCCATGATGGTAGAACATCATACATAGTTTTTGTCCCAAGACATCTGAATGAGAGGGCTACTGGACAAAAGCAGCAGAGAATGGGTTAAATGTGTTGTATTCCCAGACACATCCCGGCCTAGATCTGCTGCTGGAATTGCCCTGACAATGTGGATTCATTCTGAGTTTTTTGTATTAGGCGCCATTAAGTCAAGAGAGGTACCATGACGAACATCACAGGGAAATATGTTTGTGCAATAGATTTCCATTACAGTGGCTTCTCTTTCTTCTTCCTTTCTGATTTGGGAAAATATCCTGTCCTCTCAGATTATAACCACAACAGATCACGATGCTGGAAACATATGCTCCTCAGCCCTGTACCCCGTGCTGTCTGAGAACTTCAATGCTCTCCCCTTCCTGTCTTCCCTGCTTTTCTACATGGATGGCTCTAATTGCTATAGAACAAAGGGAAACAGACTTTAGTATTTTTTTTTGTTTTGTCACTATTTGTTTCACTTATTTAAGATTCCTACCTTCTATAAGGCTCTAGTCCCTAGTAAATATGATTTATGTCTTTATGTCAGTTATGACTAGACATCAGCTTTGAATTCAGAAGGTGATCCTAAACAGTTACTGTTGTGCTCCAGCCAAAATCAAAGTTACATAAAAAAACTCACACCTGCTTTATTCAAAACTAATGTTCCTGAATGTAAAACCAAATAAATTCTGTCCTATGATCCCCACAGAACAATGAGCTCCCACAAACATCTGCATTATTAATTCTGTCCTTTAGAGGAAGAATCCAATTTGCACATCTAGTGATGCAAGTGGAACATCTTTTCCTACTCACAAAGCTCTAACCTAGCCTTTTCAGACACATTTGCAGTACTTCCCTGTCTTTTTTCCTTCTAAGGGTTTGCAGTGCTGATGCTCCTCCTTCAGACACGAGTGCCTAGTACTTGAAAAGGGTAATAAGCCTCAGCAGAACTGACTCCCAAGTACATCTGCCAACATCTGTACCACAGGACAGGGTGGAGAGAAGTGTCCTGGTTCCTAGAGAAAATTTGTGTGACAGGAATTATTAGGAACCCATTGTGCAGCTGACTACATTTCAGGGTTCGAAATAAATTATTGTGTTTGAACTCATCTATTAACTTAGTTGTCTCATGCTCTTCAGCTTCACCACAGTCATTAGGAGTGACTCCCACCCACTTAACAAGATCAAAACATTTCAAAATCAACAGTGATGTAACCAGGTATCAGGTCATTATGGCTTTAACTCAGATACGGACCTTCTCCTTCATTCTTCTCGACTGCAGTGAGTTTTTAGCTCTGCTAAAGGGACAACATGAAAGTTCTTTGACTGAATGATTTCTTTTCTCTTTAGCCGCCCCCCTCCCAAACATGTTCAGATGACATGCAATCTATCTTACTTTATTACAAAACCAGGTAACAATATTCTTGCCTCTGCCAAGTAGCCAGTGTCTTTGCCCCAGCACCACTCCTGCAGTAGCACCAATTAGAGACCAGTCTGCTAAAGTAGAGTTCACACGCACAAAGGACACCATGAATCATGGGATGAACTCACCAATGATAAACCCTCCAGTTGTCAGTCAATGAGAATGAACAAACACAGCAGCCTGTCACCACCCCAAAAAGCCACTACCCTCATCTAAACCCAAGCTAACAAAAGAAACCCTTCACACAAACGCAGCTCAACACATCCACAGCTTCCACTGGTGCAGGAATGAAACAGTGTGTTACCCTCCCTGTTGCCCGTGTAAGGGGCCGTGGTCTCCTGGAAGGAAATAGTGATGCTCTTGGGACTAACGACAGCTTTCCAACATCAGGAGGATGGGTTGAAAGGTTGGAGCACAGCAGTGGGACAGGAAGGATGATTAAGATGACTGAGCTGGCTGTTAAAGGTGCAGCCTTCCCTTCTAAAGCTCATTCCTGACCCATTTAACACACCATCCCTGTGTGTTCCCCTGTCCACAGGTAATGGGGAACAGCTAGACCTGAACTCCAGCACTCACAGGCCAATTTTAAATATATATTAATGGTGTCCACCTGCAAGATTTCTAAGGTGTCATTTGAGAATTGGAAATGATTTGTAAAAATAATGAGAATTATTGTAAAGCATGCACAGAGCACTATATCCCACAGGATTTAGCATATTAGTTTTATTAAAGAATGATAAAGAACACAGCTTGATATTGTTATTTTAGTTTAGTCTTTTGTGGTGACAGCATTGTGAGATGAATGGAAAAACAGATGTCTCTGTTTTATATAAACCTCCAGTCTAATGCTTATAACAGGCTACAGCTAATGCCTCATGGATAATCTTTCTCATGCCTTTCAAGCAAGTGCTAAACAAGAGAAAAACCTCTAGGCCAGCCCACTGCTTTACTCACTACAGCTTTTTCTTTTCCTTTCTCCTCAGCCTCCTCAAAGCTACTGGCAATCAAAGCTGAAAACTGAAGGTGGGTTGCTACACCTTTGACTTGCAGGCCTGAATACTGATGAGCCACAAGAGACAAAGATGGAAAGAGTGACAAAAGGTGAAGGGAAGAGACAGGAGGTTGGAAACGGCTCATTTCCCAACACACACACTGACAGACAGGTAGTGTTGACACTGTACCTAGAGAGGCTGCCCTCAGTGGCCAGGCTCGGGGAGTCATCGAGGACATTAGGTTCACTGCAGGAGGGGCAGGGAGATTAAGAATTTAGGGAAAGAAAATGCAAAAAGCATGCGCTTGTCTCTGTTTTCAAGGGAAAAAAATATCAACGGAATAAAAAAGTAAAAAAGGACGGTAACATTAATTGGTCTCACACGCTCAACAGCACATATATGACTCAGAGAAGCTGAAAGAACATCTGATCGCAGGAGCAGTCTTTAAAGGGAGTTTACACTGCATGGAACCTTCTACATCTCTGCTGAGATCTGGGGGGCTGAGAAGTTCAGCAGGATGTGTTTCCACAGGAAATAAGGGCAGAAAACTATTTTCAAAGCTGTATTCCCGCAGCATTTTTGTTTATTTCTGTTTTGTTTACTTCCAGCTTAATAGAAAGCTTTTTTCCCTCCCTCTTCCCCATGAGCCACTTCTTGAGGGAGGGCTAATCTGACTCCCATGAGCTATAAAACACTCTCCTTCTGTTACGACTCTACGTACAAACATCTGGAAAACAAGGTCTTGTAGTTCAGTGATACTGTAAATAAACAGCTGGTGAGGATTCTGGCAAAGGAGTACAAAATCCCATTGCTTTTTCTGCAGTGCAGCCATTGAGCAGAAGCAGCCTGCTCAGCCCATAGGAAAAACATGAAAGAAAGAAAGCAGTCTGCTGGGCTACCAGCAGGAAAGCAGAAATAATATTACTTAGCATTAATTAGTTTACATTTGTGAGGCAGTCTGAAAGTCCAGAGGCCATTCATAACTAAAAGATGAAAAGCTATTCTCCTGCCAGGAGACTTAAAAAGTACTTAGGTACTTGAAAAAGTAGAGAGCAAAGATCTCTGGCAATTAAAGTCTTTTTTTCTCATCATCACCATGATTTGGAATTTCACAAAGCAAAGATTGCTATCAGTCAGCTGTGACTTATGAAGTTTATACATTGAAGATGGCAGTGAAAGACTGAGGAAAATGCAGCCTTGCATATTAATTTTTCAAGAAACAAAGGGATTGAGTTCAAATGAGTTCCTGTAAGCCCTTTTGTGAAAACTCCCAGATAAAATCTGTGTAACTTCTCTCTTGTAAATCACCTCTCCTATCTCTGCTGTTATGTACCACAGCTGTTACTTTTCCTTCATGTACCAAGGTTATTTCTTTAATTCCTAGCAAGATTGGAGAGGGAGAAACTTTGTTTGATTTTCCAAGGCCAGTCCAGAGATAATGTAGAATCTATTTTTCAGATGTTCAAAGGAAGTAACGTAAATTAATCTGTCCACTGTCAGATATCTTTGGACAACTTGTTGCAGACAAATAAAACAATAAACATTGCTTACTTAGGAAAACCCCCCCACATTTAAATACAAAACTTCTATCTACATCTTCTAAAAATGTACGCTCCCCAAATTCCAGTCTCTTTCTCATGTTAACCAGGAATAAGGCATTCAAAGTTATTTGTATCAACAAGTATATTTCTGGTTTGAAACAGTATTAAATCCCATTTTTAAACATGACATTCAGTCTCTGTGGTGAGCCTAGTTACTGCTCTAGGAAGGACAAAGACCACATGGAAGAAAACCAAGTAAATCAAATAGGATGCCTCTGTCCCTTTCCCCAGCTTTTCCCAGCTTCTCAAGATTCCTTCCCACTCCCTATACAGACTGGGTGTGGTCCCCTAGTTCAATGCATAACCACAAAACCACGTTTTCTTCTTGCTATCCAGCAGTAGCAGAGGAAAATAATAATGCTGAGTCTTTCTGAAACTGCTTAAGAGGAAGGTTTCTGTGGATGACAGCTTGTTCTTATGGACTTTACACAACACAGATCATCCTGGAAAATCATTATTTCCAACCTTGCACCAACCTTGGTCCAACACTATTCCAGGATGAAGCAATTTAGCATCACTATGCTGGCACTGATTCCACTATCTCATCTCTCTGATGTACCTGTGTTATTTCTGCTCTTGTGACTATAATGGGAAAGATGAAAAGCCCATGTTGTTACCTTTGGCTGGGTAACATGCCCACCTCAGCCTGAGGTGCAGACACGCTGGAGAGATGGCTGGAGAACCGCCTCCTTGCAATGGCACCCATAAGGTATGCTTCTTGTTCACTTACCACACTGGGCATGCTTAGGGAGTCATCTGGAAAGAGAGAAAGAACAGGAAAGGAAAGGAAACAACCACCCCAAACCCCACCTTCATCTTCACAGTTGTCAAGTGACAGCAGGGTGCCAAAGGTGTACCCAGCATTTGCTTAGCCAGAGCCCAAACCTGCAAATTGGAATATTCCATTAGATTTTATAGTCACAGTGCAGAAAGACATATACATAAACCCCTGAAGGATAAGGAACCTGGGACACAATAGGGCAGGGATTTATCCATGCTTTCAGCTTAAATGGCTCTCAGGAAAATATGTTTGGGGAATTCAGTTTCCACCAGGGCTTAATTAATGTGATTAATAAATTGCTTGTTAACATACAGTGTTTGTGGCATAAAAGTTGTAACTGGGCATTTTCCTGGTGTGAAATAAACTGCTACTGTGACATAACAAAGCACTGTTACAAAAAAACCCCAAAGCAAAACACATGACATCAAAATGCAGAACTGACACCCTTCAACACACTTTGGGACATGCATCTTAAAATGTCACCAAAAAATCAGATAAATTGACTCAAATATATCATACTGCAACAGAATTATGCAGAGTTGGACTGCAGTCAGGACTACTTGAAATTTTCAGCGCTGTTTGAAACTGTATAAAGTACCTGGAAAGAAATTACTCTGTTGTGGTTTTTACCAAAACAGCTTCTAATTATAAATAAAGGGGAGGTTTTGTGTAACTTTCTCTTTGACCTTTTCCAACTCTGATGTACTGAAGATACTTTATGGCAGCACTAACCCAAGGCAGGGCTGAGGCAGTAATGCCACAGTGAGATAGGAAGAGAGCACTTACCATTCCTCACCGTGGCTCAGAATTAATATAAGGCTGGAACCAGAGTTTGCCCCAGTGACTAAATATCTGAGCAATGAGCATTACAGTTCTGGATGCATTGCACAATGATTAGAAATGAACTCAGCTAAAATAAAGTTGGGCTGAGTCTGGACACTTTCAGGCTAACTGCTTTTTCTCAAAAGGGAATTCTCCTGTAACTGCACAGGCCTTTCTTTTGAGCCCCCATTTCCACTCCTTTTGTTTGATATCTTTGAGGGTCAGGGTCCTCAAATACAGAAGTGAAACACCTGAGTTTCAGGCATTAGGCAACCAACCATTGCAGCACCAGAACCTAGTATCCCTGCTAAAGCAGGGGGAAGCCCAAGCCTGATGACATATGAGCAGACTTCTCTACCCTGGCTTTCAGTAAAAGACAGCTTAGAAGCAAAGAGAAGGCAAAATTATATGAATAACATGAAACTTAGCTGAAATGTCAAACCATTATTCAGGTCATTGCAAATAAGATTCACTTTCCCATTCTTTCTAAACTGGCACCAGAAAGCCTGGCAACCTTAGAACCTGCCAGCTGCCCAAAAGGGAGATCAAGCTTTTGCTGTTAGCAGGTTTAAGGCTTAATTTTCTCTTTGTTTGTTAAGTGACACAAGCACACAAAACGTTCCACCCTGTGGAGAGCACAACTGGGTCCCATGCAGAACAAGGACATATCCTGTGTCAGAGCATCTGGACAGAAGCGATGAGCAGGAAGTACTAAGATCCTGCAGGAACAGGATCCTAACTACAGAACCACAGGCCCCACTCACTGTTGTGATGAAGGTCCAGGAGAGGACTCATTGCCAAATACCTTATCAGCACTGTGAGGATTGCATGTCTACCCTGGTCTCAGACACTAAAAATCTGCCTGTGCCCTTCCCTCTTCCTTGCTTCAGCTCAGGAGGCAGTTAGGAGGTATGTACAGCCCAAGCTTTAACACCATGAAAGGTGCAGCAACCACACCAATTTCTCAGCCTCATGCTCCTCTGTGCCTTTTGTTCACACTTTTGTTTGTTCAGGGGCAACTCCTTTGCCCTCCCAGTCGACCTGTAGGATATTGAGAAAACACCTTCACCGTTTGGGGCTTAGCTTGAATCAGCAGCCACGTACTTTCTTCATCCTCCTCATCCGTGCGGCTCAGTGTGTCCTGGGAGGCCTGCTGGGAAGGCTCACTGTCCTGCTCCCAGACCGTGCCAGTGCCAGTGTTGGAGCGGGACATGGTGGCCAGGCTCAGGCGGTAAGCAGAGGTGGAGGTGCCCACAGTGCTGACCGACGTCTTCCCTTGGTAAGCTGCGCAAGAGGGGGAAACCAAAGCCAAATCAGGGATGGTACTGGAAATCAACAACCAACCACGTGTTCCTGGCACACGAGGCACCTCATTCTGCCCAAATGGATGGGACAGAGATGGCAGAGGTGATAAAACACCCACAGCTACCCTGGCTCACCTCACCTCCCCAAAATCTGTTTTTCTTATGCAGTGCGGTTCAGTTTTTCCAACCTTACAGTTTGTATTTTCCAGATCAGCTTCAACATTTAGGAACATGACAAATTATTGCCAAGGAAAAAAGGCTGAAGCATTTCCTTTTGAATTTGTTTTCCTAAGAATAAAACACATAAACCCTTTGCTGTGTGTAAGCAGCAGCTGCCATCTCGTGGCAAGAGGCGTGACTGTCACAGGAGAAACGTGTCCCCTCATGCAGGACAGCATACAGTGCACCATAAGCTCGGGGATGCTGATCTGGACCTCATGGTAGAGAAAAAACAAAGAGACCAAGCAGGGAAAGGAAGAGGCAGATCTGCTGCTGCCAAATAGTAAGACATTTCTGCAAAATAGGTTTGGCTTTGCAGAGGCTGCACTGGGGCTGGAGCTGCACAAGCCAGCTGAGACAGCGAGAGCTGGCTGCTGGGGCTGCTGGGGCTGCTGGGGAATAGGACTGAGACTTGGTGGAAAAATAGGTGCATTTCACAACTAACCTGGACTTCTGTTTGCTGTCCAGTGGCAAGGCTGGGCTAGGCATAGGCTCCAGGGGCAGGCTGTATCACCCCATACCACACCTACACAGTGGGCAGGTCTGCCTCACAAGTAGGGGTGAGCAGCTGGTCAAACTGGGCTGATGACCCTGGGCTCTTCCTGTGCTCCTTACCTGACCCACTGTGCACAGCCTCCTTCAAGATCTTCAGCTCATTGTTGAACTCGGCAATGAGGGAGCTCTTGCAGAGCGGGCGCGGGATGAACCGCCTCTCCAGCTGGTCCGAGATGTGCTGTCGGGCTGTCAGCTCCTCGTGGTTCTCAGCTGGCTGTGCCAACAGCTGCAAAATTGGGACACATTAGCAAGGAGATGGTGCCCAGGGATCTGGGACTGGTGTCCAGATAAGCTTCAGCCTGCAGAGAGCAGGACGTTTCCACCTGTCTTTTGGGCACCATTATATTTGACTGAAGAGAGAGTAAAACCTCACTGGCACAGGGTATATGGGGATGAGGGCTTCCTAATGCTAAGCTATGCTCTTGGAGGTGAGACAGCTCCTTCCTCCACAATGATTTATTCTGTTCAAGAGATGGTAGGCTAAGTAAGCTGGAGTACCATGTGCTGGTCTACTTGATAAGCAGGGAAGAGCTGTGATTAATTTAAGCCCCAGCTGCCTCAGCCTAGTAGCTGTCTGTTCATCCGAAAAAAAGTCCTGTCAGAACCTTCACACAAGAGATGGAAAGTGGACTGATCCTTCCTGGCTGTTTGCTGTACTGCCTGGTTTTGTGCCGAAGAGATTTCTGCCAACACCCTCCCAGGCTCAGCACATCTACACTACTTTCAAGTGCTTTGAGTATCTTTGTTCTAAAATTAAGTCCACATGCAAACACTCCTGGTCCAGCCTATAGTACTTTCCAACCAGAGAAGGGTAACTCCCTACATACGGTTCTTCCAAGAGTGCTGTTCCTCTGTTCTCAGCTGGGGAATAAGGGATATTTTGCCTTTGAGGTGTGATCTATCAGGAGCCAAAGCAACTATTACCTTGCACTGGATGAAGGGCCGAAGGAGCACAAAGATTGGGATCCGTGTTCGTACGATAAAGTCGAGGAAATCCCACAGGGCCAGCCCTCCCACCTTCCGCAGGGCCATCTCTTTGACTTGCAGGCTCAGCCAGTACCACTGGCTGTCCAGCTGGCGTTCAAAGCAAACAAGGATCACCTTCAGGGCTACAGGAGAACACACACCAGCAAAGGGCAGTCAGAGATGTTACTGGTGTCCCTCACAAGCACTGGGGGAGCAGTGGGATGGGAGAGGGCCACAGTGGGCACAAACCTACACAGGCATGCTTGCATACACATGCACATGCACTCCCACACACCTTGGAGTCACAACTCTCTTTTCTATCAGTCTCCAAACATGGCAGGGAAGAAGCAACCAACCTTTTTGTAATAAAGGCCTCAGGAGTCCAATTTCCGGAGAAATTTTCCTAATTCATACTTAAGTTCCTCTGTATTTTCTTGCTCTACCTTCCCCTCTCCCTCCCTGCAGAGTTCTTTTGTCGTCCCAGAATTCAGATATTTTGAAAGCAGTGTGGCTGATCAGAAAACCACAAAAATCTGATCAAGCATATCCACACAAAGAGTCACTCTGTGAGCACAGTAACCTGCAGATGATTTATGGGGTAAGGAAGAGAACCTTTCTGGCAGTGCAGCTGCCTGAGTCATGGCCACACTGTAATCTAGTACGGTCCAGTAAGTCAAGGGTTGTAGTTCACAAGAGCATTACAAATGGGAATGAACAGCGATGAGGTTCAGAACAATGATCTGCATTGAAGTGGGCAGTGACCAACACTTGGCTCACAGAAGAGACAAGAACTCTCTCCCTTTCCATGCTCCTCTGGTCTGGAACAAACAGGGAGGCCTGGGAACTCTTGGGGGAAGGTTGACTACCCCATCTTTCTTAATGGGATAGCCAAGACTTCTCAGCTGTCACACATCTGTATCCCCATTTGCTGGGGCAGGGGTCTAAACCAGTAGTTAACTGCCAGTTTTTCATCAGTGTTATCCCATTCCTCAGATATGGGTTAAGAAAGGACCTGAATATAAATTTTCAAATAAATGCCTTCATGAAATCAGAAACAGAGAAGCTGTTTATGAAGGAGTACTTTGAAAGGAAACTCTCCCTGTTACTGATACTCTGATACTCACCCTGATACTCTGCAGTGCTGCTGCATTCCAATTTAATTGTTTTTCTTTCCCTTCACCTGTGGGTAATATGTGAGATAATACAGTACCATGCACCATTGTACAGTGAGCAGAGGGCAAACCAGACAGTAAGGACCATGTGTGCAGGGTCAGCAGACAGACAGACCTCATCACCTTTACCCCCAACTAGCCAAGGGCCAGTAAGGCTACGATGTCAGGAGCTGACAGGCAGTCTGACTCGCATTTTGTGGCTTCACTGCTGCACTCTGGCAATATGAAAACTGACTTCTACCTGTGCTGCTCTTCTCCAGCTGCAGTGCAGACACTGCTCATGTTGCTATATATTCCAGAGATACTCTTGACTTCGTGCTCTGGCCTGGCCCACTTGTTTAGGATGAGTCTTAAAGCAGTTCTAAAGAGGTCAGTTAGTTCCTGGCCTGAGATGGGTTTTTTTGGTGCTCTCTGCAGTCTTGAGCACTCCACTTTAACTCTGCCTCTTCTCAGAGGTCAGCAGAAGCCATCACTCACCTAAGTAGGCAGCCTGGCTGGTGGACTCTGCAAGCCCTTCCCGCCGCAGGTCCTTCCCTGCATCCCCAGGAGTGGAGCAGTGGGCAGGGGAGCTCTCCAGCATAAAATTCTTGCTGCGGGAAGTGCTGATGATGCGAGGTGGCAGGAGAATATTGGTAACAGTCTGGAGCAGCAGCAGGACCTCAGGCTGCTCCAGCCAGGGGCTATCTAAGATGCATTCGGAGGGGAAAGAGAGAGAAAAGATCAGGCTGCATCCCATCAAAGACACCCAAAAGATCCAGACCCTGTTCAGTTTGCAAAACAGGGTGCATCTCAAATGTCCCCTAAGCCAAAACTCCGTCCCCCACACCTTGTTATGCTGCTTCTCCTCCTGCAAGCAAAGGCAAAATTTGTTTTAGCACCAACAGAAGCATACATGAACACAGAGCTACACAGCACAAAGAAATGTCCCATTCAGTGATCTCATTTCCTTTTGGTATTCCACTCTCCCTTTACGCTTTGCTTTCATTTAGGAATTTGCCAGTGAAGACTCTCTGTAGCAGAAAACAAGGAGCAGGACTTGTGCCAGACAAGTGGCATGGATTGGGCAGACTGTGATCCACAGGGGCACGCAATTTCCATCACCTCTGCTCCCCTTTGTGGGTTCTGCTACAACAGATTTATCTCACCCTGCACTCCAGTTTCAAAAGCAGGAACACATCTGTGTAAGACCTGACTCAAGAACCAAGGCACAGCTGAAACAAAGAAAAGAAATAACAACAACTCCCAGTGGGCCTCTTTTCAGCCTCAGACCCAAAGGGCACTTAGCTGACACACTGCTAGTGACAGAAAACCAAATTAAAAAATAAAAATAAAATACAGAGGGCAGGGAAAGTGCAAACATCAGTTGTCAGAAAAGGGGGAGAAAAAAATCTTTTTGTTAAATTAGTCAGACCTTTTCTTCCAGATCCTACTGTGAGCACAAATGGAATCAGTAGGTTTAAAAGCATTCCTTCCCTTCTTTCCTGATTGGTGAATGGGGAGACGACATGGCTTAGGGGGAAATCTTCTTTCAAAGCCTGTGCAGTAATAACAAGAAAGGATTAAACAATTTCATCAGTAGATCACGCACACAAGTCACTGCAGGGAATGACGATCCCCAGGCACCCTGTTTATACAGCATAACACCAGCATTGATGACCTGAAACCCTCAGACTACTTAGTCCAGAGTAAAAGGAACTCAAAGAGTAACACAGGTCACCTGCTCTTGTCACAGCCAAGATGTAAGAACTCCAGATTCCTAACTCCTATATATAATTAATAAAATCAGATGTATCCCTCAGGGATCAGCTGAGTGTGAGTCCTGAGCTTTGCATGTCTGTGAATGGCATTGGGATGTGACCCAGACTATGGGGAATAAAAAAAGAAACAGAGTAAACTGCACAAATGACATAATGTAAATATTCTGCTGTGTATGAACATGGAGGCTATTCCCAAACACATTTTTTGTTCTGCCTCACTTTGTTCTGCCCCATCATCCTCTGTAACACAAAGAATGAACTCCTGAAAAATAAACAAAATGCACATTTATTTCTTGACACACAGTCAAGCCTAAATTGAACAGTCTTTCACCTTCTTTAGAGGAGGTAGTACAAATGACTGTCACTAGCACCTCTGCTCATTTATGACATCCCAGTTTCTAGACTTAGGTGTGATATGCAGCTCTTCAAGCTTGCAAACCTGGACTGAGATATTCCAGGAGAAGATGTTTTCTGATAGAGTGTGAAGTATTTCTATTCCTATCCTGCAGGAAGTATTAGGAGTTATGAGTACTCATGTTTTTCTCAACATGTTTGGTTTTCATTACATTTAAAGCTCATGAATGAGTGAACAGGGACAAAAAGGTAATAAAAGTAAAAGCTACCAATACTTGAAAATAAAATTTATTTGGTATCTGGTTTTAAAAGTTGGAGAATATTTCAGAGAAGGTGAAGGAGGCCCATTTTTGATTAAAGAACCATTGCGTCAGAACTGGAAGAAACCTGATGTCAAACTGACATCTCCTCTGTCAGTTTGTACCAAAAAGTAATTTTGTGCCTCATGCTCTGAGAGCCAGCACTGTGTGTTTTGATTCCTGTAAGTCTTCCTTCCCAAGTCGCCCTAGTACCTGCCTAAGTATTCAACTGGATGTGCCAATGCATATTTAAAAATACAAGTTGAAGCTAGATTAGGAAATTTTTTCCTTCTTTGAACACCATTCTGACCAATTTCATACCAATGGGAAGGGAAAGGGATACAGAGGCAGAAAGACTCTTCATGGCACTGCTATGAGAAAGAAGTAGTGATGAAATTATCCAAAAAGACCAGAATGTTTTCTTTCTTATTCTGGACAACAAGGATGCCATTGTGTCAGCTGCTGAAAAGCCAAGTTGCCCTGCTTTTTGTGCTGGCATACTGTGTGATCAGCTCAGGTAAGAGCAGAAGAGCACAAAATCCACTCAGTTGCACATACGGTCCCACAGGAAGACAGGAAGGGTTGCATGGATGTGACCCAAGCCAGGCCCCATCTCCTTGTGGCAGGAGGCTTATCCTAATACCTTAGATCCTGCAGAGAATCCTAACCTGCTTGTCAGAGCCCTAAACAGCATCCATCAGCCAAACTCCCTTGGATTTCAATGGCAGTGTTAAGCTGATGGATGCTTGCTGTGGACTTGGCCCCAACAGATGAATTCTGAGCTCAGGTCAAGTCTTCAAAAAGGAGGGAGAATTTACGTGTTGCTTCTCTGTAAGTTTTGGTGTATGTTCCACAGTTTTTGCCCAGCTTTCGCAGAAAGGAAACAGAGCACCGATGAGTTGGTGTCTCAACCCGAGGCTCTAACAGGCCTGGCCAGAGGCCAGGGCAGACACACCTGTATCTGCAATGCTACAAGCCGGACAACAGCTGTGCTGAAGGGAAGAGGTGGTGAGAGATAAGGGCTGAGATGAAGAAGGGGTAATCCATCAGCCACACTGGAGGGTCCTACCACTCCCATCACCTGCAATACAAACAGAGCACATCACTACAACTGGCTACTTATAGATTCATCCATGTCATATCCTCCAACATCAGTGAAATGGAGGTGCCTTTCATTGAGCACTGAGTTGGGGTGGATCTAGGCGAACCAGCCCCCCCAGTGGTCCTTGCAGGAGCTGGGGCCAGTGAGGAGAAGGAATTCTAGCAGGGAAAGGAAGGGGAGAAGAGGGAACCAGCAAGGATGGGAGGAATGCATAGGTAACCTGGTACATTTATAAATGTACCTGGTACCAGCCCTGAATGACCAGCACTGGACCGGTGGAACAGCTATAGTTGGAGGATATGTCATGTGACCACTGTAACAAATAAAAATATGTCATCAAAGCAAAAAGTCTGCATTGAAACTGGACATCTTTTCCCTGCCCTTGCTGATCTACTTGAAAAATAATGTCCTAAGTCTGACCCAAGCCGGGTTTTGCACAATGTTCAGATTCCTCTCAAACACAGTCCCTTCTCAGGAACTCTAAGCATGATTTATCTCCTGGCCTGGTCTGGAACTACTTGAAATATCAGCATTAGGAAACAGGACTTCTTAGGGGAGAGTTACTTGTGCTGTTTGAGATGCATCCTTCTGGAGGAATTAAATCACAGGTCTGCATATGCCTGTTTCATTCCATGACCGGACATATGGGAATAAGGAGAAGTTACCAGGCAGATGACTACGCTTACAGGAGATGAATACACACTTTTTTCCCAAATTTGTCCTGGGGAAAAAAGCTAGTAATCAGTTTTGTATCAGAAAACTAAAGGACACTTTAGAAGGGAAAGAGTTGGAGCTCTTTCTCTGCATCACTATGGATTATCATTGAGACATTTTCCTGCCTTCCTGGCTGATCTCTTTTTGGGCTTCATGATGCATCTGCACATGATACAGCAAGTAATCAAGATGCTCCCACAGCTCATGGTGCACACAGCTCTGACAGCTAAAGTTAAAATACTTCTAGCAGTAATAGTACATCTCTTCCTGGTAGCTGCCCCTGATGTTTCTAGCCAGCAGAATGTAAGCATGATGACTGTACTTCAGCACCATGGACCTTTCTATTTTTAAAGAACTGGCTAATTCTTAACACAGGCCCCTTGGGGAGCTTGTTGGTGTGATTTACTCTGCCACGCCTGCTTGCCAAACTGGAAGTCCAAACTTGTATTTGAGCTGTTTAGCAACCTATGCATGAAGCAACTC
Source organism: Campylorhamphus procurvoides (assembly GCA_013396655.1). NCBI lineage: Eukaryota > Metazoa > Chordata > Aves > Passeriformes > Dendrocolaptidae > Campylorhamphus > Campylorhamphus procurvoides. The sequence continues at coordinate 1,040,667 of WBMV01003510.1, read as the reverse complement.
CAAGTAGTCTGAGGGCCTGGATTTGCATGAGCTCCATGTAGCCTGAACCTCTGCTTGAACGAGGAAGAAGTCTTATGGACTCTGACAGGTTGGAGCTTCCCTGCCCTTGCAGCAATGAGTGCTAAATGAACTTGAAGGACAGAAACCTGGCAAAAGCTAATACTGCATTTCAGCTGATGCTCATTGTTTTCAAAGCCTCTCAGAGCACTGGTAAACCCTGAAAGGTTTCTTTGTTGCTGCTAGAAGAAGTTACAACATTTATGTTCTAAGGAGAAAATGTTATAATACCCAATAACAATTAAAAATGCTAGTGCAGCCTTTCCCCCTTTATTTGTATTTTTTCCACATGGAATGAAAGTACAAATGCTTACCCAAATGGCTGGAGTTACACTGCTATCAGACTGGGGTCTTGTCCCCAGTGTAACAGCTGCACAAACCCTATGCTCTATCACTGAATGACCAGGCAGACTGTCTGCATCACATCTCTGTTGTAACACACCTGGGAGCATAAACTCTAATAGGAGTGGGATCTGAACATTGTACAGTGCAAACCTGTACTAGATCAAGCCAGGGACATTACAAACAGTGGAGTCAATCCACTGTGTAAACCCTAACTAGCCAATACCTGATGGCCCCTGACAGAGCCAACAGGGCCCACTGGGTATGGTAGGTACCCCCAGTGCCATCCTTTCCCTGTCTCTACCAGGTGTGTGCAGTCTCCACCACCCCACTCTCCAACTTGCAGCCCTCAACTCTCAGCTCAGTCTGGCAAAGGTGGATCTTCAAAGTGGTGTGTGGGAAGCAACGGGAATAAATCACTTGACCGCTGCTACTGGTCACTGTATCTCCCCATGCACCACTTCAAAAATGAACCTTGCTATCTCTAGTGTCACTTGCAAAGTCCCCCTGCGAGGAGGAAGGGGGACAGGTAAAATGACAGGAGTGGGAATGAACTGTCACTTTCAGTCCAGAGAAGTCAAGAGCAGGGGGAGTTTTAGTAAAGTTTCACGGGGTTGCCGCTCAGCTACTCACCAGATTGACACAGACATTGATCAGAGACCTAAGGTGAGGCAGGAAGGATATGATAGGCTGCCTCTGAAGTGTCAAACAAACCCCTTCAATCAAACTGCTGGCAGGCTCCCACTCAACCTGGCGCCTGCAATACAACAGTAGGTGCTGTTAGCCACGGGCTCCTGCCCCCCACCAGACGCCCGCAACCAACACACAGTGACGCCCACAGAGGAAACGTTTCAGACAGCAATGACGTCCAAGATGAGCAGAGAGTGCATGACAGAGAGAAGGTTTTACCCATGCAGCTCAGAGAAGCACAGAGCCACAGGGCACACTGGGTATTTGAGAGACTAGAAACAGAGCAGAGGGGTCTGTACTGGTGACAAAAAAGCCGTCACAGCAGCGGTGGTGGAGGAGCTCCATTTCACTCCGATACTTCCCTCTGAAAGATGACAAACGAAAGGGAGCCCCAGACAGTGGTCTCAGGTGTCCCCTGTGTGGGGAAAGGATCTGCTGTGTCATGCTCCCAGCTGAGAGTGAGTCCTTCGCGTAGCTTGCGGATATTCTCACTGAAACTCCATCAGCTGAGTGCCCTCTGTAAGCTACTTTGCAGTCTGCTATGCTCTGCCAGAGTGACTCCCAAACACAGACTGCCCCAAATGTAAACTGACCCAGCAGTACAATCTTTATCTTCCCCATTCTGTGCAGAAGGGATGTTTCATTCCCTATCAGCACTAGTCTTTCATTCCAGGATCCTTTCTTCCCTGATACTTTGCTTTTTTTCCACTAGAACAACATTTAGGGCTTGCGCCAGATGCTGAAAGGATTCCCCTTTCTAGTTGTAAGCAGACACAGCATAGGTAACATCAAAGTGGCTCACACCCTTCATCTCAGGGCCTGACTCTTTGGAGTCAGTGTAGTTCAGAAGCCCACATCTGACTAAGCACTTCTGGGGACAGAAAGATAAGGCTGGCATAGTTTGTCAGCTCAAGCCTAAGCCATGTCCTAGACAAGCTCCCCAGACTACTCAATGGCATGTGGGGGATCACGTGTTCACTACGTAAGTTCTTATACAGACCAACAAACATTGGTCTTTGAGCATCCACTGTTCTTAGATCTTCAGAATAATAGTTTGTTCTTGTACTTTTTCTTACATGCACAGTCCTTCCAACAGACACTGGGTTTGGAGTGGGGTGCCCACAGGAGGCAGCATATAGGATTGTTATGTAAGTACCCCAGTGGATGGTTCCTGGGCTGTGGCACCCAGACCCATCCCTAAGAGACCCAGTGATGGCCCAATGATGCTTAAATGTAGATGCTATATTTGATTCAGTGGCTTCGAGTCCCTTTGTGTACAGAAGAGCAATTTCAGCCAAGCACAGGTACAGGCACAGACAGAGAGAATATGAAGGGAATTTTAATGTATGAACATCCATTCAGCTTACATAAAGAGGAAAGATCTTCAGGAATAGAAGACCCCTTATCTGTCTTTGAGGCAGAAGAAAGTATGAGTGAGAAAAGAAAGAATGAGTGAGAAGCAGGCAAGACATGACAAAGAATCAAACCACCAGGAAAGAAAAGTATCAAAATTTCTGCCTCTGAATTCCCTACAATGGCAGCAGTTTCTTAAAGCAGGTTGTTAGCAAAAGGAAAGTGATAAATAGTGATGCCAGAAAAAAAGAGATCACTTCCCTATTATTTGTTCCATCTTTAGTAGGTACAGATGATTCATACTGGGACCTAAATCTGATGTTCTCTAACATGATTTGGCTTCTCAGCTAAGACTGCCAACAAAGTGACTGATGCAAGCAGTTTAGGACATATGCCCATGAGGGTCACTAAGATCAATGACTCTTTTTACTCAGATCACTGGAAGATTCACAGGGCTGAGAGATTTTACACTACCCAGGCTGGATTTGTACCACTGCCTCCAAGGTAGGAATACGCCATAGTCAATACTTCTTGAAATTGCCAAAACCTGTACCATAATGGCACTGCGTGATGCACCAGGCTTTCACTAGTCCCTGACTTGAAGTGGTTGATGCAGATCTCTGCCCTTTACTCAGGAGCATCCAGAAGCTACTGCATAGCTCCAGACTATTTTTGTCTTTACAGGGAACATAACAGTATAGCCATGCTAGAAATACTCTTACTACCATTCAACTTTCCATTACAGAATAAAACTAATCTCCTCAGCTCACAGCTGAAGTAAGTAAAGAGGATACCGAGATGGTAAAAATCCAAAGACTTATTTTGGAGAAAGAAAAATGACATTCTGGAAGTTCTCTCTCTGTAGTTCTTAATAACCATGTGTTTCTTTTGCTAGCAGAAGACACACAAAAAAACGTCAGCATAGACACATACAGAGGTAAAAACACCTGTTGATTTTCTGATGTGTTGTAAAGGTTCACTGCAACACAACAGCTTTAGTCAGATGGACATACCCACACTTCAAGGCTTGCAACATCAGAAACGGACCCCAGAGGGTTTCCAGTGTACCTCCTCACCTCAAAGTAGGCATCTTGTGAATTTTATTGAACATACGATCCAATCTCTTTAAGATGAGGATAAGGGCAGGTCTCACCGCCTCTGCTGTCCAGTCAGTGATGGGCAGCATCTCCATGATGTAGCGCCGGAGCCCTCGGCTTTCCATCGTCTGCGTGTCGTAAGGTGCCAGTTTCAGCAGGGAATGTGCAATTTCCGCCAATCTGAAACCAGGGTTCATTAAAAGGAAAATCAAATACAACTTGCACTGCTCCACACACATGCCAACAAACTGACAGGTAAATCTTCAGTAGCCTAGCAAAAAGAAAATGATGCCAAAGTCAAACGTGCTGCTATTTAAACTCTTAGACCTGATATGACAGTTCTGTGGTCTCCACACAGTCTGTTAAGATTGTTTTGCTGGAATCACTGTTTATATTTAAAAACACATGAATGGTCTAAAACTTACTTTTACCTTGACATTAAATGCACCAAAGGAACATGAGGAATCATAGATTTGTGTAGCTAAAAACAAAGTATCTGAGCTGTCAATCAGACTACAACATTGCAAATGCCTGTGAAACAGATTTGATAATACCTGTTTGTCAATTAATAATGGATTTGATTCCATTCTGTGCTTGTTTTTCAGTGTTACTACTTTAAGAAGTCTCACCGTGCAATTTTTAGGTGTTAAATTTTAAAAATAATGTGTCTGTAAGTTTACACAACATGTCCTTTGTAGGATTACAGCTTTGGCTTGTTTCTCTTAACATCTCTACAGACTATGCTGCTTTTGCTTCTTCTAACCCCCCCAGATGGCCTTACTGATGACACTTTTGGTATTGACTATGAAATACCATGGCAGCATTTAACTCACACTTGGATTTTGACAACGATCTAGTGAAATACTTGAATGTTTGTGGCAAACAAAGACCATAAATAAAGCTACATCTACTAATAAAAGGGATAGAAACCTGCATGCTCCCTGAAACATCAACAGACTTTGTAGTGGATGATTACAATACAATCCTATCCATATTGTTGGGGCATTTTCTGAAATTCCTTCAACTGATGGAACATATTTCTATTCTGTTTATAATCTGCCAAACAATATCAAGGGCAGTGAGTCCCTCAGATTAACCAAAAGTCCTATGAACATTTCCCTTTATCCAGTATTTCTCTGTTATTCCTTTTTACAGCTACTTTGTCCTACTATGGAGTAGGTCTGTTTTCTTAAACACTGTGAAATTTAAATTATCATATAATTAAGCTTCTTGCTGGCAATTTGACACTTGGCAATCAGTGGTAGATAATGGTATATGAAAACTTTGTTATGTGTAATAAAGTGGAAGATGCATTTCACCCAATTTGAGAGGTCAATCTCAATTAATCTTCCAGTTCTGTTCATGCAGAAATAAGCAACCTGGGAAATTCTTATCTTCTCAAAATACTGGAATAAACAAATCACTGTGCATCTCTCTTTTTCATTGGGTTCAACTAGATCTTTATGACTTCTGCAGACTAAGCATATAACTTCTAAGTGGCTAAAATTGGCTGAGATTAGTCCTGTCTCAAGTGACTAGCATATTATCTTGTTTTCTGAAGCCTCTGAAATGGCACCTGTCAGCCCCCCAAGACTATGGCTATCACAAAGTCTGCTCTCTAGGTAAAACTCAGTTTTTTCCTACAGTGGTTAAATCTGGTCAGTCATTTCAATTATACTTACAAATTTAAGTAAGAACCATGATGAAGTCTGCTTTTATTTGGGGCTATCTGTGATTAAGCATTTCAGGTTCCAACCCCTACAAAGCAGATATTTCTAGCACTTCCAGAAGATTTAAGAGAATCAGAGTACAGCTCATTATCTGCTGCAAATCAGCCTCTTGGTTTTACTGCTGTAACCTTTGACTGTGAAAAACCTGCTCTCCTGAAAAGAACACAGTATTTGCCAGCTGCAAGTGTAAATGAAAAACTGACAAAAGAATTGGGCCCATTCTTTTTTGTTCTAGTTGTTGGACAAACTTCTCAGTAGCAACTTACACTACTTTGTGCTTACCACGAACAGCAAACTCAGAGAATCAGGACCAGAGTGCTTAGGAGGCTCTACTTCCAACTTCTTCTAGCACCATGTGAAACTGTTTGCAGTGAGCATCCAGCCAGCAAGCTGGCCTCAGTGCTGCACCTTAATAAAAAACCTGTGCACCTCTTTCTCTTGTACATGCCTTTGGCTCCATCCTCCCCCCTATTTCAGGCACTTACAGAGTGGTTCCTCTGCCTTTCTTGCTTGTTAATTTCTGGTTCTGATGCACTGAGTCACAAGAGAGGATACGGGTTGTACTCAGCCTGCTGGGCAGTTTCTCCATCCCTTGCCCCCTGCAGATACAGACTTACCTGCTCTGAACTTCACTGCCACTTACTCTGATACATCAGACAGGCTTCCATGGAGCTATTTGAGATTGAGGTCTGAATGAGACCAGAGGGGCACTTAAGAAACCTTCCTTATATGCAAGCAGTATCAGGTACAATCTAAGGAATATCCAAATAACCTCTGCATATTTCAGACAGGAACATGCAACTACACTACCAAAAAGTGATTCCATCTGCTATTATGAAAACTTAAGAGCTAAAAGAAGGGCATCTCCCTGAAATGAACAAGTAAAAGCAGAATGCCTGTGGAATACCTCATGTGGGACTTCACATCCAGCAGTTCCAAAGAAGTCACTCGGGGCTCACCAGCCAGATTCTGCAAAATCTTCAGCCTCGGACCACAGTGCTTGTAAAATTCTGTGCAGATATTTAGCAATGACTCTCGTGGTCTCCTGAACTCCTCTCTGGCAATTCGTTCATCTAGCTCCTCTCGGGGAAGACCCTGGCCTTCCTCCAGTAAGTGAAGGTTCTCCCTGGAGGATATAAAATGACACAAAGTAGGAAGTGTTATATGCAGTAGATCAGCAGGTATAGATTCTAACAACGCCTCCATCTCATTTTTTCAACATGCTTTTTGTTGCAACTGAAAAGTAATGGCACCTGCAATTAAGAAAACAAAAAAGGGAAATTATAATCTGCAAAGTCATGCTAAAAATGTAAATATTTTTCTATATGGATTTTCCTTTGCTACCCTCCCCTGAGAAAAGGCTGCCTGTCACAGCAGCAGTGGGTGTAAAGAGTTTATCACATGTCATGGAAGACTGGGCGAAGATTTTACTGTACCTGATAAAATGTAGTTTGGCTCCCTGCTCAGGATACCTGGGAAAACAGAAACGGAGGTTTTAAACAGTTTAGTGCCTAAACTGTGCCTTTTTGAAATAAAGTGATACTGTTGTAGCCCAGAGATTAACTTGCCATCGGCTGGATGTCACTGGAACGATGCCTACACATAATTACCACATTGAATAGCCTTTACCTCTCAACAGGCTGCAAACAACATATTCCTATAGTTATCCACCTTGTTATGAAAGGACAAATTTAAGATTAAAAACTATAGTGCTCTTTTAAACAATTTCTCTTACTGATTTTCATGCCGGTGCTCGCTCTATTCCATGAACCCAGAGCTCACCAAGTGGGGAAAACACCTCAGTGTATTTTTCTGCTTTGTTATTATTTTCTCTTGACACTTCTTGTTGAGAAAACATTAATAAACCTTGCGCCACTTGGCTAACATGTCCAAGACTGTATCAGTGGTCATTCTACCATCATGAGACTCCTGCTGTTGCCAGGAGTCTGTTGCAATGATAGCACAACAGAAGAAACAAGGGCAGGAAATCCGGAGCAGTGCAAATATACTTTGCATCAGAGACTGAACATCTGATAATCAGAAAGATCTGGAAATGTAAATCAAGATGCCCAAGTCATACAGCATCAGGAACCTCTACAGTGCCTGTCAGCAGAGATATATTAACTGCTCTCCAAAATCAGCAGACAGATAATAAAGCACTAGTTTCTATTACATTTTATCTTCCTTGTACTGGGCAATCTAGCAATGGAAGCTAACAGCACGTATCCACTTCAGAACTGAGCATGGAAGGGTTTATCTGCTTCTCAGATCAGGGTTTGAAAGTCAAAGCCATGTTTCATCCATGCCTGAATTGATCTTAAAGAATAACAGGCTGATTCCAGGAGTTACGAACCAAGATGTGTACACTACACATCTATAAACTGACATAATAGCACTTGGATGATCCATGCATAGAGTGATTTCTATCTCCCTTGATTACCAAAAAAAAAAAAGAAAAGAAGACAGGTAATAACTTGGAAAGCTCTGGAAGAACAGCTACCCCAGTTTTTCCTAAGGGACAATTCCCTTTCCATGTCAGTGCAGACTTTCAGATTTTAAGCACAGTAAGGTGTAGTCTGGCCAGGAGAAGGCAAAGCTGCCTAGAAAAGTAATCAATACTGGCACAAAACCCTTTCATAATCCCAAATGCTTGTGGGTGGATTTTGTAACAAGATTTCTTAAGCCCTTTTCCTATGACTGAGTAAGTTGTCAGGAGCCTTGTCTAATTTCCAGCTGCTTAATTGGAATGGCCACTATGGCCAAGGAGCAATATTATAGTTTGCTGGTGCCATGTCCTTCCTTATTTCCTTCTTCCATGTGAAGGTTCTTTAGTGTTTTGTTGGGGTTTTTTAAGAACAAAAATATTCCCAGTCATTCTTCCATTTCTCTCAAATTCTCTGTCACCTCCTCCTTACTATCTGTAACTGCAAAAAAGCACAGACCAATGTGGAGGTCATAGGAAATGTATAAGGAAATGGAAAAGGGAAGAAAAGGAGGTGTCAGTCTCTGTATCAACTGACATGCAGTTTGTGCTTGTACTGCTGTTCAGTCCCTCAAAACAAGGCCAGAAGAATCTGACCCTTCTGCTGTTCAGGTGTGCTCTGCTCAGGGGTCACACTGACAGTGGACTCAGCAGGAAGCAAAAGGATAGAAACGAGGGACATAGTTGCTTCGGCAGTACACTTCTAGAATACAAGAAGGGAAACAAGAAGTCATTTAAGATAGATACTCTCCATTTCAATATCCTGGTCTTCTATTTAGATGCGTGGTCTTAAAATAGAAATTCTAGTCTTGAGTATTTTGGTTACCATCAGAAATTGCAGTCTTGCGCTATACGCTCTTTTTAGGTGACTCTTCTCTCACAGTGTGTAGAGCTCTTCCACAGCTCTCCAAAGCCAAGCACTCTGAGCAATGAGGTGCTGCTTTACAAAAAAAAATAAATTAAAAATCTGTTAAGAAAAACGAAAACAAAAGGAAAGCTCCCTGACTTACCTCGTGTTCACCCCTGCTGTCATGGTGTGGTTTGCTGTTGTGGTCCCTTTATGGCCTTGGTCACATCGACTCATCTGTGGGGCTGTCATAGGCCTGGCAAAGAGAGGGTGAATAGCACACTACACACTAAATCTAACAAGAACAATGAAATCCTTCTTGTGATCTGGTGAAATTTGGCAATAATTTTACTATGTCTCAAATTCAAAGATTTTTCAAGCTGAGATGCATGTTGTGCCCTCCTGCACATTCCCCATCCCCACGCAGGTAACCAAATGCAGCTCAGACCTTTGACCCATGTGGGTTACCTGGTGAGAACTTCTACACTGTACAGGAGGGCCTGCAAAGAGGTGGCAAGGGCACCCATAGAAGCAATCTCTTCCCGAGCTGCTGTCCCAGTCTCCACTTGAGAGGTTTGTCGCTTCAGTTTCTGTAAGTAACAGGGAACGAGCGCTTCCAAGACCATCAGCATCTGGAGGCTGGAAAAATAATACTTGGTCTGTTACTTTGTCAGTCCTGAAACGCACTTTAGGTAGAGACTTAAGTTTCTATCTGAAGACCCCAGGACCTCTTACTAGGCTTGTGATTTCATTGCTTCTCACTAGAAATCCGGAGCCAAAAAAAACTATTGAATGAAGGATTGCAGGGGAAAAATTAGCTGATGCAAGAAACAATAATATTAATGAAAACAACCTGAACTTCTGGGTATCTTCCAAATATGTCATCCATTTGCTAGCAATCATCTTCCAGTCCACACTCTTATTTTCTGTTTCCCTCTTGCAAACTGATCGTTGTACTTTAGCAAGTTTATCTCCCTGCTCTCTTTATCTTTTTGTGCTTTCCAGCTGCCTGTTTCTCCCCATTCAGTTCCCTCCCCATTGCTTCTCTGATAACAGAAACATGCAGGAAATGGTGTGATCTCCACTTAGAAATACAACTGGCTGCTCCAGTTGCCAATCTACTTAGTGCTGCAGCTGGTGGCTGGCAGGATTTGGAGCTGGTGTTCCAGCTGGTTCTTGGCCTCACAGAGAAGCCCCATGCTTGGAATGTGTTTCTGCGTCCTCTGCTTTCATTTTCCAGCCTTGCTTTTGCATAACTTATACAGCTTTTATGCCTTCTCTGAGTCTGCACAAACCAATAAAACAGATTAGCACCTTCTGAATGATTCAGGAGCATAGGCCACCACTGTCACACACAGCTTGATGGCTTCACTGATGGAAAAGGTCAAGTCTTCATTTCCATAGCAGAAGTCTGAGGGAGTAAAGCAATATGAGAAGACTATCACACAATCATACTGAATATGAAAGGACACACACTTTTTCCCTTTTCCTCTCTCCACTTGCTTGCTTCTCATGTTAACAATGCCCAACAGGCATTGGCTTTTGATAAAAATTTGTCTGTGTAAAGGAAATGTATGTACTGAAGTATCCAGAGAATAATATTCGTAATACAACTGTAGTCACGTTTTCAGAAGTGACTTTGGTATGCAGGAGCCCAAGGAGAAGTTAAGGTCCCAAAACATGTTAACCACTTTAAAAAATGGAATTTTGAAGTCAGATATTTTAGACAATTCTGATCTTCATATGGAAGACACCAGATACTTAACACACTCATCTACAGTTTCATCATCAACACACACTTGAGAATTTTCAGAGATGTCTTGGAATATCCCTCTACAGAAAACTCAAAGATTTTATATAAATGTTTGCTACATTCCACAGAGGATGAAATATCTCCTGTTTCTGTACTATTTTCTATTATAATTTGTGATATAACTATGCAGCATCATAAAATCCCAGTATGTAACAAAGCTTCGACTCTTAGGCTAGACAGGATTCATAGTGCCTCAAGGGAAGTGCAAATTTGGAAAACGAGTTGTAGGCCTTTATAAAAATCAGTAAAGATTACTTCCCTGCAAGTCACAAAGCAGCCAAATTGTTAAATGCTGCATTGCATGGATTAACTGCCAAGAGACAGTGTCCCAGATACATCATACAGCCATATATATTCTGCTTTGTGACAACATCCCCCCCAGAGCTCAGCACTGCTCAATGTCTGAATGGCATCCACCATCATCTGCTAGTCATAGTCTGCCCACTGGAGAGGATGCTTTTGTTTCCTGCCCACATGGAGGAGAGCAGAGGATGACACTGATCTTGTCATCATGATACAATTTATTAGGCATTTTTATTCTTCACCCACACATGATAAAATTAAAAATGCCAGGGGCTAGTCTCAGACTGGCAGGCTTAATGCAGGAAAAAAAGTTTTGGAAGAAAATAAATTAATAATTCTCCTCCTGCAGAAAATATCAAAAGGATGGTGGTGACAAAGCCAACCTTAAAAGCCTTGTGAGGCATAAGAAACAGATATGACAGCATTCTGGGAGAAATGAAGGGCCCCGAAAAAATCTTACTGCATTAAACATATGTTGAATCAATAAACAACAAACAAGAATTACTGAATAAAAGGTGCTTTGCTGTTACCTAGTGACTTGAGAGGCTTTTCTGCTTTTACCAGCTCTAAGATATCCAAAATGTCTGGAGTATCTCCCTCCAGAGACTGTAGCAGGTCAAATAGGCACTGAGCTGACACTCCTTTGCTGGTTCCGTTGTTTGTGGCATCCTGTTCCAAAAACAAACATTCATGGCTGATTTTCTGGGGGCCTGTGTGCATCCCAGGCGTCTTTATCTGGAGGTGTGGGCAACATTTGTTTTTAACAAAGGGCCCACATGGAGTTCAAGAGCTTACTGCTCTCAAATAATAAGGCTTGCCTGACTCGACAGACTGATGCTGCAGTGGGTGCAGAGTCTGAAAACTGCACACAGATCTTTGCTGCCTTGTGAAGGACAGATACATATGTTTACTGTGTATGTGCAGTTAGATTTGGCAGTTCCACTTCAAATTAAAATTCCATTAACTTGCTTTAACTCACTAAAATGTTAAAAAAGAATTAGTGAATATTTCAAAACAGGGCTAGCCCAGTCTTAGAGTTCACATGTACTAAAACTTGGCACTAAGTTTTAATTCCTGTTGCTGGATTCTAAGAATGGATTTGCACTTAAAGATTTACAAATCACTGTCTTTTTATAATGTGTTTATATACAAAAATTTGAAATGAGACCACATTGACTAGCCTGGATATCAGCAGCCCATTATCTCAGCACAGGAGCATGCAGAAATGAGCTCAAGTCCTGGTTTTGCGCTCTGTTTTCCTATTGTGACCTCTGATAGGGGCTGGCAGCATACACAGGATTCCCCAGCCTGAGACAAGGGAATGGATGGCTCTTACTCACAGGGAACTCCAGGAGAGGGGCCACACTGGCAAACAGCTGCAGGATAAAGGGCTTGCGATGCAGAACGTAGAACTGGCGACATGCAAACTCGATAGCTTGGCGTAACTGGGGGTTGCTTTCATAGTCAGAGTATACCTGAGCAAACAGAAAAGGACATGGAGGCACTACTACAGGGGAAGAACTCTTCACCTCCTGAGCCCAGACTGAATCAACTACAGCCTTGTCATTCCCGACACATTTGCCTAACATGCTTTTACAGATGCAGAATGGACCACCCTTCCTGGCAATGCATTTCAGGGACAAATCATCCTTAGACAAAAGGTTTGCTTTTCATGCTTCAAACTTCTTTGTCACAGCTTTAGTCCATTATTTTTTGTTCTGTGTATCAGAGGTAGATTACTTCCCTCCCCTTCCTAGAAGTACTTGTCAGAAGCAAGTTAATGCTTTCTTCCTCAATCTTTTTTATATTGCTTTTTTACATCTCAAGAGGGGTATTTTATTAATTAAACCACTGAGGGAGACACAAGGTCCAAAAAACTGTCTGGAAATTTCACAATTCTGTGTGGCAGTTCAGGGTGAGGGAAATAGACATTCATTTACTTAACACAAAGAAGAAAAGAAAATCACCTAGTTCCACCCTGCTGCCACGGGTAGGGACACCTTCCACTATCCCAGGTTGCTCCAAGCCCTGTCCAACCTGGCCTTGGACACTTCCAGGGATGGGGCAGCCACAGCTGCTCTGCCCAACCTGTGCAGGGCCTCACCACCCTCACAGGGAAGAACTTCTTCCTAATTTCTAATCTAACCCTACTCTCTGTCAGTGTAACACACTGCTTGCTCAGGAGCATTCCCTCATGTTGCTCCTAGGAGTGGCTCACCTGCAGCATGCTGGGCAGCACCCACTGGTACCCGCTGAGCGAGAAGAGGTGGTTGAAGTGCACAGCAGTGTTGATGACTGTGGCAGCGTACTGCCTCAGCAGGGCACTGTCCTCCGGGTGCAGGATCAGGGCACCATTGAACACGTTCAGGAACAGCATGATTTCATCCCCCCATGGGAACTCGCTGGGCATGCCAAGGAACATCTCCTCCAGCAGCTTAATCCACAAGCTTTTCTGAAGAGTGTCCAGACCAAAGAGCTCTTTTCCAGCTGTGGGGGAAAAGAGGCAACAGCAATCAACTCTGTCCACCACGGCCAGCCTCATCACACTCACAGAGGCCAAAGGCCTTTCCAAGGAATGATTCCATAACACTGACCATTGTTCCACCTTTATAAAATTCTCTCATCCATCCTGTACTCTTGGAACTGCCCACAGGGCTTCAACAAACCTTGACTGAAAGTACTAACATGATGATGGAGAATGATGAATCTCACGCAGCTTGCTGGTTGGAAGTTATCCTCTTAAAAAGTGCAAGATCTGAGCTTGTACATGCATCATCTGCCTCACATAGCCTGAATAGCTGTGTGGATTGATGCTCAATTTTTATCCTCCAGGTGTCCCACACATTACAGGACATCTATGCAGAGTTACAATAATACTTCTGAAATCAAGTGCCTTTATGGCCTTCTACAGAACTTGCCAATGCTTACCATCCTGCAACAGAGGCCTGTTTAATCCGCAAGTCTTTAAGAGTAAAGTTTCTAAAAAATGGGCAGTTTCTACATCCTTGATGCAGAATTTGCCCAGTCTTAATTGGAAGTCCATTGCTTCCTTGAAGTAGATGGCAAAGGACTCCAAGCAATCATTTTTAGGAGCAGTTATGATACCAGACATAGTAATTCAGCTGTAGTATCATGCATAATTTTAATAATTATAAATTATTCTCATTTATGCCCATAGAAAATAGCTTTGTCTGGAGACCTCTAACAGTGAAGCCCTCCCTGCTGCTGTGCTTACAAACCTATGGCTCTATATCAATTTCTCTAGGAAGAGATTTATCAGCTTTCAGTAATGTTGCAAGCCTGTGGGTTTCTAAGGCAAATGAAGTCCTTCACCAAAACCCTTCTGGGCCTTGTACAGCCCCCAGAGAAAGCTGCCAAAGGGCCATACCTTGGGGGTCACTGAAGAGTGAGAACTCAGCATCAATGGCACTTCGGGGGAATGAAGGCAGGCGGAGGAGGTCCTCCTGGAGCATGGACACGTGGGACTGCTTGTGGGCAGTAGGGATTTTCTGTGTCAGGGATATCAGGAACAGAACCCGCCCCACCTCTTCCAGCTTGCGGGTGAACACCTGACAGAGAAAAAGAGACAAGAATGTGAATCAGTCTGATTAAAAAACTCTTTACCATTTATAGGTACTCTTGGTTTGCTTCTTTTTATGGGAGGAAAGCTGCAGTCACAGCCCAGAGGATCCTGCTAAAATTTACTACTGCATCCTTTGCCTAGACTTTGAGTGACCACTGTTCTCCAGTCCAGCTCTGCAAAGACGAATCATGTTTGTAGAAGATCTGAAAGACCCTGAGTGTCTGTCAAACACTTTGCCATTGTGCCAGGTGATCCTCTGCAGATTAATGTAAACTTTGCCAGCTTGAGCCCCAAGGTAGTCAGAGGCAAAACAACTACAAAGTGAAAGCCATATGGTTGCAGTTGCTTTCTGCAAGGTCTTAAACTATAGTCAACATGAGGCTGGAATTGTTATCTACCTTCTGGGATGAGGTTGGATCACATCTGGCCGTATAAAGTATATGTGTAGTTGCAAAAGAAAAGCAGTCAATAAAACAAAGCAGACCTGAGTCTGTGTTACTGCAAAGGAACAAAGTCCTGCTTGATTTGAGATGATCACTTCTGGTTTATACCAGCTGGGAAACTGAGTTCCATTCTACCAGCCTCCTTTGGACTTGTGATTGGTAGGACTAGCCAGGTTAGCTGTTCTATTTTGATGCCAAAAGTAACCATGAGGAAGAGTGATGCTAAATACTAGAAGCAACTGTCTCTGGAAGCAGTTTTGAGGCAGCTCTTAGCTACTGGGAAGAAGCCAAAACTTGGAAGCATGTGGCTTAGCATGTGACAAAGCCCAGCTTCAAGTTCTGCCTTGCTGTGACCTTGCTCTGAAGTGCACTCAGCTTAGAATTGGGCGCTGAATCAACAATAAAGAAAGTACTTTTCAATGGATTGCTGCTCTGTGGCCAATGGCTACAGCATTGCTTTCTTGGCTGAAGCTGCATGTTTTCCAGCAATATCATCCATGACTACAGAGAGGCTGGTAGATGGTTGATATAAGTTTTCCCTTACAAATATTTTGACCCCTAAGTATTCTAAATAGAAAAAATATGGAAAGCAAAATAACACTCTGACAAAACTAGACAGGCCATTTAAATCTTTCTGGATCATGTAGGATATATCAAACTCATTTATATGTGGGACACATCTAGAATCACTGAGACTAATCTCTGCTAGAGAAGCAAGGAAAATGATCCCAAGTAATTTCAGATTTTTATAGACTTTCTACCAGCAGATACAGCACAAGAAATATTTACCTATTCTATGCCATACACATATGAGACAGCATTAATTATATTTTCCATGATTTTAGCTGCTAGTAGGTCTTAAACAGCGTTATATCTGCTTTTTATAACCACTCCTGATGATATTTTCCTACCCTCGCATTGCTAAGGACATAACTACAGTAGCTATTTTTTCACTAGAATAATACAACTGTTAAAACAAAATGCATACTGTTTAACCATATTCCCCCTCCCATTTTTATTTTCTGCTTATTACCATCCTCGGCAGACATAGCTAGAGCAAAGCTCTTAATCTACATGTGGCATGAGTGAAGGCCTTTAAAGGGAAAAGAAAGGTTTATTTACAGGGTTTGTTTCTGGGCCAAGGTGTTTGATGACAGTACCTGCTTCTGAATGAGCTCTTGACCCTTTTCTGGATGCATCTGCACGAGGTTGAGCTGGGGAGAAACTGATCTCCGGAAAGGATAAATGTCACGGACATAGGTCTGCCAGGAAAGGAAAAAAGTGTATTTTAAACAAATGTAATTGCAACAGCATCACTCAACAGAACAGAATAAAAGGCTCTTTAGCCCTTTCCGAAGGACAGGGGCTTTCAGACAGTGTCAGGCATCAAGAAAGAGCATAAACAGAAGGGAAATTTGCTCTTTCCTATAAATACTAGACATTAATGACTTAAGAACAAGGGACTCCTCCTCTGTCTCTTCCCTCTTCTGTCAAATTCCAATCTTTCACTACACACAACTGAACACTCAAGATGTGGTGCTCATAGGACAGAACTCTGGCTATTTATGGGCTGCTTGTTCTCCTTTAGATAACCTTGATGTTTAAAAAGGGACAAGGTGGAAAGAATATAGTCACCTGGACCTGACCTTTGCCTTACCTTGTTGTAATGAATGAGATTCCAACGCTTATCCATTAAAAAGTAATGAGAAGACTGAGTTTCAGGTATGTTAAAAAACTCCAAACACTCCTAAAAAGAAGAAATCAAAACATCCTGTTACTTTTTAGTTGTCTTATACAAAGACCACAACATCCAAAAGAAGAATATCCATCTAATAACATATAAAGGTACAAACCTGCATGCCTCTCAGTCAGGCTGGTGCACTGTTCTGGCATTAATTCTTAATTTCTGGGGTTTAATCATAAAGCACCTGAATATATTTGTGAAAAATCAAGACATGCTGGGCCTGAAGATTGATGTTACTTATTTTGATGTCTTCATATCACACACATTTGTCTGACTATATGAGACATATGGGTACTGCAGCTTCCATTTCCCTACTGTGTAATTAACCAAGCTTTAGTGATAGGTAATGTGCAGAGACACTGAAGTTCTGATCCTTCAAATCACTGAGATGTGATTCCCATTAAAATTTAACACAGTTGTAAAAACCAAAGGCTTTTACAAATCTGTTTCCAATATGACTCATTTAAAGCTATCCAGGAAGTTTTTGGTAGAAAGGGAAAGGACCTCACATGTCCTGGATCCCAAGATATCTCTTGGCTACTGAACCCTCATATCCACTCTGGTCTTGATCATCCTGTGTCTTTAAAAAAAATATTTAAATAATTTATGTATTTATCAAAAGTATACAGCAAACATCCAACAAATTGCAATATCTTCAAATGTAGTTGCATTTGTGGGGTTTTGGCTGTCTGTGACCTCAGAGCCTTTCATATGGGATCCTTTTTCTTGCAACCAAGCACCCCTACAGGGATACAAAAATACCTGTAAGCAGAACTTCCCTTCCTGACACTGGCACAGGATGATCAGGCAGAATGGATTGCTGGCATACAGGTATGGAGGTAAATGTACTATTAATCAGCTTGTCCAGTTCAAAAACTCACTCCTACCTTCAGAAGAGCCTCAAACTGTGTGTCCTCATGGACTGGTAACTGTGTTGGGATGTCACACTCATTCTGTCCGTGCACAACAAGGGTTTTTGTGCCTAAAGGAAGAAAAGAAGTTACATTTTTCCTGGCTTCTTTAATTAACTCAATTTTAAGAGTCTGCCCATGATAGGTAAAATTAATTCTGGGCAGGCAGACAGACCATGTCCTGTCTGAAATCTACTAGGCAGTGTTAGTATAGTCTTACACTTCCACAGTTAATGAGAAATTGATCTGTGTTTAAAGAATGAGCTGGCTTTAGCAGCAAATGTCGCTCTGAGGAAGGAACAAACCTAAAACATCACATCTGTTTTTCAGCAAGGTATCTCTTGCCTGACTCATGATGGCCAGTGTCTGAATGGTACCATCTTACAATGATTGTCCTGCCAGCCTTTCACAGCCCAACTGGCACAAAACTCTGGATTGAAAAGAACATTCTAAATCACTTTCTGTTTGCTTCTTTTAGAGCATTTAAAGTGGCTTTCTGAATCTCAAGGAATTAGCAGTAGAATTTACTGACTAAATACTCAACTCAAGGAAAACTGATTTATAATATGCAGCCATTTGTAACAGGCCTTTTTCTGATCCAGTTTTGATGGATCTCCTTTTTGGTAGAGTGGGTCATGAACTTGGAAGTGAAGGAGATACAAAGACTCATTTCCTGTACCTGGCATCGAGGCAGTCACTAGCAGCTTCACTTCACATTGTTCCTTCTTCATAGTCTGCTTGAGGTCCTTGAAGAAGAGTCCTTCAACATAACCCACCACTTCCCAAAGGAAGGTCAGTGTAGCAGAAATGGCATCCATGCCCCACTCACATGGAGTCCGTACAAAATACATGATCAGTCCTACCTGCAGGTAATAAGTGAGAGGAAGATCAGGTTGTATACATTCTTTTAACTGTGCAGAGCATTGTATAAACACAGAATAAGAATACTGTTCTACCTCTCTTCACTCAGAGGGCTACAATGATTAAAATTATATCCTGAAAGTTTGTACTAAAGAACAATCTGCTTGTACTGTTCTTCCTTTTTCTAGAGAGGGTGCAGACTGGGTGCAAAAAGTACTGTTGCAGCACAGCCTTAAAGCCATTGTAGATGAGGAAAAGGAAGAGTCTTTGCAATAAGAGACTTCCTATGCCTTCTGCTCTGGTGTGCTGCCATGTAGATATTTCAGAAACAACAAAAGGCTCCCTGGAGTAGCATACATCTTATCTGCTTCATCTCCTAATTGCAGCAAATTCATTGTCCACAATCTTGAAAGAAGCTGCCAGGTTTGCTCCAGTAGGACTTTTTCAGAGCAAAGCACTTTCTGAATGAAAATTAAGTAGAATAATTTATAGTTTCTGGTACTGGAATCCTTCTCTTGGTCTACAACTTATTGTCTGTTGTTCAATTTAAAAATCCAGGAGAGATTGCTTAGGGATTTAATCACACATTTCAGGTTCTTTTTCCTCTCCCCAGAAGGACTGAAAAGCTGGTATAAGTCTAGTGACTTGCACCCTCAGCCAGAAACAGGTACGAGCTATATAGGAAAAGTTAAGTTGTATTTATTTTCTTGCAGATTGTGACATTTTTAGCACGCATGCAGGCAGAGGACAAATTCCAGTCTGTACAGGGGACCCACAAGCTGCTCACCAAGTAGTTAAAGAGGATGTGAGATGTCTGGGCAGGAAAGTCTCCAATGTTCAACAAAAGCTTCCTTAACATATACATCAGCTCATCCTGAAAGAAAAGCAAATATTTTTTCATTTCAATCAAAATGAAAGGAAAATAGATTTTTCCCTTTTGTCCTTTCTGGCTTTGTTTCTTCCCATTTTTCCATGCTCCCTTGATCAGTTCTGTGTCTCATTGCATGAATTAGAATCATATGCTTGTGACTACTCCCTCATATTGCAAAATAAGGCTCAGGGTACAGTACTCAGGCCAGTGTCTTTATGTTTGTATCTCAGAGAGTCTAGTACCTCCTGTGGCAATTTGTACTGACTGTAGCATCCTGATTCTGCACTCCTCTGTCTGTGATAATCCCTGGGATGGCTACCTAGATCATCTGTACAATCTAGTTCAGCTCGCCTCAACAACTGTGACTGCTGGGTAGGAGATGTGGGCAGAATCTAACTGCCCTTCCTTTACAGGCTACCAGTCTTAAATGTAGCTTGATCCATTTCTTATGGTGGTAAGGGGTTGTAGAGGGGACAGAATCTCACTGTCAGCTAGGGACAGGCAGATGGTATTGTAAATATCTTCTATAGCCCTTGTCCTCATCCACAGCAGATTTGAGCTAGTATTATGGGCATGGATATGCTGAGGAAAACCCATGTCAATGATACATCTGGTGATAGCTTCCAAGGAAATACACCTGTTCTCTGTGTTCTGTACTGGTGGTTGTAGTAGGCCCTTAAAGAGATAGTAAAACAGCAGACTGTGATAGCTCTGAGGCCTCTGAGACTGAACAGTGCACAGCCTCCTTCTTGAAAGTACTTAACAAGCAACCTCTCTGTCCCATCCCTGAAAGTGCATAAAGCCAGGTTAGATGAGGCTTGGAGCAACCTGATGTAGTAGATGGTATCCCTGCCTGTGGCAGGGGACTTGGGACAAGATGATCTTTAAGGTCCCTTCCAACCCAAGCCATTCTATAGGACAAAAGTGACCCTTTGAACTTAAATAAAAACATTGTGGACTTTGGCTGAGAAGTCTCAGGAACAGTGAGACCACTGCAACTTGTTTGCTCAAAGAACCAAAGGGCTTGACCTTTCTCAGGTTTAATACTCATTCTGTAGGTGGTGGCTTGAAAGATGACGATGATGATATGGACATCATACACCAAGCGTGCAGTTGAGAATGTGGTATGGAGAGTCTTGCTGCCTTCCATCCAGTCAGAACCAGTATGCCTTTCTTCCATAAAACTCAGCCATGAACTAGAAAGTGGTCTAATAAGGGAGAGACAAGGCCACCTCCATGTTTCAGGCAAAGCCAAAAAGAATGGCATGGGTGGAGTCAATATTCAGTTAGACAAAAGGGTTGTGCTTCACTAAGCAACTCTTCAAAGCCTGGCTTACAGCAAGTCAGACCCTTAGTGGTGATAAATCAGCTGTGTCCCATTTACATCAGTGGACAACAATTGAGGCCAAACGATGACATGCTACACTATAATAGCAAATGTTCTTCTCCAGCAATGCCCACAGATGGATTCTGCTTGCAAGTATGCTCCCCTGCTCTAACCAATTCATACACCCCCTGGGTAGAGGAAGAACATACCTGTCGATTGCTGATTGTCAGCTTCTCAAGGAAATGGCGAAGAACTGTAGAGGGATCTTCAATTAAGCAGTTCCACAGGACCTGCTGAGCAACAGCACTTACTGTGAGAGAGAAAGGAGACAAGGTCAGAATCATCTCCCTTGGAAAAGCCTTGAACTAGTACACTTAGATGCAAACATTCCTAATCTACCATAACTTTCATGTTTTGTATTGAAACACATGGAAGCCTCTTTGATGCATAAGGATTCCTGGTCACCAATGCAGTCATCTCAATAATAATAATAATCCAATCAGGTCTCATTTTTGAACCTTCCCTAATTACTGATAGGACAGGAAGCCCTTTACCCCTGTAGTCAAGGAATAATAAAGAAGTAACTATTTGGTTTCATAACTCCAGATGGAGAAAATCCAGCAACTGAAAGACAAATTCATGTACTCTTTTGTTCATGCATATAATTTAACTTTCATGGTGATTTATTAAATAATTTTATCTGGTATTGGTGAACAGTATTAGATAGTCAGCAGGGACTTTCTCTCTCACAGTTTTGTTGGTTAACTCCTCAAAGTGCAATTAATGCCAATCCTGTGAAGCTTAACAACAACACAGAATTATTCATTATTTGGTTTTCAGTACTCAGCTCCCCATCACAAAATGAAAGATACAGTATTTAGGTGGCTTACTACATTCACCCAAAACTGAATAGAAAATTTAAAAGGAAGTTAAATGCATAAATAGCTGACATGATGAGTAAGGAAGGCAGAGAAACAGTCCAGCATCTGTAAACATTTGAGAGAAACAAATACAGAAAAATGCACTATTAATTTACAAATACATCACAGACCATAACCAATATATTCAAATTGTGTATAGCTGGCTTTCCATTTGACATAGAACAAAGAAAGGTTGGTGGGAACAGACTTCTGGAGGTCTGTAGTTCAAGCCCTGCTTGGAGGAGGACTGTCACCAGGTTATGTCATCCATGGCTTTGACTAGCCAGGTTCGATAACCCCTCTGCATGGAGAACCAACAAAAATTACATTGTGCTCCTGGTTATGAACTTCCTTCCCAATTTCTAACCTGAACTTCCCAAGCTGTAATCTCGAAGTTAGTGTTCCTCTAACTTTTTGTTTCCTTTGCATCACACCAAACAAGCCCAGCTTCTACAATCACTCCTCACAGAACACCTATGTTAGAACTCTTACCACCCTGCTATCACCCTAACTAAACCATTTTCAGCTTCTCAATATTTTTTCTTGAATTGGGGGTCCCAAAAGAGCAAAAAAAAACCCCTAAAGCTAAACACAAATCATGGAGAAAAAAATCATGGAGACTACAAAGTCACATTTGTTGTAAATCTACTTTCAAATAGTTTTGGAAGAGGTTCTGCCACACTTGAGTAAGAATCCCTTGAAGTTTATTCTAGGTCAGTACCAGCTACTCCATCCTCCCGGACTTCTCCATCTTCCATCAAGTGGACAATGGGGAGCACTGCTGCACAGATGCATGCAGGAAACACAGCCTGAGGTGGTTGGGGCACATGATGGTTTGGAGTGTGTTCAGTGGTGTGTTCTTCATCTGGAGCAGTAAGAAGAGTAGAAGGGGAGTTAGTGGTATTATCCAGGCAGGTTAGATTATCATTTATGTTAGGGGCTGTACAAACAGAACAAAACGACAGGCTGTCTGATCACTGTGCAAGCACAACAGGTTTACTGCTATCTCCAAGAAGAAACAGAACCTCCAGCCAACTTCTTGATTAAGAATTTTCATCGCAAATATATGATTTCTTAATTAACATTTCTTTTCTTGTAAGCAACCCAGTTCTTTCTGGTGAAATCCCTTCTCATTACCGTTTTTTAGCTAGAGGGCTCCCTGTGGCACTACTCTCCAAAAGCAACAGGAAAGGCAAGGGAAGACATCGTGACAGCAAGGGTGAATAAAATAATGCAATGCAGTAATTTGTTATAGAGTGGCTCAAGTTTGGGAATATATTTGGCAAAAGGAAAAGCCACGGCTTTATGGGTCAACAGAAAAGGCTTCCTGTGACCAAGATAATATAGAAATGCCATAAATGCCATTGTTTCTGCCTGTCAAAACTTCCTACCAAAGAACTATCTGTCAGCTTTCTGCCAGAAGTTCTCACAAGACCTTCCTGCTAGAGTTTTCCTGCCAGAAGATCCTGCAATTATTTCTTCAAACATCTGAACAGAGCTACATGCCAAGAAACCATGTACAGCCTCCTTTGAACACTATAAAATTAGAGAGACTTTGGAAAATCAGGAATGAGGAAAGAGAGAGAGAAACGGTTATTGTAGTCAAGAATCTCTCTCCACCTCCCCCTCACTTTCTCACCTTTACTTCACTACTGACTGCTGCCTACCTGCCAGCAGAGACTGAAACTCTGCCAGCCTGGAGAGAACTGAGACCCACCGTGCCACATGTGTGAGTTATATCTTATCCTTCTAGTCTTATCATACTTTTGAGAGCTAAAAGGTGTTGCTCAATCACGACCCGGCATGGTTTGTGACACAGCTTCTTGTGAGTGAGAAAACCAGGCATCTTAGCTGCATTCCAGAGAACTAAAGCAGCTAAAAACCCCCCTCTGCAGCTGAAGAGAGAACATTTGAAAAGCAGCAGAGACAAAAAAAAAAATGCAGAAACTGCTTCTCTCCCCCATCTCCACACCAACTTGGCAAAAAGGCAGTTTTCTTGTGGTAACTTTCCTCTGCTTCTGAAAGTAATCTTAGCTTTTTCCAACCTCTTCTTGTTTCTTCTCTTTGGATCTCTTAGCAATTAATAAAATCAGTTTTGGTATCAACAGGTAACTTGTATGAGTTTTAATTTTGCTCAGGGGAAATATCTGAATCTAAAGTTCTTTCTGCAACATTTATGCAGATTCTAACACTTCAGTGAATGAAATCATAGAAGAGAACACTCCAAAGTGAAGTCAACGCACCTTCTGCACTGACTGCAGACCGCACTGACCAGACAGAGCCACGGCGGAAGGAATAGTTCCTATGAGAGGTGCTGGAAGTGCAGGAAGGACTCACGGAGAGACGGCGGGACGCCAGGTTGGCAACTTCTTCTACTGACAAAGAGAATAGGAAATGTCAATCCAGATCCAACTGACAGACTTCGAGGAACTTTCTGAAGGACTGCACTTACAAACAGATCAGATCTTTGAGAATTTAAGTCAGGCAACACTTAATAAGCACAATTTAAAATCTATAAAGATCAGTCAGATAGATAATTTGCTCATGCTTTGGGAACCAGCAGAGCATTGTTCTAGAAGAGTGTTCAGTGCTTTGGTGCATCACACTATACCTGAATCAGCTTTATACTTCTTTTCATCCACTCCCTGTTAATCATCATGGTTGCTTAGTTTTTTCTAAGAACTGGGATTTCTACTCACAGATTTCCTAATGTATGCTTAGACTTAAACATCCCTATACTCACCAAATGGCACATACCTCGGAATGCCTTTAATTAAGTTTGTGTGCTCTGTGAGACTGGATCAGTGAAAATCCTCACTCAAAGACTAAGCTTTTCATGACTCATGCCATGTAACCTTGGCTGTCTGAAGGTCTGATACCAAGACTGATCCAGTCCTCTGGGCTTCCCCACTAGTCACCATAAAGGTAGAAAACTCCAGTGGCAAGTGAGCATATTCTAAGCTATGTATCTTAAGACAGATACTGCCAAAGGGCGATTTCTTTCACACTTCAGTTATTAAAGCGCTAAAGTTATGAAGGACAGATTTCATTCCTACTGTTGCACGTTCTCATTCTGTTAAATTCCACAAGGTACTGGGAGCTTTGAGATGCTAAATGCTGGCAAGTTCCACCAAAGTGGGGGGGGAGATGGGCTAAACAGCTGCATCACACAGTAAGCACTCAATACATCCGAGGTTCTCTGGTTTTCCTGTACTAATTTTTAAACCCACTTTTTCTCAAACATTTGGACTCTTCAACAAATGGGTGTGACCTGTGTAACACTGGCAATCAATGTTTCTGGACATCACCCCCTAAGCAGTGCTGTGTTGGTGGGAAGTGCTGCCAGGTTCCTGGAATGCAGATCGTGGCCCCAGAGCACACCTTCTTCTTCCTGCTCTGAGCTTGGTGTGCAGGACGGCTCATAGCAGGCCTCCTGAGTGATGGGGATAGCAGTTATGAGACTGGCTTCCCGGCCCAGGCGTTTCTTCTCTTCCTCCTGCTGCAGGTTCTTCAGGATGTGCTCTGCTCGCTGATGGGAACGTGACACAGCTCGGGCTGAAAATGACTTCTATTGAGAACAAAAGAGAAGAAACACAGCCTGAAGCTGTGTTGCACGTACCCTGGTTTTCTGACAGAGACGTCTGACATTCAGCAGTTCAGTCTCTAAATACAAATTAGACTAGTGCCAGCTGAACAGATTCAGCAGGAGGCTCTTCTTGGAGATACGTCTACAATGGTCTGTCAGACAGGTCTATTGCACTAATCTGCTCTTGGAAAGAGAACAGCTGTGTGCTCCTAAGATCTGAGTTACTGTCTCTGGCAGGGGTAAGAGGTGCAGTACAGTACCAAAGTGAACAGAAAAGCTTTATGCCCATACAGAAAATTGTGTGAGTTCTACATAGACTATACTAGATTTTTTTCCCAGATGGGAAAGAAAATCTCAAAGTTTAGTCCACATCTATTGGCTTCACTTTCCCTTTCTGCTACAGGAAAAAAACAGTGTTTATTCTCACAGTGTCTGCTTACCGACTGATCTTCATTTATAGGATCTTGCACACTGCCACTGCACTGAGGGACCCAGGGAGGGTCAAACATTGGCACAGATGGCATACCCAGCACAGGAGAAGGCAGAGTGAAGTTTATACTCGGAGGAGGGATCTAAATAGAAGCCATGAAAGACGTTTTGTTAAAGCAGACTATTACTGTCAGTACTGTTAATTAAACATGAGCACAAGTACCCAAGACATTAATCAACTCTGCAAATTTTTCCCACCTCTGTATCTCACTGAATCATAACCCCATACATTTCATTCTCCAATATTTTTCATGACCCAAGTCCACATTATACGGGAGTTCATTTCATACAGGAGTTCTACACATCACCTCCCCCACTAGTGTGACTTACACAATAATTTTTTTCTCTAAACAGAGTTTCAGACAATTTAATAGCAGGGTGTCATTACACACCTATCCCACAGGGCAAGCTGTAAACATCATCATTGTGCTTCCTGTGTCCTATCTACCTTAAAGATCTGCTGTGCTCCCTCTTCCATCCTTGGCCACACTTGATATCTAAACCTCCAGAGTGTGTGAAATTTGAGAATGGCATTCAGTCTCTGCACTGTCTCTGGGTGATGAAATTCGGACATCAGCATGTCAGAAACAGCCTCTGGCACTTTCACAGCACACAGCAGGAACATGGCAGCTGCAGGGAGAGAATATCTGATCATCTGGTTTTCTTGATAGAGTGTTTATTTGGTAAGGAGAAACCACAGCTGTACAAACCCCCATCAAAAGAAACCCCATCTTGGTTCCAGAAAAGAGATCACCAGTCTATCAAGTCTAGAGAAAACTGTGCTGCTTCATGAAACCAAGCAAGTGTGACTCCATCTTTTGGAGCCTGTCAGAAACTGGATTGGTATCTCACCAGGTGGTTTGACTTATAGCTCAGATCAACTGTTCTTTTTTTTTGGGGGGGGGGGGGGGGGGACAGAAAGGGCTAGGGCTGCAGCCAACATGGCCAATGGCACATGGCAGGGAAGCCATGTGGCTGAGCTGTTGGTCAATAATGCCCACCTGGGTAGCCTGCCTACACCATGCCCCGCAGAGCCTCTGACTGGCTGTGACACCCCTCACTTTGGCTAGGAAGACGCTTGCGTATTCAGTGAACCAAAAGTCCTGCCTGGGGAAAGTGGCCACAGTAGATGAAAGAGGCACGCACAAGGTCTCCATCTTCCCTCAGCCTTCCCTCCTGAAGTTTGTCAACATGTGATTTCTTAGTGGTAACTATATCTTTCCCTCCTCTCTTTCTATTATTTTTTCTCTTAATCTCTCTTTCTTTACTCTTTTCTTCCTCTTGTGGGTAACTCAAACACCTCTTTTCCATATTGTGCTTTAGTTGTATGGGGTTTGTGTTTGCTGGGTGCAAAGGCAAAGGTGAAAGGGAGAGCACAGGGAAGAACTGTGGGCTGAAGAAGTGCACTGGTGGAGCAGATGAAAAGTGAGAGAAGCCTGAAAAACATGAGACGCAGGGTCAAACCACGGACTTCAAAGCAGAATTCATTCTCAGCGTTGGAAAATGAGGGACTGTAAACTGGACTGAAAGGTGATTAAAAGGGGAGCGGTATCTGAGGAGCACTTCAAACTTCTTGCATTGTTAGCACCTTTTGATAAAAATCCTTGTGAGAACACCTGGAATGGTCTGCTTAGGTGTACAAATCTGTGGAAGGAGGCAATCCTTAAGATATTTCCTTGCATACTGGGGGAGGAGAAAGAATTTGAAAGTTGTGGGAGATGAGCTTACAAACAAATTTGATTAACTTATGCTTTATTTAAGTAAACTTTGTATTGCAAGGGATGTTCGCAGTTTCTAAGGTTGCAACTCATTATTTCTGAACATCTGGCATTAGCACACACAATTTGTGTTTGCACAGAACAATAAGAACTAGAAAAGACCTCTTGAGTCACATAATCTAACCCCTTTCACAAACTCCTAAACTGAAGGGCATTTGCTTTTTTTTCTGGCAGTGAGAAATCTTCTGTTTTCCAGATAAAAGAGGTCATAAAAAACTTTTACTTTAAAAGTATACAAGGCTCAAAAAATTTGCCCACCAAGTTTTTAAGAAGAGCCCTAGGTTTTTTTAACACCTTGAGAGAGAGTGCATAGGAGAAAAGCTGCACACATTTTCTCAGAGGGTACTTTTACTGGTAAACTTTAAGAAAAAGAGTACTTAACCAAAATTTAAAGTGTAACATTCAACCAAAATAAAGCATTCCACAAAGCATTAACTTAGCAAAATCCAGCCCATCTGGTTACAAGTTATCCAAAATATTAGGAGAAGTAAAGAAAAAGAGAAAAAAATAGAAAATTATAGCTACTACCAGAGTCCTGAAAGAGTCCAGCTTCCACGTGACCAGGTGGCAGGGCTTGAAAATGTGGAGACTACATGTCTTGGGTTTTACCTGCTCTAGCCTGCTGTGGCCACTCCTCCCAGGCAGGACTTCCAGCCCTTTGGCCACTCTGGGGAGGGGTGAGTGGTCATGCTCCAGCTGGGGTAGCCAACCTGAGGCTGGGTTAGCCAATCTGAGGCTGGGTTAGGAGCTCTAGGACTGGTGGTGTAGGCATGTTCCCAGGCTGCCTCTGACTGAAAGCTGCTCTCAGGTGCCCCAGTAGATTAGCAGGGGCTGAGGCAGAGGATAGGGCATTACCTCACCTCCATGAAATTCGACTTATTCCTTGCCCCCTCTCCCCCCAAGCTTGAGTTGGTCCAAGCCACTAATTAATATAATAATCCAGTGTCTCACACAATGTCTAGAATTTCTTTTTCAGGGTAATACTCTTATAAGTATATGATGTCCTAATCATCTTCTGCCTTAAAGATGCTGCTCAACTATGTGTCATCAGCAAACATCATTTGCACAATTTAAAACCAAGTGGAAATGGAAAGTTTGGATAAATGCTGTACCATTAGACTACTTACTGAGTAATGCTGTCTCCATGCAACATGAGAATTTTCCTTTCAACACAACAGAGGAGATATGATGGTTCCACTCTCACCCCCTGCCTCAGTTTTTATATCAGCCCTCAATTGATACTAACAATTTCCATGAGGCAGTATACAGAATACTTTCATAAATTCTGGACAGACTGAATCACTGTGTTTCCTCTGCCTAGAAACCCAGTTGAGCACAAATACTAATTCTGATGATCCAAGAATCCACCACAACCAGGTGCTGAAAGAGATTGGCCTTCTGGTCCTTCTGGTCACCTCTTTTTGTCCAGAGCACAAACCCACAAGAAAGCCTATGAAAAACAAACAGCCCTGAAGAAACCCTGATGGCATTCAGATACCTCCACTGCAAAGCTGCCTTGAAAGATCCCGTGATCTACTGCAAACTATGTAGCCAGGGCAGCCACCCTAAAGTGGTTTGGTTATCTTACCTGCTGCTCCAGCCATGTGCTCATCCACACTGAGCAGGAGCTCCCATGCTGCTGGCTGGATGTCCCCATACATCTCTTCTGTGAGGATAGGAGCTGCCTTGATTAGCAGTGACAAAGGTGCAGGAGAGAGGCTCATTACCTGCAACAAACCAAGCCGTGCCTTTGGGCTGAGCTGTGCAAACTACCCTTAGGGAACAATACACACAGTAATTTTATGCTAGTTTTGGTCTGCAGGTTACTCACCAATTACCTCTGGGTTCAGCCATTTCAAATAATGCTCCATAGAAGAACATTGCTTTTGGCCTATACTGAGAGAGCAGTGTTTACAACCTAGTTCCTGGAGTCTTTTCTTGTCCCTCACATCACCAAAACTCAAATAAAGAGGACAAAAGGAAAGCCAAACTTTCCCACGGTGGTGTACAAACAGCAGTACAGATCCATGAAAATCTCACTAAGAAAAAGCCTGTGAAGAATCTGTTGCTTCTGTAAGAACACTGAACAAGTGAGACCAAAGAAAACTATTGCTGCAAACTGACACGTTGTATTTAAACACAATTGTGGATTTTTCACATTTTTTAAATTTTGGGGTTTTGTGTTTGTTTGTTTGTTTTTTTTCATATCCCCGGCTTTGATGCATGTGTCCCTGTGGAAAGACAGAGAGGCACATTGTGATTTAATGGACCTAAATGTTTAGAGGATTCTTTGACTGTGTTACCTTAAAAGACTTAAATTTTGCATTACTCAGATGAGGAAAACATGTAAGGCTGAACTGACTGATATTCAGGAAGAGTTCTTCACATGGGCTTGGAGATCCATATATATTTTCCCTATTGTTGTAGTCTAACCTTGACACCTAAGTATCAGCCTGGTCAGTACCTGGTGCCTGATGTATTTTAGCATTCCAGAGTCCTTCTTCCCTTCCAAGCTGATATCAATCACTCTCTTTTTAAGAGAAGGAGTTCTCAAGCATGACTTGTCTGAGCACTGGAAGGAAACAAAAAGAAAGTGGAGTTCACATGTGGATTTTCCAAAATGTGGAAAAGGAGATAATGTATAAGAGGAATTTCTGTACACTGAAAGTCTTCTGGTACCAGAGCTGTAACACAAAGTCCTCCTCTTTGCTGGCAACAGACCTACTATCAGTGAGTCAACGTATGTCATCCAACTTTCTTCTTTTTAACAATGCTTTTCCCAATAAAATGTTAAGGCAGAAGCCAGTAAACCAAATAAAGAATGTGAATGTTCTCTGTGTAATGTTCACAAGTGGCACACCCATTTATTTTAGTTAAGCAGGTTAGAGGCAAAAAGTCTACACCTTCCCTCTAAAAAATTACCAATGGAAGTGTTTAGTGTGCACAACAATGATTCCTCTCACAGAATATTGAGGTTGGAAAAGACCTCTAAATCATCAGGTCCAACTGTTAACTCAGAACTGCCAAGCCCCCCAATCAACCATGTCCCTCAGTGCCACATCTACACATCTGTTAAACACCTCCAAGGATGACAACTTCACTACTTCCATCATTTGTCGCTTCCAGGAATGATAGCCTCCTTACCCAACTGAAACCTTCATAAGAGTTTCACAAATTTTTTTGTTTTCAATGTTACTGCAAAGTAGTTAAGTTACTCTGCCATTGAAAATATTCAGAATAACTGTATTCTGCCTGCTGTGGTCCACCTGTTGACATGATTAAGTTGGTGCTTGGGTGGGCACTTTCCCAAAAGCAGAAATGTATTTCCACTGAAGTTAAAGGCACCACTTACATGGCTAAAACTGGTACTTAACTGGTCATTAAAAGTGCATCACTAAAGAGTCTGTAACATTAAAGACCAATGTATACAATTCTTGAACAGCTCTGAGAGCTCAGATCTAAAAGAAAAAGATTACATGAGATGTTATAAGAATTTCAAGAGTGATTCTTACTAAGTGATGACAAAAAGCATGAGAAAAATGAGACTGGACTTCATGGGGTGATAAGTAGAGGCCATAAAAGAATATTAACAGTAAAGTCAGGTTATTTTAAGCTTTTAAATGACCTTATCAACAACAAAGGTTCTCCCCAATTAATACAAATTACATTCTTTCCATAATGCTAAATGATTTAATAGCTGGGTGTTTGTTTGTTTTTTTTTACAGCAAAGCTATGTTTAGGAAGAGCTGTGTTAATTTTTTCATGAAAGAACTATATGAATACATTGGGCAGTCTTTTAACAAACCCCAAAGAATACTCCTTTTTCTATTTACTCACTTCCTTTTGTTTTTTGCCTCTTGCCACATTGTTCAATGTGCTGTTTTCTCGCAGAGAGTCCACTGTGTCTCCATACAGGAGTTTGATGGCCCGGACAAGGCGAGCACTGGACCGGCTGTGATGGAGGTAGCAGTGTGGGTGACAGTAATCAATATGGGTACATATGAAACTTTGCTGATTGCATAATAGGATCATAACCTGGAAGTTAAAAGAGAATAGTTATCTACAGAATTGGGAGTTATACAGACAGTGATGGGGACAGCCAAGCTCACTTTTACACAGCCTATATGGGGAGGTGTGACGCTCAACACACTTCTTCAAAAAAGTGCATGTGTGCAAAGCTCTGTACTTACACGGGATTTGCAAACTAGTTAGGTGTGGCTAAAGAAACATTAGTGTTAACAAACCAAAAAGAAAGAGCTGCTGCAGATGTGTATGTTTGGCTGGGGGCAAGATTAAGGCTGAGGAAAATAGCACTCTCTCCGTTTGCAGAAAAGCTGTTGTATCACCACTCTGAGAATGAGGGCTTGGATTGGAAACTGTAAACTAGTTAATTGTCATTAAAGCTGCAAATCCACCAGGTATGGGGGTTAGTTTCCTTCAAGGAATGTGAAAGGAAATGTCTTAGTATGCTCTTGAGTCAGAATAAGCTATGTCATTGCTCTGCATGTGCTTCCCTCACTGTGTTTGTGTAGAGCCATCCAGCGCAGCTTGATATTAGCTGGCTCAGTTACTGTTTTCACTGGTGTTGCCATATGGCAGCAAGAAGCTCTAAAACCATTTAAGAAACTAGGCAAATATTTTGGCACTTAGCTATTCTGAGCCCTGTTTTGTTGAAGCAGCACTGCTATTAGTTCCTAACCTGATTAATTAAAGGTCACCTTGGTAAGTGACTGCTTTCTGTGTAACTCAGAGGGTTTCCTCCCAGAGGGGGGAGCAGCTCTCTGTATACTGCTCTTCATGTTACACACAAACCCAGCCTCTTAGTAGTAAAAAAACAGGTTTCCCCAAGGTCTTAACTAGCCTTTACAGATCCTTCTCTTCACCCCACAGAAATACCCAGAACTGCCAGAAAGAATCTATCCCACCTTTTCCATCCACTTATGGTCCATGCAGCTGTAGTCTGCTGGCTCTCTCAAGTAAGGCTGCCACAACCTTATAAGCTTCTAAAAAGTCAGGAGCTTAATTTAAAACAAATCTGTCCTGTGCATGTTGGATTCTTGTGTTGGCCTGTTCTAGACTCGTATAATTTTGGGATCCATCAGGAATAACTGAACATTTGTATCAATGTACATATGGTATACAACTAATCAGCACTGCATATC
Source organism: Campylorhamphus procurvoides (assembly GCA_013396655.1). NCBI lineage: Eukaryota > Metazoa > Chordata > Aves > Passeriformes > Dendrocolaptidae > Campylorhamphus > Campylorhamphus procurvoides. The sequence goes on along the minus strand of WBMV01003510.1, from coordinate 1,008,278 downwards.
CTCTAGCCAGCCTGAGTAGCTGACACAGGGTGAGGACACTGTGTTCCAGAATGCTGTAAAGGACAGGCAAAGGAAATGCTGGTGCCTTCACAGCAGCAACTGGAACCAGTGATCCTTTCAAGTGGTTTGCTCATGACCACTGAGTAAAGCAGGCTTTTATTTTGCCTGTAGTTTCCAACCTTTCCAACAAACAAAAAGAGAAAGTTTTCATGCAATATTGGTACTTGAGTGGCATTAACTGGAACAGGTGACTTTTCAAATCCTCCTTCTGTCTATGCAGGCTAATCACGCGTAAAGTGAGACAAACATCACAAGTTTCCTTCAGAATTCCTGATTCCATGCATCCTTCCACATTGAGCAAAGGCACCATGATTTATCCTAAGCTGCTAGCTAGTGAGATTCCCCTATCCTCCAGTGATTCAGCATCTAATACATACAAAGTTTAATACACTGGAATTTCCAAGTGAGGTGTAATCACTATCAAGAGTAAGACAGAGAAGCAGGGTAGTCCAGGGACTGAGGTACCAGCTTGGAGGATGAGTTATTCAAGTTCCCTGCCTTCCCACCCTCTTCCAAAAAAGACAGATATCAAGAACTGCCTCTGATATCAAAGTATTAGATTAAGCCTGTTCTTGCCCACACCTGATAGGAATGGGGAAGCTGAGAGCAGACTGTACAAAATGTTTGGGGAAAGGACTGGGATGTGAACTCAGGATTGGCAGCTGTCTTTCCCTAAGGAAACTCAGAAGTCAAAAGTTGTCTTTCCTCACACACATGTGCAGGACACAATCAATCTGTGCACAGCTAGTCAATCCAAAAACAATTAATCAGTGCACATGTGTACAGTGGGTCAATCCAAAGCGTTTGCACAAAGGCACACTGACTGTACTACACCATCACAGTGTGTCATGAGTCAACAGAGGTAAAGGTGCACAGTCCTTGGATACAGGTGGATTGAACAGACAGACTTGCACAACTGACTTTAGGCAAGTCTAAATTGTGGATACAGAGATTGCCAAAATGGATGTCTTAGACCTTGCATGACCAAACCAGATCTGCACTGTTGTACTTCCTGTCTGTTGAACAGAGTTGGAACTATACAATGCCTCGTTGGGTTAGACAAGTAGCTTCTAAAATGCCACTTCCCAGTGGGCACTCCCTGAACTACCCACTACTAGCCATACTGAAGATAAGATACTGAGCTAATGGATTTTTCAGCTGAGGGAGAATGGCTGCCCCTGAACACCTAGAGAGAAAGTCCCTTTTCCCTTAAAAATTAAATATATGAAATAGACAAAGGGAGCAAGATAAAAACTTTCTGGTTTCAGTCCATTTTAGGAATGGAAAATGAGTGATTTCCAAGGGTCACACCTTGATGCTGTATGGAGAAAGCACAGATTGTGATCTGGTTATTGCTAGCACAAAGGTTTTCCTACTGAAAATGCCATCCTTGAGATCACTACCAATGATTTGTACTTACATGTAACCACGACATATTCCGATGGTAGTTTTCCTCCATGCCTGTGTTGCTCAGTACCTCGGGTTCAATGCTGGGCTCGCTTGCACTCCAAGGGCTCCCTTCTTCAAAAGAAAAATACCCAAAAGGTGGTTGTTTTTTATTGCTCCCTATGTGCTCTAAGACTAGGGTCAGCACTTGTAAGTCAGGCCAGCCTTGTGGGAACAGACCAGAGTATACAGAATACGTATCTTGCTGGCTTGACACTTACAAGAACCATTTGGACTTGGCTCACCGGCCGTCTTGTCAGTAGCAAATATTGCTCCCTCCCCATTCTTTTCTTTAATGGAAGGAAAAAGGATAATAAAAAACCATCAGAAACAAATTCTTTGCACCATTCAGATGCTGCAAATGGTGGATTTAGTGATCTGCATTGACTGGGCTCTGTGGTTAAAATGTCAACAAAAATCCAACCAGAAGTGGCATCCAACTGGAAATGCCAATGGGCAAAGTCCCTGCTAATTGCCCATGGAAACTACTAATGTCATGGGGATGAAAGGGGAAAAAAATCCTGATTCTAGCACACTAGTTCTGAAGAACTCCGACAAGGGAGATATTTCTCTGGAAAGTTAACTGATCCCTATGTTTCCTCTAGCCATTTCATACCCTATGGACTATAAAACTATCGTTAATCCTGTTAAGTGTTGGCTGGAGATGAATTCTGGTTTATCCTTTCTCTCTCCTCTTCAAGTGAACTGTGACTTGCCAAAGTCTACAGAACAGGCAATTCCACTCTCCATGTTCACCTACTGGAGCATCTTCTGAGCAACATAAAAATTCCCATTAAGCCTGGGAGGTTATTTCAACTCCAAATGTATCCAGAGTTTTTGGCTAACGTGCCTAGCAGAGGGAATCGCTTTAGCTCAGCTCTGTTGGAGATTTCTCATGGCAGGATGCACCTTTGGTTTCCATAAGATAAACGCATGAAGATCTATGTTTTTAACACTGAGGAAGGCAGCTGTAAATTGTAAAAACAGATGTATATGCCAATATGTAGAAATATAGTAATTTAACATGTACCTGTTATGTTCTAAACATAGGAAGATTTATTTGACATGTCATACAACATGCCTATGGCATCATATCTGACATATAATATGAAGTGCATGTCCATCCATCCATCTATATATATATTTATATAGATAGATATATATATAGCCAATCTGTTGCTATGGACAATAAAATATAATATATGCATATGACCTCATGTATTCATTATAGCATATGATTTAGGAGTGTGTGTATGTGCATATATACACGGGCACGTGCTTCCCTAAAGACAGCAAGTGTATGGCTGGCAGGCAGCAGCATTCCAAGAGTTCATGCTCTAACATGGAGTGCTGAATTGACAAATTGCATGGAGCTCATGCTGCACCCAGGATTTGAGCCATGTTCCTTCCAGGCTCTAGTCCAAGAAGTTCCTGAAGAGGACTCGAGATTTCTCCTAGCCTGCTGGGGTGGGGGGTCTCTTGCCATTTCTAGCTCTGCTGCAATCACATCAAGAGTTTAGGTCCTGCCTATTGTCCCCTCCCTTTCCACCCACTCGTCTAAGTTACCTATATCAGTGACAGTGTCCCTGCTGTGGGACAGCTGCAGCTCCTCATTCTCAGACTCTGAGTCCTGCCGTGATAACTTGGTGCTCTTTAGGCTGCCGGCCCGGCGAATGCTGGAAAGGGAACCCCCCTTCTTCACCCGGAAACTGCGGGTTCCTTTAATCTGGAGCAAGCGGGAGCCTCCTATCCTGATCTTCCTGCTGGGAACTGTATTAAAAGAATAAAAGAGGACTTTTTTCCCCTTAATTTTTCCCCTTTTAAAAAAGAAAGAGATCCTGGCCCTCCCCTCCCTCCCAGCCCTTTGCTGCCAGCCTGTATTGCAGCATATTTTCTTCTACCAGGGAGTGTGGGGCCAGAGGCTCCTCCAAAGCCACCGCCAATGCAGTTCTGTCAATCAGGCAGTAAAGATGCTTTACAGAAATGTGTTCAACACCTTATTTCCTGGACACTTGGTATGTCACCTCTGGCCTTGTCTGTATTTAGAATTAGCCCTCATTTAACCACCAGCAAGTAGAGTCATCTACTCTAACAGAAACCCAAAACGTGGACAAGGAAAACCTGTGATTCACACCAATTTGAATCAATTCCTGCCAGGAAACAGGATCTACCCAGTGGATGTAAATTGCAGTTTTCTTTGCCAGCCCTTGGGGTTTACATTAGTGCAGAATCGCCTCTTGCTAAGCTAGATGGCTAAATCCCAAGCATGAACATATCACCATGGACAAAACTACTTTCCCATGGGCATAGGTTCTTGAACCTCACTGAGCTCTGCAGTAGGATCAATTATTTATTCATCCAGCACGTGTGTTGTAGAAGGGTAGTCTGCTTCCTGAGGTTAGCAAGACTTCTGTGAAGCAAGATTTGCATAAATCCATTTCTTTGCATGTTACTCTGCATCATTAGAATGCTTTAGAAGAAATGGGAGCATGTAGATCCTCTCCTTCAGACAAATCAGCAGCTTTCAGGCATTAACAACATCCACTGACACTCTGCATTTTTATGAGCACAGACATGAAATGGTTCAACGTTCAAAGCACCGACCGTTTGCACTTTCATACTCCTCTTAGTTCAAAGGCAGTACATAGCAATATGTCAGTCCAAATGTTGCAACACTCAGTCATTTTACTGCAGATCTAATCAGACAAGGCCATGTGTGATCAATGACCTTTTGAGGTATGGTTGGGAATGAACAGGATGCAGCTTTTTAGATACCACAGGTAAGCAAAATATTTAAATAGAATTGTATTTTGGCTTCAAGAAAAACCAAACACGCCTTTACTTCTGAGAATGCCACTAATTCGTCCAGAACCAAACTCCCACTCCCATTTCCAGTGGCTAATGTCCTGGCTGAAGACAGCTGGATATGTTTTGAGAGCTACTCCTCAATACTCATGAATCACCTGGGCTGTCCGGTCACTGTTGAGTAGCCAGAAAGTTGGTCACTGTTGAGTGACCACAGAATCTCCCTCCAAGTGACCTTGCTGAGTTCCTTAGCAATGACTATTGCTTGAATCCTGTTCAGATCAGCCTCCTGAATGCAAAACCACCTAAGCACTTGTAACCGCGTTTTGTGAAGTCTGCAGAATCCCACTTTGGCACCAAAGAGTAAATATGATCCTCTGAGAGCCAGTATCTACCTAGCTGTGATGTCTGTATTTCCGACCCACTGGAAGCAGATTCTACACAGTAAACTCATAGCTTTTGGATATCTGCTAAGCCATGCCTGGGAGGAACAATGAGAGTCAAGTTCTTAACACTTCAGGAAATAATGGAACTCATCAAAGAGGTTGAGATAAAGAAACCCATCACTGCAGGCAAGAAGAATTTAGTTACATTCACACAACAACATTTGTTTATCTAGGAAAGTGTAGATTACGAAAGATGCCTCTGCATCTGTTGGATTTGGCACAAGTGGATCCCCAGAAGAACATGCTGTGGCCAAAGAAAAGAACATAATTATTGTAATTTTAAAATATAACATTATCTTGCATTTATTTACCTTCTAAAATATTGGAATTATATTTTTGCTAATGTATATTGCTATATTAGGATTCAGCCTTCCTACCATAGTCACTTTTCCCATGTCTACAATGCAGTAAAAAGGCAGCTTTAGTAAAGGAAAACTAAATGACAGCTTAGGGAAAAGGGAGAAGTGAAGAAAATCCAACCAAAATTGCAGGAAAATGTAGTTTAACAGAGGCAAGGATGAAGAAAGTTAAGAGTATCTTTGCAAAAATAACTCAATTCTGCATTATGCCTGCAGCACAGTGACATGTGCAGGAAAAGCTAAGTCAGCATTGTCTCTAAGAAAAATAGGATAGTTAGAGATTGGCCACCAGCATTTTCCAGCAGGACTGCATGGTTGAAGGCATTCTCCCACTCAGGTAATATGCTAGTGGATGGGACTGCTCCCTGGAAAGCTTAAAAGTGATTTCAATTAATTGTCATAACTATTTTCAAAACAAACGCAACCCCATATCCAAGCTTTTCCTCATCTAAATAGGTAGAGACTGCTTATGCCACTCATCTTACACTATCAAATAAACCATAAGGCTGTGTACTTCTCTGGGCTGCCAATATGCCAAGGATACACAAAATGAGGTTGAGCATTAATTTATCCAGTTCATCTTTCTTAGGTGAGTACCTAGCTGTCTCCACAAAACTAACTGTCTCATCTGACACACAATCTTGGCAAAAGTTTTATACCATGCAAACCTTGGAAGCATTTCTACTATTTTCTTCAGTAATTGTGGCAGGGTCACAGCTGAAGACAACACAAATTTTATCCAAAGCCCCTGAAGTCAATAAAAACTGCTCTGAATCATTAATAAACATTATATTTCCTAGAGGATAATCAGCCTCCACCATTTTTAAACAATCATCAAACATTTATCCTTTTTAAACAATTGCCAAAATTATTATGCAAACACCTGCACCTTTAAATGGCTATTATGAGAATGTAAGCAGTTCTAGAAAACTTGTTAGAGGAAGAATCATTTACAGGTAACTGTCTGACAGTTTAGTCTCTATTTGCAAATAAGCACGATGACTGTATATTGTATTGCAACACTTGTACCATCAGATAGTATGTGAGTTTTGCATGAGATGGCTCAAAAATGGAAACGATTTGCTATTATCAGCAAACACAGTGAGCTTGAGGTTTGCTTGTACAGTATACAGTATGTTGGTAACATCAGTCCACTAGCCATCAAAAGCCACACAGGTGTGTCTTTTTCATGTGGTAGCAAAGAATTCAAGAGATCAAGTGATCAATAATTCTGTGAGATGCCATGACTTCCAAACCAGTACAGATTTCCACAGAAAGATACTGATGTCTCCTATCTGTGGCTTCCCCAAATGAAAAACTGTAACCAGAACAAAAAAACAAACATGAACACTTTTGATCTTTATTTTTAAAGTGAATGAAATAGTGATACTTCTCTCAGCATCCCACTGAGAGACAATTTCAAAAAAGGCATGCTCCTTTTTAGTAGTCTTGCAATGTTCTCAATCGGTTTCAGTCATAGCACTGTTTTATCAGATTTAACATCTTTGCTTCTCACATTCATTATGTTGGACCCTGAAGGCCAGAAGCGTCTCAGAAATGATTCAAAGCCACGTGACTTCATGGCTGCCTGCTTTTTAACACAGTATATGCAAATGAAAACATAAAATCAAGCGCCACTTCACAAGCCCTGAGAATAGAGAAGCCTTATTGTGCTGACAAACCTTTTTTCTCCTCGAAGCCAGCCTCAGATTTGAGGGTGTGGCTGCTGCTGTGTAAGGAATCCTTTGAATCTTCATTTTCATCCAGAACGCCAGCAAAGCTGATCTTTCTTTCATACCTGTGCCGGTCCATCTCAGGGTCCAGACGCAGCCTGCAGCTCTCCAGATCCTGTAGCAGAATGTAGACCACACAGATATGTATAGCAGTATGAGCTCCCACACTTTCCATTGCACCCAGAGAAGCTTCAGGAAGAACTGCTTCAAATGGGAATTTATTTCTATCCCACACTAACCCAGCTGCTCTTGGGCATTGTAGCAGGTTGAGCACACTGCCAGGATGGAAGAGTTAACACACATTGCTGGTTAACACTGCTGACTGGACTGGCACCCTGGCTGCAGGCTCAGGAAGGGAAAAACACATTAATCCTAGAATCACAGAACAGGTGGGGTGAGAAGGGACCACTGGAGAACATCCAGTCCAACCCCCTTGCCAAGGCAGCGTCACCTAGAGCAGGTAACACAGGAATTTGTCTAAGTGGGTTTTGAATGCCTCCAGCCATGTGCAAAGTGAGCATCACCATCTGTAAAAGGCTTTGTCTGAAACTTCAGTCAGGACTGCCCACCTCACTCCGCCCTGAGTCTGGCAAATCTACATGGTCTGTGAGTATTTCCATTGGTTCACCACAACTAGTCCAGTTCTTCAAGGCTGCCAAGGCTGTGCTCCTATCTGTGGAACAGGTACACCTACAAACAGTGGAAGTGAGATTTGCTCTACTGAAATTTCAGCTTTGTGGACTGTAACATTATGTAGCTGATTTTCTTGGAAAGGAAGCATCACTCCAAAAATACAGAGACTTAATATTTTGATCTGGAGTGTTGTTGGCTCTTTTCTTTCCCTCATACAAAGTTAGAAGCAGCACTCTATGGCCATTTTCTCTAATAGGCTCTTGCATAACATGACCTTAAGGTTTCTTCCACCTATGCATCACAGAATAATTCCTCCTCCCTCTCTCCCATGCACAAGTCTAAAAAGCTATTAATCAGTTGCATTTCTATCTGACACAAATTTCTATTGACCTTCTTATCCAAAATATTTTTAGTTCCAAGCCCAACTGCTTAAAAGAGATTACTTCTAAACCCTGGTATTATGCAGTCATTTATTATGTGGTAAAGGTATCAACAGTGTGTTTAAGGAGAACTGCTGAATTTATTGCTTTTTAAAATTACCCTTCTTGCATACTTGGGAGCTTCACTGCAGATTGTCCACAGCCTTTGAAATTAATTTCAGAACTTAATTACAAGAATGTCCAGCTAAAACAGCTTGTCAAGCACAATTGTCATCAGCAAAATTTGTTCTGTCATTAACAAAACCCCGAATAGTAGAGCTAAATCTTTCATATTCACTTGGAAATTTAAATTCACATTCTTTCTTTACAATTTTTATCCTGATTTCCTATTTGACTTAGAAGATGAAACCATGCCTGCCATTCAATTCTTGTCTCATTTCATGCTAACCACCTCTGAAGCTGATGGTCACCTTCAACTCAATTTGTCTAAAGATAACAGCATGCCAGTGTATTTTGTGAAACGACAGGCTAAAGACAATGTTAAACCACAGTATTAGACATGAAAAAATCCCCACAAGAACGAACCACTGGAAATCAGGTTTCATGGGTTCTGCTAGTCACAGCAATAGTTGTCACCTAATCAGCCATTAGATTACATTTATGCCAGGATTTGCCTGTGCCTTTTTCAGTTGCATGGAGATTTCTTTATTTCCGTTCTTCCCCCAGTCCTTCAATTCTTTGGTCTAATCCAAACCAAAATTCTGCAGCTTTTAAGCTGCAGCAAATTCTCTGTAAACTGTTCTGTTCCCTTCTCATAACTGCCTTGTCCAGATCTCTGACAACTGACTCTCCTAATCAGGTAGTTAGAATATGAACTACTGTCCACTCTTGCAGTCTGTCTCAGGTGCCCTACACTCAGTTTCTAAATCCCCTTGCTGCCTTGATCTCTATTTTGAAATCTGAACTTCCAGCACATATTGTTTTTCCAGTCTTATCTTCTTAATCAACCATCTGATGCACCCTACCCATCTTTTATTCACCACACAACAGCTGCTTTCTCCCTGCAGAGATCCACTCGAGTTTTTACCCCACCCTATCTCCCCATAGAGTCAGACACTTCTGTGGGCATGGCCCTCTCCAATGTGCATCGTCCACTTACCATGAGAGGCTCAGTCCTTGGTCTGGGCATGTAGGGAAAAGTCTCTCGAAGGAAAGTAGTTATCTCCAGGAGAAGCTGACAGGCTGCCATTTTCAGTGCAAAAGGACAACAACATTTGGTAGGATTCACAGTACCTAGGAAAGAATTAGTTCTATCATGAGCAAGGAGTTTATACAAGATCTAGAACCAACAGGTGATGGATATAGTCACAATATGGTGTGCAATGCAAGCTGCACTCAAAAAGAGGAAAACCCAGACTTCTGTATATGCTACTTTGCCTACACTGAAAGAAACATAGTCAAGCAAATATCAATCCATGTATTTACCAGCACATGCAATAATACTAATAGATATATGTTATGTTATACTATGTTATATTATTATAATGAAGCAAGATATGATTTACTATAGTATATACTATAGTATATTATGTTGAAGTACCTCCTAAACTAACATGAGCTTATGGCATTTTGTGTAAACCTCATTTAAAGTTAATACAGGTTAAGAAGTAGATGCCCTTCTTCCACTTGTCAGCCCCTTTTCAGCATTCAACCAAATCTTTTGCAGTTCTAGAAAAGAGTCACTTTCAAATACAGAAAATTTCCTGAAAATATATGGAGTTATGACTATCCAGCAAAGAGGTACTTAATTACTACCCTGATAACTGGAAAAGACAGCCTCCTTTGAAGTCAGGCTTCATTTGTTCAAGGAATCCATGTGCTATTTAGAGATAATCAAGGGGGAAAGTCATACTGCTTAATAAAATGATACATTCTTAACCTAAAACGAAGTCAGAAAAGGAAGAGGAATTATCAAAATACTTGAAGTTTTGTCTCAACTGAGTCTAAAACAATCAGCCTCAAAAGCCACAGATGTTGTAACCCATCTAATGCCATTCAAAGCTTGGAAAGTATGAAGGATTCTTTAGTGCTTGATTGATTTAAAAAATACCATTTAGGCTAATGGAAAGCAAAAAAAGTAAATAAAAAATTAGTTGTGACAACAACTAATTACACTCATTTTTTAGTAATGCCTGATATTACCACTTACATACACTTCATAGAGATCAGTGTTTTCATTTTTAGTTTCCCCATGTATGATCTAATTACTTTTTGCAAAATAAAAAGACTAAACCAAAAAAGTGAGAAGACACTGCAGGGATCATATAAAACCAGATTAATTCTGTGATGCTTGCCAAGTCTTCTATACACATTACCAATAACGAATTGTGCACTTTGTAAGGACTAAAATAATCTGAACTACCAAATGCAGACAAGGAATATCCAACTGCATATTTTATGCTCCTCAGTCTACTCCCTGCAGCATACAAGGCAGCTTTTGAAAACTCCCAGCCTTCAGCAAGAATGCAGATCAGTTATTTTCAGACCCTGGATTTCAGGAGAGAAACTTCAGCTTTTAAGTGGCTTTCTAGACCACAGTTTGATCTCTGCTTGTCGCAGGGCACCCTTTTAAAGAAGGTCGACACCCCCCTGAGTGCCTGAACAGGGACAAGAAAGCCTATTCTGTTAGTCAGTCATGGGAATGCAGTTCTTCATTTCTGATGCAGGAAAATTTTGTATGCATTCTCCATCTGCTTTGGATATATCTCCTAAAGGGATGATAAGATATCCAGAACAGACACTCATGTTCCTATAGCTGCTAGCACTGGCACACCACACAGTAGCACACGGAAAGGTGTTGCTCAGGGACAAGACTTCTCTTGAGCTCATCCCCATAAATGGCATTTCACTGCTCCCACCTGCTCCTCTCCATTCCAAAACTGGCCTTTATGCAGTGATAAGAACAAATCCAGAACCAAAGGAAAAGAAACCAGAAGATAGAAAAACAGTGCTGGCACACTACATCCAATGGGGAACAGCACAAGAACACAGGAACCAGTACGTTACAGCAAACACATATATAAAAATGGTGTCTGAAGGGGATACAATGTTTATTACCACCTTCACCTACAGCTACAACAGGACATATTTTGACACTTTATTTTGGTTCATGGAGCTTGCTGTAACTTGCATACCTATCTAGACTTTCAGAAACAATGATCTGTCACCCCCTTCCACTCCTATGCATGCCTAGGCACAAATGTGTATGGTTTAGTTGTCTTGTTGTTATACAAATTTTTAATGACCATTTTTTCATACACTACTGTACTATACCTCTGTCTGAAAATCAGGCAAATACACTGAAGTGAAGATTTAAAGACCTTTAGTAGAGCACTGCCAATTCATGTCTGGTGGGGAGATGACTCTTCAATGTCCAGAAACAGAAAACAGCTGATCTTATACAAATATTTTGGCAGAAATAACTGGGATGAATGGAGCCTGAGTACCTCTGGCACTCATGTGAGAGCAAGACTCGAGAAATAAATTATTACCCTGCTTATAACTGCAGTTTCTGTGTACAGGAATTGCAACTCTGCCTGGTTTCCCCCTCCCTTTTCCATCAAAGTCTCTCAGTGCTGCTACCCATTTGTCACGTTGCACATCCAGGCACAGAAAGAACAGGGGATGAAGTTGGGGTGAAGGTGCAGGACTGGGAAATACAGCTGGGTGGCTATTAGATGAAAAGAGGGAAAAAATAAGTGCTCCTAAAGCATAGGTTCTTACAAGCGGGGGTTCTTGTAGTAAAGGGAGTCTCCTTACTGTCATCTAAAAAGTCTTCTTCCTCATCCTCCTTTCTCAGGCGCCTCTTGGTCTCCTCATCATAGATGAGGCCCAGCAGGTTGGCAGGGCTCTCGCTCTCGGCATGGCACAGCTCGTTCAGGCGGACACCGATTGCCTGCAGACAGGGAGAGAGAAGCACAAGGGGGTGAGAATTTCAGCTCAGCACACTGGTGGCCAGGGGCTCTGCCCTGCGCAGGCTGTAGAAATGGTCCAGCTAGAAAAGAATATCCTGGCTTTATCTTTATTGTCTAAAGTGGAGAAAAGGATGACAGAAGACTAATTGCTATCAAAAGCATAATTTAGTTCCTCCCTTTTATTCAATAAAAATTTGGTGGGGAAAGGTTTGGGGTTTTTTTCTGGTCTTAGAACCAGCCTGCCCTGTCTCTGTTGCCCTGCCATGGAACCCGTGAAAGGCTAGGGAATTCCCTTTGTGTGTGGTGAGCACTGCCCACCCACCATGTGCATGGACCCTGCCCATGGCCAGCTCCTGAGCAGCAGCTGTCTTTGCTGGCCAAGACCACAGCACCCAGAGCTGGTGAGCTCTGACCCACGGCACTGCTGGAGCCCAACTCGCTCCCTGGCACTGATTCACTGCCCTGCCCACCACACCGCACAGACTGCATTCCCCACCCTTCACTCTTGATTGCCTGAAGCAAATTACCAGCCCCCTGCACCCAGCACCAAGACCACACCATACATCAGAGTTTTTCCAGCCACCACAGGGGGACCTGCCTGCTTCCCACTGCATCCAGACCACCTGCAGCACCACCTCAGCAGTGGGGAAGTGAAAAAGTGATTTCTGGGTGAGGTTTTCTTTGTTATTATTTGGGGGTGTTTTGTTCTGTGTTGCCCTCAGTTTTTTAGTAAACTGTTATTTCATTTCTACATCTTGCTCAAGAGTCTCATGATTTCAAATTTGCATCACTTTGGAGTTTCAGGTCCATCAGAGGTCCTGCCTCCCTGGCATGTATTGTCTTTAATCCAACACACTGGCTTCTAATAGTTACTGACTTGTTTATGCCCATTTTCTGTCAGAATCTGAGAAGAAGAAATGTCTAGAAGCATAGAGTCTGCACACAGTGATGGATAGTTCTGATTGCCTGCAGCACATGTTAAAATACAAGGACTATGTAATCCTATGTTCTCTACTTGGAAGGAGTTCTGAAAGCAGTCTGGCTAAAGCAGTGACCTCATGGAATATAGAAGTAAATATATTCACACTATGTACTTTTCATGGAATTTTGGTATTTTTTATTTTATTAGGATAATCATCTGTGTTTGAGACATAATAGAGAGTAGGATACCCAGGCAGCGTTTCCTGTGTTAGCTTTAGAAATGGATTTGAGGCATAACAGCAAGTAAGAGTGCCCAGGTAGGATTTTCCGAGTTAGTTAAGAAATGGAAGGAGAAGAGTCACCAAAATACTAAGTTTGGATTCTCAGACCCAACCTAGGTTCTCCTACTGAGTTGTTTTGTGGTGGGAATGTATTGATGCGGCCAGCATTAGCTCAAGGCTCCCTACATGTTCCACTGAGAAGCATGTCTTGGTTTAACCTAGGAGAATGCAGGTCAGCAAGGCAGAATAAGTGGGCTTTAAATTCCCCTGAGCCTTGGATTTTATGGGGTTTTTGCGTGTGTGTGTGTGGTTTTCTTGTTTGTTTGGTTTTGGCTTTCTTTGTTTGTTTGTTTTTTGAGGGGAAGTAGGCAATAAGGATCATAATATTTACTGTAAAAATATCTTGTTTTGCAAAAAGAGGTGAGAAGCACAAAGCTCACTTCCAGATAAACATATGTAACAGACACCACAGAGGTCAAAGGAATTTCTTCCACTATTTTCAGCAGGTATATTCTGGGGGGGTTTCCAAAGAAATTGCAGGTGGTATTGATAGGGCCAGATAAGGCAATTGCCTAGTTCCTGTTTGGTAAGAGATCACAATCAAATAAAACTTAGAAGAGTCAACCTCCAAAGAGTCAGTTCTTTAGAGGACATGTAGTAGCCCTGTAGAATTCCTTGACTGCTAATAGTGTTTATGGGTAAAGAGAAGCTGAGTAAGTACATCAAAGAGAAATCCATTAGTAAATAGACAGCACCACATCAAGCTCAAGCACCCCTGGGCTTAAAAATTTTAGAACCTAGAAAAAAAGAGATTAGTACCACACTCCCTGCTCGTACTCTTTCTTAGCCATTCACATATGATAAGTGCTGGAAAAAGGAGAGTGGACCAAATGGATCCTCTGAGGGAACACAACCTAACAAATTAATTTCTGTTAGGAGAAGAGCTGGTCCTGGCAGGCTATGAAGTGCAAGTTGGAAGGGTGGCTTGTGAGTCCCCACTATACTGGAATTGAAGTTCTGTACAGGATCCAATTACCTTTACAGTCTGGTATATTTTTAATGCAAGTAGGAGAGAAACAAACACTTACATCTCCCCACTGGTAGAAGAGCTTAGCTGCATTCCACTGCAGCTTCTGGTTCCTTTTGTTGCCCACAATAGGTGAACGGCCACGGGATAAGCCTTTCTTAGTGATGTTCACATGGTGGCCTTTCATCCACTCCGGCCAGTTGCCACGATTACAGCGGTGGACGAAGCGTGCACACTCTAGGAACAGGGCTGCTCGTGCCACTACAGGAGCTTCCTGAAAGGTTTGCAGAAAATCACCTTAAATACAAATACATTGGAAAAACTCCCTGAACATCAGAGGATTCTGTGCTTTAATCAATTACTTTTCAAGCTTGCCATGGAACCACACAGCATGAGCAATCTCTCCATATAAACCTGACATGAGGCTCTCTTTATGTAAGTCTCACCACTAAAAGTAAGGCTCATAAACACGGAATGGTCTTTCTCAGTTCAACTGCTAGTGGGGAAGAAAGAGACACATTACAAACTTAAAAACAAATCTTGTAATCCTCTGTAATGCTTTCCTTCAGAGACCATATAACTGTGAAAAGCAGCTCGCTGGGCTGGTGGCAGCACTGGGAGGGAGTTCCTGGCTCGCCCCCAACCCTGTGCCCCCCGTGCCCTTCTTCTGAGGGTACAATCCCCACTGCCTGGATTTGCTGCAGGTTCATCAAGGGGATGGTGCCATCTGCAGAGGAGTTGCTATTCGCCCCCCCCTCCAAATCCTTTTTGGACAAAGTTTCAGGCCATCCCTGTGGCCGCCGTTCCCACCTGAGCTTTGGGATCAGCCCCTCTCCCCTGGCCTTTGTGAGGGAGTCATCACAGCCACTGCCTGCCCAGGCACAGCATCACCTCCCACTCTCTGTAAACATAACTGCACCGAAGGGGCAGAGACGGGACTTGTTTGAAAGTTTTGGTTATGGTATTGCTGTTTGTTCTGCGGTTTTTGTTGTTTGTTTTGGGGGAGTTGCAGGGTTTTTTGGTGCTTGGGTTTTTAGTTTTTGTTATACATACATACATATTTGTAATAAGGAACTGTTATCCTTTTTTCTGTAATACCTTTTATTAAAGTATCTTAATTTTAAAGGTTGCAGTGGTTTTTGGGAAGAGGTCCCCTCTCTTAGTCCAGAAGGGTTCCTCATTTTCCTTGATAGACATCTTTGTTTCTTTTAAACTGAGACAGACAGTAAGCCTGCAAATACTGCAAGTGCAAACGGCAGCATGGCCATGTGAATGCCAGCATCTATCACATTAATTTCTGCTTGCGAATCCTGGGCACGAAAGCATTAATGGAGATTTATTGAAACCAGGAAAAGCACTACTTGGCACTTATGACAAGCAGATATGGAGAGGGAAATCCATCACTGGCACAAGTCAACAAAATTTCACTGGCTGAACTTCAGTGGCCTTAGCAAACATCAGACAATTTAGCACTGAAATAATAACAGGCAGCTGAGTTTTGAAGAAAGTTTTCCAGAGGAAAATTGTCCTGTCCCTGGCTTGGAAGATCACTTTTCTTTAATGGGAGAAATGATATTGAGTATATCTTAGCTTGTATAAAATCATCTAGCAGGATCCATGTTAGACTGATAAAGAGTGCATCTGAAACTCTCAAATATGTTCAAAAATAGACACCGTAATTTGTTTCATAAAGAGTAGCTTAGACTCAGGAAGGAGCTTTCTTCCCATCAGTCTACAACTGCAAAAATAACACCTTTACAAAAATGGAAAATGACTAAAAAGCAAATGGTTCTTCTGATTTCTATTTCATTTCCCCCCTTACTGAAATATTCACAATCAAAACAACCTGTGGCCACCAGGTTGTAAAACTAAGAATGCAATAATGCCCACAGTTTATAAGCTGGCTTTGAAATGTTCCCTAACAGGGATTTCACACAGCACAAACATGTATTCCATATATTTAGATGTTAGCAAATTTAACGAGCTAATTTAAACAGACCATCATCTACTTAAAAGGGAGTGTTCATCATCTCTGGTCTATCAATAACAGATAGGCCATGAGACCATGAAAGATGGTCTGTGGAACATTATTGAATAATGCCTCCAAGACTGCTTTAATCAAAAACTGAAAGCTAGAAATTTTGGACCAATGCTCCTGAAGGCTGGGAACTGATTTAAGAAATTATTGACACAACTTCCTTTTGCAGCTTTTTGCTCAGATTTTATACAAATGTTGGAAGAAAATAGAAATCTTTTAACAATTCTTTTGAATAGGAACATTAAAGCTGTCCCATTATTCTGATGAGGAAGGCAGGAATCTGAAGCCAGACACTGACAACCAGAAACAAAACTAAGATCTAGTATCTGGAAAAAACATTACAAATTACTTGTTGCTCACAGATAATATGGAATACAGAAGAGGTAAGGATTTTATTCTTTTATTCTCACAGAGTAAAACCTTAACCATGGACACAAGGGTGAATAGATGAAGCCCCAACACTAGTCTCCTCCTGATTTAGTTCACCAGTGGTAAAGTCACAATTTCTTAGTATATGGGAAATCTTGTAAAGTATGTGTTGAAAACATGATGAAAGCAGTCAATAACTAGAATTAAAGGAGAATATGTAGAATGGGGGGTAAAAGGAAGGAGAAAATTAAAAATCACTGAAAAGACCTTCTGCCTGAAGAAGGATTTTCTGAACATTATGGGGCACAAGTTCCTGTGATTGCTTACCTGAGGTTCTGAGAAACCTGAAGCAGCAGCAGCAAGAGAAAGATGATGTGACAGAATGGACAGGGATGGATTCACATCACAGAGAAACACATCACAAATGGAGAGAAATGAATCAGGCAGGTGATGCATAGCTGAAAAGAACACAAGTTACCATGGTCACTGTCAAAACTTGACACAGCAGCAATACTCTCACAAGCGTGCCCATGCCTGTGCAACTGTTCACAAGTCCACCTTCAGTATCAGAACTGCTATACTGCTTTCCCCTTTGAAAATTGTACTGTGTAAGTTGACATGGATGAGAATCCACCATTTTCTTAACAAAATTTCAAGTTCTCACACTGGAGCTTTAAAAAACATAACCTGTTTCGTTCTAAACAGCAAATGACCCTGGTGGGAGGGACCAAATACAGAATGGATTTGGAATTTTACAGCATTGCAATAATGCTCATGTAAAGCTGATTCTGTAGTTTTATGACTTCAGAGCATTTAGGTCTAGTTTTGTTTTCAAGAACAATGAATTTTATAAGACTAATAAACTAGTGGTAATTTTCTTGAGTCCTTTCTCAAACTTTGCATGGCACTTTGAGCAAAAGTCAAAAAAGAAATGCACAAAATAGCAACAATCTACTTTTAAAAGTAAGCTAAGTAAATTCAAGTACTGTCAAAAGGTGCTGACTGGATAGCTCTGCTTTGTTCAACCACAGATTAAGTCTGGCAGAAAAAGTAGCTCAACGGGTATAATGAAGACAGGTTTTGAGTAAATTAGTAACCAGTATCTTGGAGAATTGCCTCAAAAACATTAGTTCAAATCTGTCTGATTATATCTAAAAATGGTCAAGTACAAGCCATGACACAGCTCTTTGCTTCTGTTCCCAGTCATTTAACCTGGGGACCTGTTTGTAGCAATCTCTGATTTCCTTCCAGGTCATATGCTGTCCTGTGGACAAATATTTCTGCCATGGAAACAGGGATATAGAAACAACTGAGCCTGCCTAAGACCCAGGATGATGTGAATTCAGGATAACAGCAAGTAATTCTTGCAGTTTAGCCTTTGCTTCTGCTGTCCCAATACTTAGTAGGTCCTCTCAAACACAACCCTGCCAGAAAGCAGTAGAATTATGGCACTTCAACAAGGATATTTATGTGTTAGAACAGACCAGTTTACATATCTTAATGGAGAAATGTAATGGTGACAGGTGTCACACACCATTAAACTGGTCAGAGGAAAGCTGATATTTCCCCACCTGAGTCGTCTAAGTCACTGTGGCAAATCTGTACAAACACTCAGGCTGATCAAAGATCGTGGAGCTGGTATAGGAATGGAATTTTGAAAATATGGATAAAAAAGCATGCTTAAAAAGTTTATGGAAGAACTGAAACTGGATCTGTTTGCCTTTCATTTTTTAAAGGTTGCCTTAGCAGCTAGACTGGATATAATGAGTTAAGAAGCTATTTGCACCAAACCAGATTCAAACTATTACTTAAAAAGCTTGAAAACAGAAGTAAAAAACCAGAATATTTTCTGTTGGGTGTGCCTTACTGTCATAAAATGCAGGAACTTTCCATAACAGCATACATTGCCATTACATACAGTGAGATGACAGGCTGTCATCTGTTAAAACCTTCACTGCACATGACTTCTGAACTTCTATGTATCTCCAGGACTTTAGACAAAATGCCAGCTGAAGAGGTACTTGGAATCTCCTAAGACTTTAAATAAAACAAGGTGTCCTTCATCTTTAGCTGCAGACCTTTTAGAAATTCTCATACCAAAGTCTTCTGCATCATTCAGTGGAATGGAGAGAGAATTAAATTCTAGTTTGTAAAAGCCAGCTCTGGAAGTCAGACAGATGCCTTCAAACAGTTAACTGTGACTGCTAGATTCCAGCTGACTTCATACATGGGCACAGTCTGTCACTTAAGCATTTGACAAATATAAAAAAATAAGTAAGACATTTACAGGCAATAGGGACAGAATTGCCCAACCCCTCTTTTGTCATCTGATCAATTAGCACGGCGAGTATCACATCCCCAGAAGGGTCTTGGTGACATAGTTTTTAGGAAAGAGCCCCTTCCTTCCCATGCACCTTACATTTCCTGTGTTATTTTAGCATTTGCCACAGGGTGGGAGTCTGACAGCCTCGCAGCATGAAACTGGGTGAAGCACACCCAGCAGGTGCAACTATCCCCACAAACCACTCTCTGCACTCCCTGCAATCCTGACTGGTAAGAACCACTTCTGACTGTGAGAGCATGAGACAGGCTTCTCATCAGCCACTGCTCCCAGGGCTTCCAGCCAGAGGGACAACAATCTCCAACATGAAGAATAGGACCTAATGACTGAAAAACATGCCTACTGGCAGATGGATACGGACCAGTCCAAGCAGTAGAGCTAGATGTGAACTGATAGCAACACCAACTTGGGACCAACATTAATGAGATGTGCTTGAATCTGCATCCTAACAATGCAAAGTTAAGAAGAAGATGTGGTGTAGAGAGTGTAACATCCCTACAACTGTGGAGAAGGCAAGGCAGCACAGCTGAAGGCACAGCAGTAGCAGGAAGGGAGAGTCCATGAGCCTGGCATTTCCAGCAGTGAGCAAAAAATAACTGAATATGAGCACAAATATCACAACAGTCAAAGAGGCAAGAGGTGGGGAGTGGGAAAACAAAGGGATAAAGGACTTGTGGATGCTCTGAGAGCAGTGGCTTTCAATCTTTTTCAGCCTGCAGATATCCAAACACTTAGGGAAGGAAGTAGAAGAGGAGCATACAGAGAAATTGCTAATAATTGGCTGGCTTTTCATAGTTGTATTTGTGATAGTCTTGTGTTTGTCACATAAACACCTTGCAGTCACAGAACTTCACTGGCCAATGAACTACAGGCTGAAGACCACTGCTTTAGAAATGTAAGGGACTGTTAAAAAATCAGCAGCTACAAGGAAAAGAAGGATGGAGATACAGAAGAGACACTTGGTATCAGGAAGAAGGGACTGAATTTTGTCACTTCTGTGATTTGGATCTGCAAATTAGCAGTATCTGTATAAATGCATAAAAGCATGCACACTGACATTTAATTTTTTTTTTTTCCACTGAGTGGCTCTGGGGACTCATAGTTCAGTGTTGTGTAATGTATTTATAACTCTTTCAGAACTTCTGAGTGAAATTCCTGTGCCTCTTCAAGCAGTTATCTAGTCTTCAATCCTTATTCTGTAGATTGAGACTAGCAGCAGAAACAGAATGGTTGTGAGCAAAGACAATATGAAGTCAACAATAAAAGCTTCGCACTAGCAATAATCTAGTTATGGGGAGCCATGTAATAAAAAAAAGATCAATTTTGTCTGCAAACTCATCCAGTCACAGATGCTAAAGCTCCAGCTAACACCAGCAGCACCAGCTGGCATTGCTGTGATGCTTTACCTGCTTTCTGTGTGGGCACAGAGAGCAGTAGTGATGATAGCAGACCACCATGTAGGCACATGCTTTCACTCAAAAGGTAACAACAGACCAATTAATGACTTACAAGATCTAGGGCTGCTGCCAAAATGGAGGCATCAGGGATAGTGCCTGGTTCACAGCAGTTCAGGAGAAACTGAAAGCGCTTCATGCCTTGGCGGATTGCTCCCAGGTTCACAACGTTCTTGGATTTTCCTCCTTCTTGGTTGGAGGTCAAGTGATCATCAAAGCTATGGCAACCTAAGGAGGTAGAGAGTACAAAGGGGATGCAGGGAAGGGTATGGAGAAGGGAACACAGTCTCTCACAAATAAAAAAAAGTCAGACAAAAATCCTGATGAATACAGTCTTAGTTTAAATCCCTTTCTCACCTTGATGTGCTATCTTGAAGATAACAGGGGTATTTTTAGAATATTCATGACTTCCACTACACAAACATACAGCAAGTCAGATTCTGCTATTGGTCAAACTATATTGGTCATACATGGGTCACTGAACAATTCTACCATCCTCAGTGTGGAAGCCCAGGATCTACTTCAACACCAGTAAACCAGGATGTGACCCTTCCTCCCCACTTCTTTAACACAGATCATCTCCCTTACTGTCTGTTTTTCCTGAATAATGTCCTACCTAACTTTTCTATTGCTTCTAAGTTTACTTTACAGTGAAGCATGCATAAACCTGATTCTTCATGTATCTATTTAGTAATATATCATCTACTAGGACAGAAATATCAGTAGTAAATTTTGGAAATGTTCTATGTGACAATCAAGTAGTGTCCTTGTTTTTTTAGCCATACATCTTCTGCAGTTAACAGAACACCCAAAGTGAGACTAGACTCAACTCATCATCATCATCACTCCAGCCTCTCTCACTTGGTGTCTTGCATGTTTTGGGATGGAGAGCTCCCTAATAAGAGTTCCTTTGGCAAATGAAGCTGGCATCCCACTCCAGAGTTTCTTTCAAGCAGGATTTTAAGCTACATGTAGAGAGTTCACAAGATAAATCAACTAATCCCAATAAACACTTCTAATGCAGAAGATCATTATGCAGTTGGTACCCAGAGCTGAAAGAACACTAGAAAGATACAGATGAGAAATCAGGAAAGTAGTTTCAAAGTGGCTGGTCAAAACAATAGTCAGCTTCTGGGCTTTTTGTCTTTATCCATAATACTCTCCCTGTTTACATGTGGAAGTCCAAAAGTTTACACAATACTGAAGGATAAAGTACTGAAAAAGAGAACACCAAGTGGAGAATTCAAGACTGGTTTTAAACATGGATTTGAAAGACAAGAGTCAAAACACCAGCTCTATAGGACTTTGTGACTTCTTCAGGAAAGAAGAATGACTGAAACTCAAAGTCCTTTTTGAGATTGCATTCCCCAGAATTACCTGGAAACCACTTAAGTACCACAAAGAAAAGTCACAATGGAAAATGACAATATAGATCTTCAGAGGGGTATATCAAATTTCAAGAGACTTCTTTACAAATTCTGTGGCTTTTCTCTCTTCAGTCAAGCTTGTACATAGTTTTCCAGTAACCGAAATGTTTCATGTTGAAAAAATTTCCATTGGAATGGAACAAATAAACAAAGTAGAAAGAGCAGTCACAAACACCCTTTTCTTTCAACTCCTGTTTCCTTATAGCCCATAACATCTTATCTGAGTGTCGTGGGTTTCTGTGGCTGGCTTTTTTGATAAGGGAAAGCGTGGCTTCTGTTAGAAGCTGCTAAAAGTTTCCCCAATCCTATGGAGCCAATGATAGTCAGCTCTGAGAGGCACCTCCTGCTTTTGAATCATAGTACCGCCTCTGTATGATAACATATTTAAGAATAGAGAGTTGATGCACAGTAAAAAATGCAGCCATGGATTAGCAACACAGACATCAAGGTCAGTGCAGGAGGAGAAGGAGGAGGAGGGACCCCACAGGAGCAGGGGAAAGACTCAGAGCAATGATCCCCTATAGCCATGGTGAGGACCATGGTGAGGCAAGCTGTCCCCTTGCAATCCACAGAAAGACCCACAGGACAGCAGATTTGGAAGAACTGCTGCCCAAAGGGTCTTGGACTTACGTTTGCAAGTGGCTGAAAGCAACAACTGACTGAAAACCTTCCATTCCCTGTCCCCTGCACCACTGGGGGGAGAAGGGAGAGCATGGAAGGAGAGAGGAGTGGTGGAAACGTGTTTTTAGACTGCTTTATTTCTTGCTTTTTAGCTCTTAGCCTGTTATTAATAAATTTAAGCATTATCCTGAGTCTGTTTTGCCTGTTGAAGTTAATCAGACCCTCTCCTGGACCTTATCTCTACTCATAAATTCTTAGCTGGTTGGTTTTTGTTTTTTTCTTTCCCTCTGTGATAAGGGAGGGTTGAAGTGGTTTGGGTGGACACTGGGTGTTCAGCCAGGGTCAAACAGCTACACTGAGCCTTCCTTTGTTACAACTGTTATAATACTAACTTGTTTGACCTACAGAAGACCTCACTCAGAGAGCAGAGATGATTTCCTAACACAGAAGGACACTGGCTAAGCAAGGTCTGCCCCCACAAGGGTGTCCCTTGTACATCCTGACAACTTCTGTGGTCACTCACAACATCTTCAGTTAAGTGCCCAAAGGAACATTAAGGGTCTCATGTAAATACATGGTAACTCACTTCTGTATATATGCTTTGTTCCTAGTATAGGTAAAAAGATTATTAAAATAAACATTTTGTATGCATGAATGTGTATACATTTATGTGCATATATGTATACGTATGCACACATACAGATACAAACACACATATGTATGCTTACATACATATCCAACACAAAATTCCCAGTGATCCAGATGATTTATCACAACGAAGGTTACAATTCATAAATCATGTGACAAATTATTCTATATTTTATTGTTATTTTTTAGTGTAACGTGTTCTACCTCTCTCCATGTTCTTTTAAATTTGGTCTACTACATTCAAAAACCCAAAAACACAAGAGGAAACACCCCATGGAGAAAACATGAGCAAAGTAATGGCATAGCACCATGAATGATAAGAATGGGAAGGCAGAAAGAGGTTCCAATGTAATGTTTAAGGATCAGACCTTGAGGGATTTAACATTCACCATCAACAGGCTTCTTCTCTTCTCCATAAGCACAGAAAACCTGTTTATCTGTATGGAAGACACAGAAGCACTGGAAATTTTAAGGCACTCCATAATGTTGCAGTTCTACTGGGTTATAAACTGTGCTACTCTGAAAAGACCTCACATCAATATCACACTGTGCACATGCAAGCATGGACACACACAGGCATGTACAACCCTTCTAATATGGTATGTGGCTTTCACTGCATAGCAGAGATCCTTGTGGACACAGTGATGCAACTTCTTTAACTGTCACACTTTGCCTTATAAACTTTAAATACCCTTGCACTAGCAAGCTGAAAAAAGTTATTTCCTACAAGAAAATATGAAGGAGATCTCACAGGAGCACAGCAGAAACAGCTGTGGCAGCCTGTAAAATTCTCACTGCCCCTCAGCTGTTCTCAGTGAGAACTGGGAGGAAATACAGTGGAAGTTTTTCACACCTACTTCAGCACGAAGTAGTGGATGAAGAAAATAATTCCTTCCCTTGCTGGGGAATGCTATCAAACTACAAGAAGGTAGATACTAAAGGACTAGTGCATTCTCCTAAAGAAACAATACTTTTCACCTATGAGCTAGTTAAAAACCACCACCATTCTGCAGTGGTGCTCAGTTTGCAGTGGCAAGATACACTCATACTTTGCTGCTATCACTTGCCTGAACAGTGACTAACACACATTACAATGAAGGTCTGGGACAAATGATGGTGAAATACACACAGTGCAGTGTCAAAGTGTAATGTCAGAAAAAAAACCCAAAAACATAATGCCAGAGAATGTAACATACTGTAAAGCTACTGAAATAATGGTGAAAAAGCAAATCTACCCCTTTTTGTGTGTTTTTGGGAGTTGGGTTGGCTTGTCTTAAAGAAAACGTAACAGAACATACAAGGTTGTCTCCCTGACAACAAGGATGTGCTCTGAGCTGAGGACATGAGCATGTGAATGACTGCATGATATCTTATAACAGAATATATCATGACCTTGCATTATTCACAAAGGCGTTTTTCAAACATTGCTGATTTTGAAAATACATTGCAATTAAATATATTTTTGTGATAAGGAAAGGGAGTGTTACTATTATGTTGTAGGCAAAGAAAAAGGGACCAGCATCCCTAACAAATGGTATGCAGACACTAGACATGCAAACACAGAAGAAAAGAGATAATTATAACAAGGTTTGTGCAGGGTTTTCCATTTCTGTGCTGATATTTGCTAAAACAATCAAATAGTCACAAATTGGAATAAAACAAAACAAAACAAAAAACCTGATGGAACACCCACTGTTGTATTAGGCAACAGAAAATTGACACACCTAATTTTGAACTAAGTGCTTTGAAGCAAGCATTAATTTTTCAAGTGTATTGATCAAATTCAATTTGATTTTAAAAGCCCAAATGTTATACTGCATAATTTATTTAGATAGTCTTGATTAAAAAAAAAATTTACTTTACTAGAGCTTTTTTCTAAATCAAAATAAAAGAAAGAAGGAAGGGAAAGAAAACAGTTACGAAGACTAAAAAGTTGGATAAGGCTAGAATGGATACAAAAACTACAGAGAAAGCAGGAGAGAAGGGAAAGGGCTAAAATACAGAAAGAAAGATATTTTAAAAAAAGACTAAAAAAAATAAAAAAGGAGATGAGAACCCTGATTTCTAACCATCTTTTTCTTCTGTGTGATGAAGCTTGGATGGGTGTCTTCGGCAGGTGCGCCATTTACCAAGACGCTTGAAGAAATTCTCCTCTTCATCTCGCCCACTGTCCAGGCCTCCTCCCGGCCCCCCTCCTTCCGACAGCTTCACTGCACTGGTAAACTTCACCTGTGCACAGACAGAGGGGATGGTCAGGCTGTGCCAGGTCAGGAGCTCCTGGTCTCCTTGGTTAGACAAAAGCATTTACAGAAGGGCTGTAAGGATCACTACAGCAACATCAGTGGGTCTCTCCACAGGTTTATGTGTGCTGAGGCACTTCATCTTTTAAGCTTTCTGCTTATAGGATTGATCTTTCACAAGAGGCTGTAAAAGCACAAGGAAGGAAGGAGAAGTGTGATCAACAATTAAACCTTAAGTGTGTTGACAGACCCTGCATTTCCCTCTCAGTGAACCAAGGCAGATTGACCACTACAGTTTAGGCTTAACCTAGTCTTCACCATGAGCTGCAAAAGTTCAGTCTCAAATTCCCATGGCTCTGCTCTGGAGACTTCTGTGATAGTCTTATTGTTCACGTTGAATAGAATGTTTCCTTGGACAGCTAAAACCAGCCAGATCCCACCCTTCCAAGATTTCTGCAATCCAGTCTGAGACATTTACCTTGGAACTCTGCCTGATGAAAGAGAGACGGTCAACAGAGCTGATATCTAGGAGGTCTTCCACTCCATCAGCCAGGCCAGAGAGGGAGGAGCGCTTCAACCAGTTCCCTGTTGCAGATTAAACCACTCAGGACAAATCTAAAAATGCTTCCAGGCAAAATCTATTAGCAATTGCACAATATTTCTCCACAGTGGCCATGCTAGGTCATCAGAAAATGAGAGGAAGGGGGAAGGTAACCTTTTTATGGTTCATCTGTAAACTACCATGCAAAACCAGCTCTTAGGACTTGTAAAGGATATATTTTCTGTCTATCAAATGCTATTTTGATTATTTCTCTTCTACAGAGAGCAACAATTCCTGGAAGATTAAGGTACCAGCCTACTACTTTGGAGACACAGATTCAATAATCTATTTTGAGACAGATATATTTTCCTATCTTTGGCAAATTTCTTACATTTCCTTTGCCTCAGTTCCCCATCTGTAAAACTGAGAGAGCACTATTTCTCAGCTTCTCTTGGGAGAATACAAAATATACTTGGACAATGAGGAATTCTGTTTCAATATTTCTCAAGACAGACATATCTGTCTCTGTTTCTCTGCACATGCTGTATGTATATAGAAGAGAAAGAGACATACATTTACCTATGGGGAGTTTGAGTTTCTTTCGAAGGGAGATTCTCCGGGAACGGGAGCGCGAGCGCCGGTCTGTGGTGGTTCCAGAGTGAGCTGTGGTGCACTCAGATGTGTCCTGCTCAGACTGGCTACTGGTATCGCTCGCAGCACTTTGTGATTTGAACATCTTTCGCCAGAAGTCCTTTCGTCCCAGATTAGCCCCTTGGTTTTGCTCATCACTGGAAGAAAAGGAATGCAGAGCATGAACTGCATCTCAGTGAAGTTTGAATGCTCAAGGGAATGAGATCTCCCTCCTGCAGGCCCCTACTAACTCTCTATTCCTTGAGGTTGTTTCATTTTGAATGCCAAAAATATTCTTCTCAGTGGGACATAATCAAGTTTGACAACATGTTTAGTATTGTTCAAGGCACAATATAACCATCCTTTCTACCTTGAGGAGCTTGCCCACTGAGCAGGTCATTCCAGTTTTCAGTTTCTACACATGAAAAGTAAATCATCTTCTTTAGGTTAAAATGACCCACATTGATAAGATCATGCTGGTACTTTCTACGGGCATTTGTAGCAGAGAGGTTTAGGACATCACGACAGCCATTTGTGAACCTGCTGGAGTCACAGTTCTCATTAAATATTGGAATGGGGACAGCATACTTCACTGTACTCTTGTGATCTCCTAGGCTATGGTAGGGCTCAGAGTGGAAAAACTCGCTCCAGTTCTGCAGAGCAGTATGGAGCTTTGTGTTATCACTGAGACTTTCAAGGCTCATGATGTAGAGCTCTGGGCCCTTGTGCAAGAAATGTCTTTGTGCAGTGCATCTCAAAACACTTTAACAAGACAAACAAGTATTCACAGGCACAGACAAGTTAAATGACTTGTCCAAAATTACTTAGGGACCAGTGGCCATTTACAGAATTTTCTAAAACTCTTAAGAGCATTGTTTGAATTTACTTCAATATTAAATGGCATGATTCTTTGGGTGTAAGAGATTTCAGTCGTGCAATGCCTAACAGCAGGTTGATTGCATCTGTGCTGATAAGAGAACTGCAGCAATCTTTGGAAACTACATGCCCAAGGCAGCTCAAGAATGGGCTGGTTCTCACTAAAGTGTTAATGATCCTCAGCAACAATCTGGAAGTTGAAAATTAACAGAATCATCCCCCCAGAAGTACAAACAAAACACAGAGAACAGCTATGGTGACATCTCTGTGGAATTAACACTCTATTCATAGCTATGGTAGCATGCAATATTGACAAATCTACTGCACTGTCATTTGAAAATCTCTGGTATTTCCCCATCAAAATCAGGATGAGTCCAGTTGGCAGCATTGAGAAAAAGACATTACCTGGATGTTTGCAGCAGCTCCTGTAGAGATGCTCAACCACTTGTTGTACCACCCAAAGAGAAGTCTTTGGTGTCTTGCCCATCTGTACTAACCCCAGAAGAAAGCTACTGGCAGTAACACATTGAACAAGCTGTTACTTACTGTTCTGGAGTTTGCATTGGGCGGCTTGAGACATAACTCCGACATTCATCCGGGGCAGCTGAGGCCTGGCCTTTGTCAATGATGATGCTTCCCACCTCAGATCTATAAAGACAAGATAAATCATCAGCCAAAGTGAATGACCATTATTACAAAGCTGCATGACATGAAAACCAGTGCTACTGAGGAGCAAAGCAGCTTTAGAGAGGGTCTCTCTGTTTAGGAACTTACTGTCTGTCTATATATATTCTTCCTGAAAAAGGCATCAGCTCTTAGAAGCAAAGCCAGGATTTTCAGGAGTTTTTCAACTTTCTTAACCCTTTTCCCCAACATTTTAATATGAAAAGCCTCAAAGCACCAGAGAAAATTTCTTTTTGATGAAGAAGCATGTCAGGATTACATTTCTTCTGGGGCTTCTTTTGTATACCAAGTTTACCTGTCAGATAAACAACAGAAAGGATGTGATGCACATTTAAAACTACGTCCACACAGTGTTTTGGAACTGACACTATGCTTCTTAGTTCTCTTAACCTTTCCTTCTCCCACTGTCTTCATTTCACTGTTCTCTTAGTCCTCTTGCATGTGAGTGTCAATGCTTTTCGCTGCAAATCCGTTACTGTCTCAGTTCATGAAATTTTAAAGGAGGCTGCTGCCACAGCACAAGTCTGTGCATCAAGGACTGACCTGGGCCATCAAGATAACACATCCTTAGACTTCCTACATTTGTGTTCAGTTCAGGTTGTCACACAGCCATATGCAAGCCAGTTATTAACCTTATCCATCACAGACACCCACCTTTTGCTTCCAGAAGGTTTTGGCTCTTGATCTGTTTCCTCTGGTTTTTTTCCTGGTATTAACTTTTCAGCACTGTCCAAGAGGGCACTGAGTGCCACTCTCCGAAACACATTCCCATGAGCCTCCTTGATAAACTGGACCAGCTGTCGGATATCGCAGTACAAGCCCTTAGTAGCAAGACATCATGAAAGAGAAAGAATTCCGTGTAAAAAAGCAGAGAGAATTCATGCTTTCCCAAATACTTCAGCACGCCATTACTTCATCTGGCTGTTGTGTGATATACTCTCCAGGTACAGGGCTTGTGGGTTTTGGCTGGAAACTCATTTAGTGCACTCAGAAGAAGCAGACAATGGGTAGCATTGCTAGTATTGTGGAACATGCTCTGCACTGGGATGCAGTAGATGGAGAGGTATCAGAGGTTAAAACAGCTGTGAGATGGGGCACATGCAAAGATGACTTAAAGCCTGTTTTATTCCACCCATCTGAACCATAAACTTAAAGGTATGAAAAATCTAAGAAGTATGTGAGAAGAAGTAGAGTGCAAAAAATTGCATGTTTTGTTTCAAAAACAGTGGGTGTCTTCAGCTTTTTCTTCCTTATTTTAGAGCTTCACATCACAGGAAGAGAGAGGAATGATTCACTCATTCCCCAACCAACTCCTACATACAAGACTTTTCTTAGTTCTGAACATTCATACACATCTGTGATGTGCAAATCCCCTCTGTATCTGAGGGCAAGGGGATGGAGGGAACAGTTTTACAGAACCTGATTTTTGCCCTGTGAGCTTTCCTGAAAATTCCCAGTAAAGAACTGCACAGCCAACTTTCAATAAAACAAAAGGGAAAAAAGAAACAAAACCCCTTAGAGTCATGGAATCACTGAGGTTGGAAAAGACCTCTTAAGATCGAGTCCAACTGTTAAGCCAGCACTGCCAAGTCTGCCACGAAACCACGTTCCAAAGTGCTGCATCCACATATCTTATAAACCCCTCCAGAGATGGTGATTTCACCATTTTCCTGGGCAGCCAGTCCCAATACCTGACAACCATTGCAGTGAAGAAATTTTCCCCAATATCTAATCTAAACCCGTCTGGTGCAACTTGCAAATATTTCCTCTAGCCCTGTCACTTGGTACCTGTGACAAGAAACTGACTGCGATCTGAGTACACCTTCCTTTCAGGTAACTGTAGAGAGCAGGAAGGTCTCCCCGCCTTTTCACTAGTCTAAACAACTCCAGTTGCCTTTGCTGCTCCTCATCAGACCTGTGACCCAGACCCTTTCCCAGCTGCACTGTNCCTCCAGAGATGGTGATTTCACCATTTTCCTGGGCAGCCAGTCCCAATACCTGACAACCATTGCAGTGAAGAAATTTTCCCCAATATCTAATCTAAACCCGTCTGGTGCAACTTGCAAATATTTCCTCTAGTCCTGTCACTTGGTACCTGTGACAAGAAACTGACTGCGATCTGAGTACACCTTCCTTTCAGGTAACTGTAGAGAGCAGGAAGGTCTCCCCGCCTTTTCACTAGTCTAAACAACTCCAGTTGCCTTTGCTGCTCCTCATCAGACCTGTGACCCAGACCCTTTCCCAGCTGCACTGTCCTTCTCTGGACATGCTCTGGCACCTCAGTGTCCTCTCTTTAGTGAGTGGCCCAAATTCTGACCCCAGAATTTGAGATGCTGCCACATNTTTCCCCAATATCTAATCTAAACCCGTCTGGTGCAACTTGCAAATATTTCCTCTAGCCCTGTCACTTGGTACCTGTGACAAGAAACTGACTGCGATCTGAGTACACCTTCCTTTCAGGTAACTGTAGAGAGCAGGAAGGTCTCCCCGCCTTTTCACTAGTCTAAACAACTCCAGTTGCCTTTGCTGCTCCTCATCAGACCTGTGACCCAGACCCTTTCCCAGCTGCACTGTCCTTCTCTGGACATGCTCTGGCACCTCAGTGTCCTCTCTTTAGTGAGTGGCCCAAATTCTGACCCCAGAATTTGAGATGCTGCCACATCAGTGCCCAGTACAGGGGGACAATCATTGCCCTGGTCCTGCTGGTCACACACTTTGTGGTACAAACCAGGACGCCATTGCCCATCTTGTTCATTAATCCCTTGCTCCAGACTATGCTACTAATCCATTTGGGACAACACAGAAGCTGCTTGAACAGAAAGGAAATTGCAATTCGTACTACACAACTTTTATTCTGGCTAAGTCCCCAGGTTCCAAGACAGGCATGCAAGACGGGCATTGCATTTACATAATATTTCAACTGTGACTTCATAGCTTGCTACACTCAAAGGATTTGGCTAAACGGTACTAAGTCTTTATTGTGAAATCTCACTGGTGACATACAAGTGAAAAAGTAACTTTGTTAACATGAAATCAAGTGCTTACCAGGTTTTCTGGGCTGTGGAGCTCATGTGTAGTGGAAGCACAGCGAGTGATCAGTGACTTGAACATGGCACTCACAATAATACCTTCTACACTCTGAGCTGTAGACTTGTTGTCCACTGTGGTGAAGTTATTCCCAAATCCAGCCTTATCTGTGAAATTCAAGTATAAGCAAGCCCTCTTGTTAGGAACAGTTTAAAAGAAATGCCTTAAAGGCACATGTGAAGGAATTATTATTGTTATATATGAGACAAGGATATGTCCCCACCTAATACCCTATGCTCAGTTCTTGCAATCCCACCCCACAAAAATAAAGGGAAGTAAAGGGTAGAACAAATGACAAGGATGAACTCATCCCAGAAATATTTGTATTATGGAAAAGGATTGAAAAGATCAGGACCACTCCGATTTCCTTTTATCCACATCTGCAGATGTACAGAATAAGGCATAAAATTTGAACAATACTTTCAGCTTTTCTAGTTGCCACTCTAAAGGACAAGAGATGTTTGATTAAGCTGCAAAGTGACAACACCCATGAAAATTAAATCTTCTGAATTATGGGAATGCTGTTCTTGCAAGGTGCACAAAGAGACCAAGTTCTCAGAAAGAGTCAAAAAAGAATTGCACATTTACATTAATTACAAAAAAACATCCCAGTTTCATGAGATGAGAGAAAAGACTTTCAAGGGCTGCATGAGCTGCCACACTTCAAAGCATGAGCCAGTTAATAATTGATGAATACTCAGGGAAACTTCCTACGGGTATCTTCTTCACAAAAGCTGGCTATATACAAATATTCTTTGATGATTTCTCTGAAATACCGGGTATCAGAGACAGGCTAATAAACTAGTCAGACTCTCTGAGTGTTTCAGAGGAGCTATTCCTACTCTGTAAACAGTCATTGTTAACTATTGTTGCATGCAGTGACCAAGCATAAATATTTAGTTGTTTTAATAGCACCTGGAATAATTTTTCTAACTTAGAAAAATCCCCAAAGATCCCTACAAACACACATGCACATACACTTGTAACTCCAGTCATGTGCATCTGTGTGTTCATGTTTTTGTTCATTCAGCCCATTCTTGCTGTTGACTGCCTCATCTGAGGCACCACAGAGAATTTTAATGCTCAGTTATATTTCCATTCAGACCTGGATTAAGCAGGTCAGTCCATCTGGTGCCTGGTCATGTAATGAAACAGAAAATTTCCTGCCTGAGGCATCACCAAATGAAAATAATTTCTATGAAGAGCCACAAACAACAGATAAGATGAATCAAAAGAGAGGCTCTTAATTTCAGGTGCACTGGGTGCCACAAGGTCTCTAGGAAAGATCACTGGGTTTTTGGATCCAAAGAGATCCAGCTCTCATGACCCACACTGGATAAGGAAACAACTCTGTTTGCTGAGGATAGCAACTCACATTTTTTTGTTTCTTTTTTAAAGGAAAAGGGCATGGCTTCTTTCTGATGGCACAGTTTAGGCATACTCAAGTGAGAGTTTCTGATGCTAGTTATACTTACTGTCAGTGACTGGCTCCATGCAAAATCCCAGTAAAGCATGCAGGAAATCCACCACATTATTGAGAGAATCCCTGTTCACATAATCCCTCATGGTCTGCCGGAATTGCATCTTATCCAGTTTGTACAGCTTTGTGAGGCAGTTCTGAGCCTGCAACAACATCCGTCAATTAACACCGCATCAAAGTATGTGTTCAAGTTTTGCAAGCAGAAGCAGGAGAATTTTGCTCTTGCTTAGACAGTGGTCTGCTGTGCTGCCTCTGAGGGAGCCTCCTTGAGGAGCCAGGAAGTTCAGATTCCATAACAAGACAGATTCACCTCTGGAGGCAACAAGAAATTCAGCAAAAGGAGACAGTGCACTAGTATGGGTGCCACTGTTTGGAGGTGGTGGTGAAGTCACTGCCAGCCTCAAGGCCTCTCTTCCCAAGCCTAAAGTGAAATCTAACTGGATGTGAATGAAGTAGAGAAACATACCACCTCTGTCAAGTCTCAGTGCCTTGGCAGAACTGATTCTTAGCCTCAGGCATCTGATTTTCAGCCTCTGGCTCAAGCCCAACCCATTTGAGACACCTATACCCAGTGAGTCACATTCAAAACACTAACTTTTTATTTAAAAGCTATTAATTGTCAACTTCTTATCACAAAACTATTAATCCTACGGGGACTACATGCAAGCTGGAGTTAAGAGAATCTAAAATAACTCTTCTGCTACATATAATAGGATGCTTAACTTCCCAGTAAACTCAGACATGTGATTGTCCATGCAATCAACACAAATGGTGCATGCAAAGCAGTTTGGCCAGACAAACACAGAGAAAATGCAGCAGACTTAGACGTGTAGGAAGATCTCCTCCCATAAACACTTCAGTTCAATGGGCCTGATAAGAACCTTGGCTCCAAGAGACCTATTCATTTATGTTGAATGTTATGCACAGGTCTAAATGTTTTGCTGGCTCAGCTCCACAAAATCCTAAAAGTCTAACTGGCATTGTGATGAATATGGTACCTGTTCAACCAGTGCTCTGTACAGAATACTGTTACCACTGGGACTCTCTCACCCCATCTTGTCCCACTGTGCCCAGAACTAACATCACTGCTGTAGTCTCCTCAATACCTGGGAGCCTACCTACCAGAACACTGCAGGATACAGAGCAGCCAGTTCATCTCTGAGCCATTTAGCTCAGATCCCAGAACCAAATTATAGCTCTGTTGAAACAGCTCAGGCTAACCAAAGCCATGGTGAGGCATCTGGTTCACACCCATACTGTGGGATTAGTAAATTCTCATTAGAGTTGCGAAAAATGCTCCCTTCTGCAAGTGCATAGGGAGAGGAGGAGGCACAAGCTGGAGAAGACCTTTGAAAGGCTCCCCTTTGACAGGGCATTGGACTGATCACAGGGAGACAAACTTTTCTGGATGAAATCTGATGTCTGAGCTACATCCTGGGCACTTTCCACTGCTTCAGCTTGGGCAGAACCCAAAATGTAAGGAATCAACAGTGATGATCCACCCTGCCCTTCAACAGTGCACATGTGAGTCTTTTACTTCCTTGCAGTGCACCAACATGTCTGCAAGTACAGTGTACTCCATCTACCAAGAGCTGATGAAGCAGCCCAGCAGCAACCAGTCATAACCACCATTAGGAAAAGTGGACATACCTACACCTTAGACTTCTAGGTTTAGAAATGCAACCCAAGACAGCTGCACCTTTTGTAAAGAACATAACTCCGTTAAGGATGTCATGTGAAAAGTTACTTACACCAGCTCACACAGGGGATTTGCTCCCATGTCTTTGTACCACCCCATCCTCTGGTGTGATCAGAAGCACCCTGGACCTCAGGTCTGCTCTCAGCAACCCCCAGGGGCTGCAAGGTAACACAACAGCTGAAAATCTGCTATGGCTGGGCTGCAACACAGTCCTTGAGCTGGGTCAAAGAGCAACACATTTATTGTCGATACAGAGAAAGCTACATAGGTGGCAGACAGCAATCTCAGCAGCTGATGTCAAAAGTACAAGGGGGACGCTGTAATGAGCTTTAATTCTCTTACATTCTCCCGGAATACCTGGTGTCTCAGGCGATCTCCAGAGAGCCCTCGGTGTCCTTCTCCACAACCATAGGCACAACCCAGAGACTTCACAATTTTGATCAGCATTGTGAGTGCCAGCCTATGGGTGCTGACAGATAGGCCTTCATCCTGAAGGTCACAGAGGGAAAGACAACGTGAAATCCTGGCACAATCACTGGCATTTTGTTATCTTTTTACTTTTGACAAATTATTGTCAATTTCTGCTCTCAGACACTCCATTACTGAGTTGTTATTGAAGTGTTTACTCCACTTATTTTTCAAGTTTAGGGACCAGCCCCACCCCTTTCAGCTCCCATCAAAAAGTTATGCTATGAATATGAACCCTCTGCATGCTGCTATGAACACCATTCAGTCTGCAGTTCAAAAAATTCTGCCTGAAAAACAGAGAGCTGTCTTGCTTGAGTAGGAAAAAAAAGCATATTTTAAAAATGTCATAGGTATTATCCTACTATGAATTACAACTTTGGAGGTGAGCAACAATATCTCTTGGACAATTCTCATAGCAATACCGAGAAATATGTGATTTCTGACCATCAAATTAAAAAAGCTGTGTTCATGCACTGGATTCTATTTTTCCTTAGAAGTTATGAATAATAAACATGAAAAAAACCATTGTGATTGAGCGTTTCAAACACTTGACAAGGTATTGAAAATGTCAATGCAAGGCTCAGAGATTCTGTTTTGGCAGCTATTTCTCTGGAGTAGTTACAGGGCTTGAACTTTCAATCATGTTTCCTCAGTGGAATCTCTAGTGAGAACCAGAGTAAAACAAATTAATTTGTCACTGCGGTGCAAAATAAAAGAGAGCAAACAGAAGGGTGGTTGCACACACATGCATACTCAATCTTAGAAGACCTTACAAGCAGTACACACCTTTTCTTGTTTTTTGTCATTTTTCTCATATGGCCCTCCTCCTCCTCCACCACCTCCATCACTTCCACCACCGCCTCCTCCTCCTCCACTTCCACCTCCTCCTTCTTCTCCTCCTTCACCAGTTCCACTAACGGGAGGCAGCCCAAATCCACAAACTGAACCACCAGAAGCAGCCCCTTTGAGCTGGAAGGATCCTTCACTTGGTCTCTTTTCAGGGGCCTCATTTTCTTTGTTCTCACTCTTCCTCCGAACCTTCTCTACGCAGGGCACCACACCAAGCTGCAGTAAGCACTCCACAATGTTCAGTGCCACATCACAAATCCGGGAACTGATGTCATGGTTCAGGACCAAGTAAACAGCCTTCAGGACCACCTGGAACATTCAAACATCATATTTAAAGTCAGGTTTATTTTCTTTCCCAGTATGATTTTGTGCTTGGAAGTTCTAGTCACAGACCAGAGACTCATTATAGCATATAATAGCATATAGCACAGTACAAACTCTGAACAAAAGACATAGAGCCCTAAATCCCAAGAGCCTACAATCTAGGTGTAAGACAAGAAACAACAGGCTGGGCACAGTCAGGCAGAAAAGGAAACCATGATCTGTGAACCTGAGAATACTGCTTCAGTGCACCAGGAGCTGTCAAGTCATTAAGGAGAAAGCAGGAATGGTGAGTTTTAAGGTGTCATTAGAAGAAAGGTGCTACTCAGTCTTATACTATTTTATAAAGGATTTGCTGCATGCCCCAGGAACACAGCTATTATACAGTACGATGTAAGATTTGATGTGTGCATTCCACATGCACATGCGCTCCTTGCAAGGAGTAACCGGAGTTGCAGTATCTCAGAGTAGACTTTTAGGATATGCACAAATATATCTGACTGACCTTTATGTACTGCTGAGAGAAGTCATATAAAGAGGTGAAGGAAAAGCCCATCCAAACCTTATCTCAATAGTACAGCTATATTGACAGCAGAGGGACCTGGCTTTCCTTGTTCCTTGCCAATTACCGAGAGATCCAGCATGCCGTTCTTGTGGACAAAGTTGTTGGTTCCATCAATGTGATCCGTGTCCTCCAAGCAACTGTAATTGATGCAGGAGTCTGTCAAGCTTCGTGGAAGGTTGGCACATGTAAGTGGCTCATGGGGCATCTCAGGGATGGGCACCTGGTTGCAAAGCTTCCTCATGTGCTCGCTGAAGAAATCAGCATAACCCACATTGAACGAGGCCAGGGTAGTGTTGAAGGTTGCCACAGTGATGGTGGAGATCTGGGACCGCACTGCAGGGGGGAAAAGGGTTACCTGTAAATTTCCGCCTCTAGAGTTATGGAAGGGAAGATTGAGGCTGAGTGTGTTTAAAAGGAATGCACCTCTTAATGCACCTTGTAATGCTGAAAGACAAGACAGGACTCTAATTCCTATCATGGGTACTGGGATGAAAGATAGATTCATTTCTTCCTTTAAGCCAGTGTAAATAAGAATAATCCCAAATTTGCTCTACCAGTACAGTTCCATGGCAGCTTAAGTTGATCTCAGTGATCAACAGGCAGTGAATTAGATCAGGGAGCTCAGCCAGCCCAAATCTAATCCAAAAGGGGGGTTAGATTGTGGCTAGTTTTGTTCCCTGTATTGGTCCAATGCCTGGTCTTAAAGGCAGCACTGCCCCTGCAAGGCAAAGAAAAAGAAGTCTGCAGCTGGACGCAGGAGTGAAGGTAGGGGAACAGCAGCACCAATGTGGAACAGCTTTCTAAGTCACAACAATATGATATATTTCATCAGATCAGTTGAAAAAAATGGAGCAGTGTGTTCCTAACAGTACCTGTGACAGTCTAAATCATCTCCAAAATGCAAAGTTGTCTGATGGGAAAGGCACTGTGGTGTCTCAGGTCAGTGTTCAGAGAAGGGAACTCATGACATAGCCAAGCTTAACTTTAAATTGCTCAGGTTAGTATGTTGGCTATACAGGCCAATTTTTATCAAAGATTCACTATGTTTTTAAAACTCGTGCTGAACTCCAGGCCATAATGTTAGTAATTTCCCACACTTAGTGCTTTGTAAGTAGGTTTATACATCCTGTACTGTTGAAGACCCTATGCATCTATTGGAATTGATTGGACTGTTATCTGCCAGAGAGTACAGTAACAGGGCTATGGAGTAACAAAAAACCTCTTCCTAAGGCTACTGAATTAATTATACAACATACACCTAATAAGCAATGACTCAGTGATGAATTGATTATGCAAACACCAACTTGCCAGACTGGTGACCACATTTTTTCAACAGCCTGTGCAACCCTGCCAGTATTGAACTACCACTATTTATTAGGAGAAATGTTCTAAGGCCAACAGCAATACATTGAACTAGGCTACAGTTTGGTCAATGATCAGGGAAGGAATCAGCTGCTTATACCAGAGGATTTCTTGCTGGCAAATGTGACTTTTTAATGGCATTCACTGCAATTTGTATGGTGAAGGTAACAATTAAGATGTCAGTAGGAAATTTTGTGCAGTTAAAGCAGTGAGCCCTGCTAACTTCTCTGCAAGGGTCCTTTTCCTTCTTTGGGTCGGGTGTAGTCCCTCTGTCACCAGCAGGCTGGTGTCGTGTAAACAAACCCTTGATCAAAACCCCCAAAATTCTGCTGGTGACATCAAGCTCGGAGCCAGGTATTTCTTCCCTCATCATCCCCTTGGAACTGGAAAGATAGAGGAGAACACTACTTGTTAACTACTTGTGCTCCTCTTCCCTTAATTAGTCAGCCCAAGGTCCTGAACTCTCTCTTGATTGCCCTGGGACTTCTTGCTGTCACTTCATTGCTGCTTACCTGAAAAATCAATAATGGATAATAGAAAGCTTTGTCTTTGCACCTTTAGCCTGGGCACCAGGGAGGCAGCAGAATTTCCTAAGTAATGTGTCTGGTATACACACTGGGCCTTCTGTTCCTTCTTCTGTCTCCTATGACAATGACCTATTTTTTTTCTTCATGGGAGCAGTTTTGACATAGGGCATAGACCAAATTAACCTCAGCCACACCTCCATGCTAGATGAACAATTGTCTTTCCTATTGTTGAGCTCCACTTGAAGAGCCTCACACCTCATGTGCACCTGAGGCATTCACAGAGAGGAGGTTCTTCGAGCAGGAACTTGTGCCATTGTCTCCGTCCCTTAATTCTCTGTGTTCAGTCAGGCAGGAGGAGGACAAGGAATTCTCCCTGTCATGAGTCCTGTCTCTTGTCTCTCCCATCATGGTCATATTGGCATTGTCATTTCTGCAGAGGCCTCCAAGACAGATGGGCCTCAGGGAGATAGAGTGAATTTCAAAGCCAGGCTTCTAACTGGAATGAGAAGAATTAAGAAAAAAGGCTATGATTCTCAGCACAGTCCAGCAGCTGTGGACTGCAAGGGGGCATTAAATCCCACAAAATAACAATACCAAGTTTCTGTCCAAAATTCTGCGCTATGTTGTGGTAAGGCAGAAAACCCCAAACCCTGCCTTCTGCCTTCTGGTGGTTGCCAGTTGTTTCAATAACTGCACCAAGTAAATATGAAAGCTTTGGAACATTTCCTACACAGAACAAAAAACACTCAAAAGATATGGAAATAAAAAAGGAGAAAACAATTAGTCACGTACTCATACAGGGAAACAGTAACACTTCCTCAGCTTCTTGGAGTTGGTATTTCAGTGAAACATCTTTCCTGGTGTGTTAAATTTACCTTCTTTGACGGTGTTCTCTCCGTGGCTGTTTGAGTGGTCTGGCAGGTCAGAAACCAGCGTGTGATGGGAGTGTGAGTGCCTGGCACTCAGGCTCTCCATCTCTGTCGCTGTGTCAGAGCTCCCTCGCCTGGTAAACTTTCCTAGGGAGAGGACAAGAAAGGATATTTGGTTTACTTATCGGAGAGGGGCTTGGAGGTAAGAGACAGTAGCTGAGGTTAAAAATTGGAGGATTGGAGTCTGCAAAAGTCAACAAGCTGTTATTCCCTGACTATGTGGTGATGGTGGTGATTACGAGCTGTCTCCTCGAAGCCCATGGGATCCATTGGACCCCCCTGCCAGAGCGGGGCGATGCATGAAAGAGGCTGTTGCTTCATGGGAGGCCCCAAGATGGAGCAGAGTCCTGCAAAGATTTGTGGCCGAGACCCACAGAGGGAGAAACCCACGCCTAAGCAGGTACAGCCAGCTGTTCATGAGAGACTGCACCCCAAGGAATGACCCACGAGAAAGCAGAGGATCTCTCTTGTGGTGGGGATGCCCATGGAGAGCAGGGGAAGGACTCAGAGTTGTATTTCCCCTGTGACCGTGGTGATGACTGGTGAAGCGAGCTGTCCCCTTTGCAGCCCACAGGAAAGCCCCCTGAGACAGAACTGCTGCTTAAGTTTTGGACTTACATCTGTGAATGGCTGACCCAACCACAACTGACTGCACACCTTCCATTCCCTGTCAGGGGAAGGAGGGGAGCATGGACAGGCTGAGGGGTGGTGGTGGAATGGTGTTTCTAACCTGTTTTTATTTCTTATTTTAGTTCTTAGTTTGTTAGTAATAAATTTAAGCACTATTCTGAGTTCTGTTTTGCCTGTGTATTAATCAAGGCTCCTCTTTTGGTTGTTATCTCTAGCTGTAAATTCCTAGCTGTGCTTTTTTTTCTTCCCTCTGGAAGACAAAAAAGGGGGGAAGACAGACCTTGAAGTAGTTTTGTTGGACACCAGGCATTTATCCAGGGTCAAACCACCACAGTTTTCAGTAGGATGGATGAAGAAATAAAGAGCCTTTGTTGTTCTCTGAATGTTTGCAAGAGGAATGACACAGAATCTGGGGCAGATATAACAACATCTCACCTAATATGGTGGTTTGCCATCCTCCTCTTTCAATGCCACGTCGGTCCTCTCCTATTCCAGAGAAACTGCCAAAGGAGAAAGTGCTGCGAGTGGGCGAGACATCCAAATGATCCTCATGGAGGAGGAAAGGCACCCCCATCCTCCGTTGCCGCTTCTTCCCAGTATGGTGGAAAGGAATTGACCCTTTGCGCTCACGCTCCCTGTCCTCTTTGCGGCTCTTAAACTGCAGGAAGAAATGGAAGAGATATGGAAGCAAGAAGAAGATTTGAGCCATGGAAGACCACCACTGGAGGGAAAAAAATAACACAGATGTGTGTCCCAAGAATAACCTTCCACTCTGAGATTTTTTTCTTGGGCGTTTACCCTGCTAGCAAATATCTGCACGCTGGGATCACATGAGTGTTTAAAGGAACTCAGTATTGCCCTAGACTGGGAGGGATGCCCTTGGATAATTTTCTTA
Organism: Campylorhamphus procurvoides; assembly: GCA_013396655.1. NCBI lineage: Eukaryota > Metazoa > Chordata > Aves > Passeriformes > Dendrocolaptidae > Campylorhamphus > Campylorhamphus procurvoides. The sequence continues at coordinate 967,532 of WBMV01003510.1, read as the reverse complement.
CATTCTTGGATCTTGAGATAAATACATAGAATTCACAGAACTCTGCCTAATATATTGGATGGTTTCAACCTAGAGCTAAGATGAGGTAAAAACACCTGAAGAACTCACTGACAAGTGAGCATCAGCATTTAAAAATCAGTACTGTTTATGTGGCCTCTACCCATGCAGTTTCAGCGGGACAGCTATTTGAATAAAGATATGAGCATTTTGTTTTCAATGTGTATATAAAACCCTAAGGAATAACACACAGAATCAATTGAAATGAAAAGGGATGTCAATCTCACATGTGGCATATATTTCAAGTAGAACACATGAATATAGAGTCCAAGCAGACCTTCAGCTGCTATTTAGTAGGACACTGAAGTGCTGAATCATAGGCAAATTAAAGTTTTCTTTCACTCACCTTTTTGAAGATATTCATCCCCAGGTCTGTGGAGAGATCTGGAACTGCTGGTCTACGCAAGTTGGTTAGTGAAACCTTGGAAAATGTATCTGCGCTTAGTGATTTTTCTTCCTCATTGCATTTTAATGTAAGATCCTGCAGTTCCCAAAAGAAGACAGTAAGCACAAGGAGAAATAGAGAACAATCAGCCTAAAACAAAACAAAACAAAAAACCCCAACTAACAACAGAAAACCAAACAAAAACAAACCAACAAAACAAAACAAAAAAGAGAGCTATTTTCAGGAACTGTCATAGGAACACTGTAGAGGAAAAGAACCTCCAATTCATTACACAAAACAGTACACACACTTAAAGAAAAACAACTGAACAAATAAAATTTAGAAACTCTCAGAATTATTTCCCTTGTCTAACATTTTTGTCACAGGAAAAAAGGTATATAGCAAACAATGCTGCCACGGAAAGTCTCTGGCTTTGCTATCAGTGTGGTCTGGTGGCAAGTAAAAACATGTTCTTCTCCAGTCTGATTCTGATCCCAGGTATGACTCTGGGTAGCTGATGATCTTCTGATCATACATTGATGAACAATCACAGTGGCTACCCTTTTTGAAGTGTTTTATTTAAGATCCAAGAGAATATGCCCTTAATAATATACACCTTTAAATATGTGTTTTGGAACTGAATGGCAATAAGCAGCACTGTCCCTTCAAGAGACTTGATTTTCAAGAAAGTTTATTTATTCACTAAAGAAACCTAAGATTTCTATATCACTAAGCATCCTTCACTTGTAATAACAGTGCTCCCAGTCCATCATAGTTCATACTTGTTCATACCCCCTTTCTAAATCACAGAATGTCTCATGACAGTGAAAACTGTGAGGTTCATTCACTGCAGTTTTAGTAGAGAGCACTCAAGTACTCTGTGTGCTCAGCAACACGCTGCCTGCTGCAAAAAAGAAGGGCTTTTTCACAAAAATGGCATAAACTCAGCTCCCAGCCATTGCTTTCATTAAAGATCTGATGCCACTTTCTATGAGATGTTTATGCAGCTGACCTGACCAAATTCCCTCAGGATAATTTTCTTCTGCCTAAATATCAGCTTGTTTCCAATGGAGATGGTGTTTTTCTTTGCTGTCTCACCAGAATCATTCTGCTGAACAACTCGGCCATGTTAAAATACCTTTTGCTTTCAATCCAGAGACAGCCATATGCCAAGGAGAGATTAAGTGACTCCTATAGTACAGGAGGTTTAGATTCTGCCTTGCCAGGCTGCACATTGCAGAGTCAGCCAACTCTGCAATACACAAGCGTGCAGTTTTATGCACAAAAACATCCAGCTGAAGAGAATGTAGAGAGTTTTCAGAGTAATCAAAGACTAGCCTTGAATTCTTCCTGTTAATTTTATCAGCACAAGAATGAAGGAGACACACAACAGTAAGACTCTTCTTCACCACTGTCTGTAGTACAGGTATGCTTATAAACTATTTTGCTTATATGACTAAAGATACAGGGGAGGAGTCACATGTAAAATCCAATACACAGCAAATCAAGATTCACACCTAGGTGCTCTCAACAGCAAGGACAAGTATTCCATACAGTGTGGTTCTTAGTTTTTACAGCTCTCAGGTCTCTTCTGGCCATCATACAAATTTATTTTGGATTCATTATCTTTGTTCACTACTAACTAAATCAGTGTTTTATTAGGTCGCTTGTGATCACCAAAAGACAGAGCAAGTATCCGGGCCTACTGAGTCACAAGCCATACAAACACAGACAACACAGGCCCAGCTCTGAAATCTGTTTAGGGTAGGTATCCAGCAAACACCATCAGGAAATCAAATTACAGAATCACCTTAAATCTACAGTGTGGTAGATGACACATTTTAGTGAATCAAGTTAGCACTCCTGTTGAAGATTGATTAAAAACATGAGTATTGTGTGCAGTACACTGTGTAGCAATTATGATATCACAGGATGGATAAGAAAGGAAAATATTTTGGGGGCTGCTCCTCTAGATTTTGTTGTTTCTGTTTTCTATCACCTTCGTTCTGCATGAATCCATGTGCTCATTAGTACTTATCTCACCTTTCAAGATATTACACTTCAGATTCTTGGCTTTCTATCAGCATTGCAGCAAGCACTACAGCTGCATTGGTCCTTAGTTTAATTTAAGTTTTGGCTCTTTCCCCTACATTGTTAGTGCAAGACTGTAGCAGTTCATGAGCCTCTCAAAGTTTCATGTCCTACACCTGTCCTTAGGGTAAATTTACTGCATACAGGTGCAATGCAAGGTTTCTTTTATCATGTTGCCAGAACTGAAACATGTTTAGACTCAAGTCACTTTCTGATATTCATTTTATTCACACTTTACTCAGTTCCCCTTTTCATGTGTAACAAGGAATGCTGGAATGCTGCATTGAATCTTTTCCTACTTTGCTGTTCAGATTAACTAGGTGATACATGGAGGATGCTTCTCACATCCTCTCAAACCCCACTGCTTTAGCCCAAGCTTATATCTGAAATATGATTTTAGACACACAGAAACCAACAGGAACTGTGAGTTTTGCTGAGGCTTAGGGAGGTGCAGGAAGTTACCCTGATAAACCGAAGAACAGTAGAAAGAATGTGGATTTAACGCAAAAGAACCTGCTGCTCCCTGATCTGATTTTCACGCAGTTGTATTTGCCTTTACTCAGTTTTTTGCTGCCCCTTTAAATCTACCCTGATGAAACAGTGCCAGTATTTTTGAAAACTAATTGATGAACCTTTGAGCAGAAATTATGACAGTGTGTTAGGAATTTAAGATCTAGATCGAAAAATCAGGTTTTAAGCATATCCCTGTGTCACATGAGCTTGTGAAGGCTCAGCATACAACCCCTTGTGTTGATAGAAAGAAAGGAAAAATCCTAGCCCTTGGGAGGTGGCATTCTTTGCCATGAACTAGCAGAGAGTCTTGAGTGATGAGACACTCCATTTAAGAGTAGCTGTAAGGTCCCTACAGTTGGCTGGGATGAACCAGAGCCCAGGTGCCTCTCTGCGTTGCACAGATTTCAGTTCCCAGAGATGTAAAGAAGGGGGGCATGAGCTAAAAGTTTTGCTGCCTTGAAGACTGTTTTACCTCCTCCACCACAGTTGTTCTGCATAACAAATTCAAAACCTTTTTAGATGGGATTCCAATTAGGTGAAGTACAGCAGGAATACACAGGACTGAGGCAGAGGTTACCAAAAGCAATCAAACTTAGCCTTGGAGGGAAGAATGCCCTGGACAGAGTCAACACATTAACAGCTATGATGTACCTAGTGAAATTGTCAAATGGACTTAACAGAAAAACATTAGAGAAAAGCAACTGAGTAAAAGAATCTTGCAGAGAAAGAGCCTGGAAAAGCAAGAAATAGCCAAGTGTGTGAAAGGAGAGAAGTGTTTCATAGCATACAGAGATGAACCAGGAAGACACCACCATTCATACTGCCTCTGTAAACCAGTGACTGCACGCTGTGTTGCACTAGGAGCTAAACTGGCCAATGTGCAAAAGAACCAGGTAGTTATGAGCATCAGCAAAGGGACTGTGCCCTTTCCAAGCATGGCAATAGTGAACCACATCAACAGCAATCTTCCAATTTTCCCTTCAGGAGATGATATTAAGGAGGATTTTCTGTCCATGGGCAGCAATCCCATACAATCCCCATGTAAAGGTAGATTAAGATGGAACAGTAATTCATATTGCCTGGCCTTTATGTAGCTATGTCAAAGCAAACATTTTCTAAAAATTACACGGAAGTATAATACAGTTTAAACAATACTGCTGCTGCTGAGCCCTTAAAATGCTCTCATAAAAAGTATAAGAATGGCTATAAAGTCCTGAGATTTAAAAATTACAGTACTATCATTTACTTTGTTTATGCTTATCTTCTGGATTATAAGCACCTGGGCTCCACAGAAGAGATTTCACCCTTCTGTCTTATAAAATGACATGCCAAAAACCATCAGAGCCCTACAAAATTGAAAGCAATGATTTTAAGAAAGACATTAAGAATTCTGAGATTTCTGACTCAAAAAAAGACGTTTGATAGCAACATTAACAGAAGAGAGAGTCTTTTACTTGACGTGTGTCATAAAATTGGATGGCAAAAATAGAATCTCTATTAAATTTTTTTAAGCAGTTCCATCAACTCAGTGAATCAGGATTTGCTGTTAAAAGCCCACATGACAAGAAAAGAGGGCACAACCTGAAAGTAGCACAAATCAACAAGGAGATTAACTGTAACTGCAACAGCATCCCCTTTTTATCCCTGGGACAAGGGAGCTAGCCAAAAGAAAAAGCACAAATATCTTTACTGCACCAAGGTCAGGAGTCTGGGGTTCATTTCCCAGCAAATAGGGAGCAAGCTTTGACACCTATTAGGAGGGTTTGTCTACCGAGGTTTTGTTGGCAAATATACAAGTTATGCAATACGAATAATAGCAGGAGAAGAGGTAACAACATGGATGGCTTTTGCTCATTGCCACTGTTTGCCACATCTAGTCCAGTGTTTTAACCCAAGTTTTCACCTGGAGTGTGCACTACAGTACCAAGTGCAGTTCTTTTTCTTTGCTTTGTGAGGCTACACAAAAGAAGGTCAGTGAGTCATGCCCATTACACCGTAATGCAAAGGCAGTTCCATTTTTTCTGACAACTACGTTAGTATATTCTCAATTAAAAACTAATGTTATCCCAGTTCACCCTAGATTAATTATCCGAAATCAACCCTCTAGCTTTCAGCAGTCATCAGCTCTGACTTGCACCAGGTTCTGCCTTCAAAACCCTAATCAATCATTCTCAGGGTCTGTTTCTGAATGATGCCCCTGGGCAGTTGAACCAACACCAAAATTGTTCCTCTCACTACTTGTCCAGCCATCATTTCCCAGCATTGCCACAACAGCAGCTATTCTCTTGTTGATAGCAACTGCTTACCTGAGTTTTATGGGTGTTCACCAGAGAGGGTGCAGCAGCCACCATGGAGCTGCTCCGAGGTCTCAGCAAAGGGGTGATCTCTGGCTCAGGTGATTTCTCTGGTTTCTCCTGCAACATGTGCCTCAGCCTCTGCAGGTAGTACATTAGTGACCACTGTGTACCCTCCTCGGACCAGTGGGGCTGCAGCAGGCAGCGCAGCACGGCCACATCAAAGTATGTGGCATAGCGAGATTTCTGGCACGGTGGGATCACCAAGGACACCCTGTTCCAAAAAGCAGGAGTAGAAAAGTCAGTCAGGCTCCTTAGGCCTTCACAGATACTTGGCTTTCTGAAAAAAGCACTGATGCTTGACTGAGGAAAGCATTACTGAAGATATATAAGTGGATATTTAGCTTTCAAAACCCCAGAGGACTCCAGTACATACTTTGTTAAGTGTTTTCTTGGCTAGGGTTGCGTTCTTAAACTGTGATCTGAAGATAAGCCTCCAGCACCTGTTCTAACTAAATAATTTGTTCAGTGGAAAACAGACAACCTTTGAACATCTGCTCTTCAGATACTAGCAACATATATTTAAGAATGGTTTACATTTCCATGTATTAGGCCTCACTTAACAAGCAGCAGGCAGGGCAGCTACGTTATTTAACACTTTAAGCTAATTAAATTGATTCCTATATATGTTAAACTTACTGTTATAGAATTTCTTTCCCAAGGTGTTCCAGAGAAAAGGACCATTTTAAGCCCTTATTATAATTTTCCTGCCCTTCAGGTGGTGTGATTTCCTCATGTGTTGCAAGATATGGAATTTCTTAAGTATTACAGAAGTTAGTGCACACAAAAGCAAGATGTCTGTAATAAGCCTCTGAAATGAGAATCCAGATATTTCAAATTTCAAAGGCATTGTATGTTCTTTCAGAGTCAAATTTATTGCAAAAAAAAAATGCCCCAGCCTGTTTATTCTTAATTTTTATACCACTTCTCACCCGGCAGAGTACAACTGGCCTGATCTACCCTCTGTACAGTCACTTGCTGTTAGGAGACAATCTGTCAGAAAAGAAGCAGGTGAAAGGGAGTCACAGGAATGAGAATCACACGGTAAAAGAAGGTGTGAAATGCTGGGAGTGGGGCAAGAAGTCTGGAGTTCTACATTTTTTTACCTACCAAAGTACATATTTTGAGTATTTCCACTCTGTGTTCACAACACACCTCTATGATCTGAGTACTTCTGGGATTTTTGGATTTCATAAAAATCAACAGCACTTTCATGCATTTTATTCTCAGGCATTTGAAAATCATCACAAGAATCACGGAGGGGGGGGGGCCTTGTTTGTTTTTTTTTGCTGGGCTTTTTGTTTGGTTGTTTGGGTTTTTTGTGGTTTGGTTGTTGTTGTTGTTATTATTATAAGCTGTTTATATTTTCAACTCTGCTAAATAGCATGAAAACAGAGTGGACGTGACAGCCATATCTCTAGCTGGGTACCACCACATTCTAAACAGAGGGATCCAAGGCCACAGTCCAGCAGCAGTACTGTCCAGTGGGACCTTAAAGTGCTCAAGTGAAGCATATGTTAAGTGCTTTGCTGGATCACTGCCCTGTGCATCCAAGACAGGTATAAAACTGGCAGAGAAAGAAGTGTGCAGTGAACACTGACACCACTTGGAGTCATATGAACCCTGTTCCATATTACTGCTAGAAACGGAGCAGGTGGCATGGCTGGGCTTGAAAGAATGCATAGATCTATAGCTCAAACCTACAGGAGCTGGTTTGCTGCCCGTTCCACAGGCCAATGTGAAAAGCACTTGGTGACTGCAGATCAGCCTGTCTGTGTAAGCATATGCCACCCTATACATAATATATAGATTCAAAGTTGTTCCTCTAGTGCTGTATTCCATGCAAAAATGCTTCAATTTTGGTGACTAAAATTATCTTATAAAAACCTGAAAAACAGAATTAGAAAGGAGAAAACAATGAGAAATGAGAATATCCCACAAAATTTCCTCTATAAACCTGATGTGAAGGCTGGTTTGTCACAGTCCAGATTGCATCACAGAGATGCAGCCTGCAAAAACCTTAGGGAGAGCTGGGTTACTCAAAGTATTCCAGCAAAGGAAATAAAGCTCATCATCTCAGTAGTGATTGTGGAAGGTGATGCACTGCTCTCTGGTCACTTTGCAGGATCCTGATCAGTATCTTTGAGTCTAAACAGTCTTTTATGCTCTCCTGCATGTAGCACAGGCAAACCTGAGGCATGACACAGCCTGGAGCAAAGCATGTTCTCCATATGAAATATTGGTCACTTAAGTCCTTCCTACAAGGTCTATTTCCCAAGTAGCCTGTTCAAGGCAGCAGCTGGATAAAGGGCTATGGCTTTATTTGTTTGTGTGTTAAACTGTATGATCTGTACACAGAGAATTTCACTGAGTGGAAGGGGGATAATTGGCCAGGATCAGAGGAACAAGCCATTTGCTCAAGCAGCATCTGAGAAGCCAGAAATTAAACTCTATACTTCATTTAAAGGGAAATCTAGCACTTGTATAATCAGCTCCTGGTTGGCTGTGACTGCAGGGAATGTGAAAAGCCAGCCTGCCTTCAGCCGCTGTCCAAGGACAAAGGAATACTGCGGCTGTTGGTAAGCACAGCAAACAACATTTGTTCCCCAGTGTCTGCTGCTTGGCAACCAAAGCTCTCTGTACAGTTTTAACTGATCAATGAGCTCTGGAAATGAAGAGGCATAATGATGCTCTCTTCAAAGCCTGTAGGAAGCTTCATCCCCATGGCAACCACCAGACCCAGCCTGACAAATTGATCACCTGATTCTGTGATTCTGTCTTCTTAAAAGGCTGCCTTTTTTGTTTGTTTGTTCAGGGTTTTTTTGGGGAGTTTTTTTGGGTTTTTTTTACAGCTGTGCACTCTCTGAGGAGTAGTGTTCACACAGAGAAAGGCTGTTCTGTCTCCAGCTTCAGTTTTACTGGCTCACATTAATACCAATTAAATAAAGACCCAGAACCAACAGCAGGCTTGATACAAAATCCCAAGGGCAGCCTCCTGATGGGAGGAGTCTTAGAGAATAGCTTTGCCCTTTGGACCAGTGAAAGGATGCCCCAAATCTCTTTTTCGGAAAGGAGAGCTGTTCCTAGATGGCATCCAGAAACCCACTCCATCCACTACTGAAAATCTGGTTGTATGCTTTTGTGCCCCAATCTAGATGAATTTATCAGGGCCATGCTGGACAATCATGGCCTGTGTGCTGCAGGGCAAGCTGGAGGGATATTTGCATGGCTTCTTTTCTTTGTTAGCTTGTTCCTTTGAGCCAGTAGTCTAAAGCAAGCTAAACAGCAGGATGCAGAGAAGACATAATTAAGGCAATGGGGACAGGCTTGCAAAAATCCTTTGCTAGAGGGGAAAAAAAACCTGATCAGAAAGAAGCCAGAAAATATACCAGTTGCCTTAGGCTGAATACAGCCTAGGAGGGTTGAACCTGCAGGTTATTTGTTGTGTCTTTAATTTCAAGAAAGCAATGTACTAGAAAACACTAAAGAAACTGTCCTGACAGGTTAGCTGGAGATTTCTTCAATGGAAGTGGCATTGAATATCAAGTGTCACCCCCTTGTTCAAAACCTAGAACTGAGATCTGTTGCATTAAGAGTTTGAGATAAACATCCAGCACTCTCAGCATGTACAGACAACAGCAGATTCAAGATACAGGACTTGTGTGACCTCCACCACTGAGTCACACCAGCCTAACTTTCTCCTCAAGGGGTTTGTACCTTGGATGTGCAGTACCTCTCTCCTGAGAGGTTTGGGAGGATATGCTTCCATCCAATGAATTTCCACGATGACATGCTGAAACAGCAGGCTTTGGAGGTACAGAATCTGGCTGTGTTGTCTCACAGACCACCTGCAGTCCCTTTGGATAGTTGCAATAAAAGAAAATAAGTATATAAATATACTTATCTCTCTCACATCAGTTTTATAATTGCAATTTGTGCTTAGACATAACCATTACTTACATGATAATGCCATGGTAATGCCATGGAGAAACTGATCAAGCCTGGGGCTTCTTAGTACTAGGTATTGTACAGGCAAAGGGTAAGACAGGGATCTTGCCCAGGTAAATACGTAAGATCATAGAATCACAGAATGGTTTGGGTTGGAATGGACCTTAAAGATCATCTATTTCCAACCCTCTGCCACAAGCAAGATCAGTTTTCCATCCTACAAGACAGAATAAGGACAAGATCCAGACAACTACACTTAATACCCTTTGGTTCCACTGCAAACCAGGTTGGGAGCCTTCAAAAGAACTGTGAATGACTGTAATTTCTGGAAATTAAATACTTTAGGGTGGGAACAGCAAGTTCTGTTTCCTCCCTCCCTCAGCTCCTTATTCAAACTTGTCAAACCTTAGCATAGAACTTACCTCGGTATGTACACTGTCCATTTTAGGGGATTCACAAGTTGCACTCTGATTGTTGGTGGGAGAACTTCTCTTGGCTGAGAAAGGAAGTCAAAGGAAAACATTACAGGAAACACCTCTTATATTATAATGTCCCACTGAAAGAAGAAACCAGAAAATAAAACCAAACAAAGCTGCCTCTCTTTGCTGCAAATTTCCTAGGCATCAGTGACAGCCATAAAACGGAAAATAAAAAAGGACTGTTTGAATCTTTGCACAGTTCTTTCCATTGCATTTTCATCAATACTGTCTACTGAAAACCTCTATTTCTTTAAAATTTAATTTGAATATAAATTTTATCCTAAATCCATTTGCCATCAGACTGTTTTCCTGTGCATACTAGTCCCTTTTATTTTGGAGTTTTTCCTCCTATTTGCACATATATTCAGGTCGTTTTCTGGGCTACATCTCTCAGAGTGTACTGCAATTGCAAATTTCTCAAATGCCTTCATCATAGGAAACACATGGATATCAAGCAGAAAGGCTGATCAGTGGTACTGTAGCAGAACACAGACTAGATGACTGTTCTTGAAATCCTGTCACATTGAAAGCTATGCACATGTGACTTAGAATCAGATTGACTGCAAACAAGACAAGGTAAAGCTTCCTCATTAGATTTTTTTAATTTGTTGTTTGAAGGAGAATTTAAGTAAATTTGACTTTTTTTTTGTCCCAGTTTGAGACAATGCAAAGATAGCAGCATCTTCCTTCATATGAAGGACCTCATTTCAATAACTATTTCTGTCCTGTTGAAAACATTTTTGAAACATAACAGAGCATTTTCCTTTCACACTTTTACTCCTGAAGTTATTTTCTAGGAATTTTCTGACTTCACACAGACCTATGGGAAAAACAGTCAAAGACAATTTAGAACTAATTCCTTTTGTTAGTTCCAGATTGTTAGTTCCAGGGCTGAAATCCTATATTTTAATTCCAGAAGTTGAAGCAGAGGGATGAAACACTAGATGTCAAAGACTGTTTGAAATAATTTGAAATACTTGAATCTATTCAATTAGGGGCTATCCCAAAGATCTACAAAGCCTTCAGAACAAAATATGACATCCAAAATCACTTGTTCTAAGAAAAATCTGATTTAGTGAACTACATTTCCTCTACGATGAAGATTACAGCTCCACTCTCTTGCAAGCAATGCAGCAGCAATACACCCAGCTCGCTTTCATTTCACCAACTTGAGGTATCAATATATTCCTTCAAATGTGGTGGCTAAAGAACGTAAGGCAGCATTAGGCAAACAAAGGAAAAAGTTTCCAGCTCTCAGGAGCTACATTACCACAGTAAAGTCACAGACCTGTAATGATGTTCCTGATGGGTTTTACAAGAGCATTGAAGGCAGAAACTTCTGGCTGCCTGTGCTCCCACATTGGCTGCCAAATAACAAGGCCACTGGCCAACCGGAATGTTAGATCAGACTCCTAGAAAGAGAAACAGAGGCCGCATCACACCAGTTAACACAAAAGAATGTTCTTTCCAGTTGGTGAGGACTGTAATTTCTCCAGTGCACAGATCTTAAAATTAATAAGTGATGCTGTGTTCAGTTCTGCAGTCAGTAGATGCTAATTGGGGACCCCTGGCAACACACAGCAGACTTAATACATGTTGAGTGTGGCTAATGAACAAATCACAGGAAAATCTCAATACAAGAATACACAGGAAGCTTTTTCCAAAGGAAATTTCTCTATTAGTTAATGAACCCTGTTTTTCCCGGGACATTAAGCTATAAAAGAAAAGGTCATTCCTGTCAGAAAGCATCAGTTTTAACCATATAAAGCCACCTCAAGTTTAGTATTCAATCTCAGCCTTAGGATTTACACTCCAAGACTTGAAGTTCTTCCCCAAAATAATAAGAATATTATATATTAAAACACTACTTAGAATTTGAGGAAACATGTAACAGATTACTATGAAGCAGTGGCATACATTACTGTTATAATTAGCACTGTTGGTACCTGAGCTATGTCAATACAGAGGCACTGATACTACTTACAGTGGTGCTGTCACTGTTTTACATATGCAAATAGCTGAAATCATGTAAATTAGAACACACGTAAATCTTAGCAGGATCAAGGTGCAGGTATGCACTTCCTTCACCTAAGGTGAGATCTATGTTAAGAGATACAGTATAGCCTCAGCTATCCCCATAAGGCAAACAAACATGGTAACAGCAATTGTGGCAGCATAATTATAGCTGCACCACTGCCTCCTGTTGACATAGCTCCACGTGCCTCAGTGTTTGGAACTGATGATGCAGACAGAGCTAAAGAAATGGCAGGAGTGACTTGCTTGTAGCTCTCCAGCCCTTCTATTTTATATCCTCTGTTAGTACTGGCTGGTCATAATGAGATCACAAGCCTTGCTTCAATTAAGTTAATTTTTAATGAGTATTTTACTAAGGAGCACACTCTCAATGCTTTTGGAAATGGCAGCAGTAACATGTTGCATTTTTCTTTTTACTGCTAGATCTTGGTGATGTGCCAACACTTCTGCCTGCAGTTGTAAAGTTACAGGACTACAGGCATCCCCCAAAGCGTCGTTTAAGAGCACATTGCTAAATACACAAATCCTCTCAGAAGCTGGGAATTCAAGAGTTTTAGGTCTGTCTGTGCAAAGATATGTCATCTTCTTTGAGCACATGCATTATTTTGACTATCTAGTCAGACAGCATCCTTCCTCTGAGACTTCTACCTTTGTGAAACACAGGGGGGACAAAGCTCACTTAGTTACATGCCTCATTTATCTCCTTTCCTGCACTTTGCTCTGATGACAGAAAAATGCATGATTTGATGGGATTTTCAATATTCATCACTACAGTATTTCAGAGATCTCAGACATTTTCAAGGGAAACCTGAGATACTATTATTAACCCCATCTTGTAAATGGGAAACAACATCCCAGAAAGATTAAGATTGGAAATTGGAAATCTAACCCCTAATAGCCAGGGCCTACCCCCAGTTTAATTTAATTCATTCAAAGGGCAGCACACATTTGTGTGTGTAGCACTGGGAAAAATTCAACATTTCCTCCTGTCCTGTTCCAGTAGCTTAGAGAGAAAATGTGGAACTAGTAAATAAGTATGCAAAATTTGGGCTAAATAAATTGAGCTATACTTTACAGGAGCTCAGTAACAGAAACAGGGAAAGAGTTTGCCTCTCCAGTCTTGCTTTCACCTGCCTTAATCAAAAGGTTTATTTCCCATTCTTTCTTATCTTCTTCAACTCTTGCAGCATAGAAGGCAGGATTAGAACAGATAACAACCCTGTCACTGCATGACTTTATAGACCTTTTCCAAGGACCTAGTCTTTCCCAACTGGAAAAGTAAAGGTTAAAAACTGCAGCACCCCCAGAGAGACAGGAGTCAGAACATGTAGAAAATGTCTCCTCACCACCACTCTGCAAAGCTGATGCATAAAACCAACAGAGGAACCCCGGCAGACAGGGAGCCTGCAGCCTGCTTCCAACTTCAAAACAAAGGAATGCTCCAGTGCCTTTGCCACTGCCATGTTAATAGCACCATCACACATTCCTGCTAATTAGCATCAAGATGATTAGTAATGACAACAACAAATCCCAGTGGCAGCCCCACAGTCGGATCCCTGAAAAACTAGCGAGGCCCTTCTGAGAAATGGCTGAGAATCACTGGTGCAAGCTAAAGCTCAATCATTTTTGCAGGTTTCAGGATCCCAGAGACTTCACAAAGGCCATAGATCTTTGACATTCGCAAAGGCAAAAGATGTCTCACTTCAGATTTCTTTGCCTTTGTGCCTGTCTGATGCTGAGGTGATTGTTCATGTCACTGGAAGGATTTCTTCCTGATGGCAGTGGTATTCTCCCAGTTTGTTAAAACATTTCCAATGGTCCCCCATTGTGTACTGTAGGCTGAATTAAATAACAATCACAAAGGCAGATTAATTCCTTTCCTGGTCAGAGCTGTCTGCACACAAGCACCCCATCAGTGTTCCACTTACTTTAATCCTGTGGACAAGGGGAGCAAAGAGGAAGACAAATAGCTCCACGGTGGCCATGGAGTTTTGGAAGAACTTCCTTCTATTATTCTCCTCCTCATCAGTTGTGGCATTGGGCTGGGGATGTCCTGGTGACCCTTGGTTTTCAGCCTGATGGATAAAGGCGCTACTGCTCCCTCCCCAGCTGGAGCCTCTGTCTCCAAATCGGTCATTGCTGCAGTCCTGAGGAGCCTCCAGCAGCATCCAGTGAAGAGTGTGAAGAAGCTTTGTTTCAGCTACTCCAAGCTTATCCTGATGCCCTGTGTGGAAAAATGCATCACTGTATCTCACAGGGTTCCCATTAATGGTACTGTTGAGACTTTCAGAGCTGCACAGGAAACTAGACATCCAACTTCCTGATAAGCATTTGAAAATTAAAATTTTACCATTAAAAGCATCAGCATTCTGTCTCATTATGTTTGAAACCTCCTAAATCACAAGTCTCCATTTACTTCACAGCATTTGCAGTCAGTTCCTGCAATATCAGCTGCAGGGCATGGACACAGAGTGGTCCCAAAAGAAGCCAACTTGACAGTCTTGTCTGTTTGACTTTGTTGAATTAGATAAAATGCAAGTGAGCACTGCAAGGTGCTCAAGCTGTGTCTTGTTAATGGTCTTGATTCGCCTGTCTTAGGAAGCAACCTCCTGCTGAAATTGTTACTGAAATCATTACTGAAATCAGAAAAAAAATACTAAAAGTCAGTTCCATTTAAACTTGACTCTGTTTTTAATGTCTGATTGACTTATCTGCTGAGAGTCATGTGCATTGGTCTGAATAAAAAGAAGAAGAAGAAAAAAGAAGTATCTGCTGCAATTGACAACTGAAAGAAATACATATTCCATCGAGGAACCCATGCGTGCTGGGTGGTTGTGCTAAAATAAGTACCTCTGGAAATCACTTGCAAAATGTTATTGAACTACTCTTCAGCTCATCAGACCATTACCTTCACTGGGGAAGTTCTCACAGTTTACCCAGTATAAGTAAAAAAGACAATCCACAGAACAAACTAACTGGGATTCTAATGATTTAGAATATGTTGGCACCCTGAGCATCAGTCTCTCATATTTTGACTGATAACTCTCTCCCATGAGCACTAACCTAGTTTGTTCCGGTTAGAGAGCAGTGTCGCGGTGCAGTGCAGCACATGTGGGAGTGCAGCTTGGACAAGTTCCCACCGAGAAATGCTCTGGATGGCTTCAGAGAGAGCTGGAGAAAGGCCATGCAGCTTGTTTTCTACTAAAACTCTTTCAAAAGACTAAAAGCAAGAACAATAAATAAAAGACACTATGTATCTGTTTCTGCATATTTCTTCCAGCACATAGAACATTCTCTTTTAAAACCCTGTAAGTTTAATTATATACTAAAACACATCTTGTAATATTTTTCCTGAAAAACAGACTGTAACTAAAGCTCACCAGACATATGGATGTACTTGACTAAGAGGTAAATGGACCACACAGTACATTTTCTGTAATATAGAGAATTAAAGGAAGTATTATCTGTATATTACTAAACTCTGACCTCAAGCCAGACTTACTGTTATGCTGGGTATCAATCTGACATGCAAGCAATCCTGCTGGAAGTCACAGGAGCTAAAGAAGCCTGTATTTGTGGAGCTGAGTGTTGGATATTCTTCTCAAACACACATGCTCTTTCAGTTTAGTGTAACATAAAAACAGCAACCCATTAAAAGTATATGGGCCTTAGGAAATGTTTTCACACCCTGTCACAAAAAAGTACCAGTGCACAAAATTTTTTCTCTAGCCATAATGTAATGGTTTTATGAACATTTAATAAGTTGACGGCTGCAACAAGTTCATTATTTCTACCTCAAGCAACAAAAAAATAAGACTACCTGTCTCTGAAATCCCTATCAAAGCTCCTTATTGCTACTTGCTCCAACCATTTCAATAAGTTGTTCTGATCCAATACAAAGACCTCATTATAGGCCACAAATGCAACTATATTCCTCCACTGAAGTTCCTAAAGCAAAGCTAATGACAGTACATGTCCTCGCATTGTCTAATGCAAACCAGCTTAGCCTCATGGTCACCTATTTGCTCACAAGCTATTTCACGAATTTTATCAAGCTCTGGGCAAACAAGTAACTGCTGGCATTCGTGACCCAATGGATGCTTCAAAGACTCTCATTCCAGATTCATAAAGCTTATCCTTCAACATATTCATTTTTTTTCCTGTAAAATTAGGGGATGGTAATAAGAATAGACTTGATTACACAAAAGAAGAACAAAAAGGGCATGTCACAACGTAGCTCTCCTGCATGAGCAGCCACTCCCAGCATGGCATGCTAACCTGTGGTAACAGGCACTCTCCTGCCTGCCCCAGCAGTTGGGCATATTTATTCACTCAGGCTGTGACCACATTCAGCTTCCTGGGCAGACATGAGCGCCTCTACCAAGAGGTCAGGTGTCCTGGTGCTGCACCATTGTGGTTTTACAGCATCCCCATACCAGCTCTGCTCTGGTAAGTACAGAGACAGAGGAGTACACATCTATCCATTACAGAGGACTAAGCCTGCACCAGCACTAACCGTACCCTAGGAAACACAGACAACAAGCATCAGAGCTGTCAACAAATGTAAGTGTGGAGAAAGTCACACTGCCCACCTACTAAAAACCCCAGGTCTCAGTCAGAAAACTTTATAGACTTTCCTTATGGACCAATGACTGAAACTGGAGGGCATTTTTTGTAATATGTGGACAAAAACGCTGGTTTCCTGAGGATTAGTCAATCTGTGAACTGACATGGATCACACTGTCAGCAATGTGTGTTTTTTAGCACCAGGACTGATAACTTATCTACTGAGAAAGGATGTCTCAAATCACTCTGAGAGTGATCTACTGGGGGCCACACTGTCTGCAAAGGAAAACAGTCTGCTGTCATTCATTCCTATCAGTTCAGGAATGGAGGAAATACAAAAGGATAGACAATGCTTGGAAAGCCTGGGCAGGCCAGGGAGTGAAGTACTCATCATAAGGCCTGAGTATTCCGTTCCACTGAGGAACTATGAAGGCTCTGAACCACAGTAACAGTCCAAGAATATGTTAGTATAAAAACAACAAAGGTCTAGAACAACTATCCCAGATAAGGTTACCTAACAAAAGGGGGGAACAAAGCAGCCAAACAAGACAAGAGGTACAAGGTTAACACATGGTTAGAAAGAACATAAAGTTTGAAAGAGCCAGTGAAAAACATGAGATTACAATTTTATCTTTAAATTAGCCTTGCATTTACCACATTTTGGGCTTCTGAGCACGTGAAGCTTTCCCTAGACACTTAGCCACCAGATTCCTCTGTTCTTTCCTGGCCTGAACAGAAAGCCTAATAGATTTCTGTACCATAATGAAAGATAAGCTTCCGGAACAGCTTATGTGATCACAAGTATCTGAGACAGAAGTACTGCATGTTGCCACAAAAATGCAAACACAAAAGTTGCTGTATGGAAACCATTGAGTGTCCCTGCCTGTTACAGGCACTGCCTGGTGCAATAACTGCTATCATGTATGTGTTGCCAGCACAGGAACTAGTTGGGATCGGTCCCCATAGTGATAACTGTCACAAGCACATGAACAAGAACACACAGTTCTTTGGACAAATGTTCCTGTGGAATTTGTCAGGAGTTCTCCATAAAGCTCCAGCTCACAGCAGCTTCTGTTGAAACCAGACACTCAAGATGCAAGGCCCTGGGCTGGCATATGCTCCTGTAGAGCCTCCCTTTTGGACTATTATGGTTGTACTCTAACTTTCAGGACCTGCAACAAAGGCTATACAGACATTGACACAGAAGACCCCACATGAACTGAGCAACTGCTGCTACAGCTGGGAGAACTTACATGCTTCAATGAGAAGGCTGAATGAGAATATCTGAATAAGCTCCCTGTAAGTCAGTCAGAAGACAGATATTGTCATGCTATGGGTATGTCTGGAGCTGAAGCCTCAGGGCTCAGGGCAGCAGCTTGGCCGAGAAAACAGTTACCCACTTAGAGCAGGCTTGTTCATGCCTGAGACACCCCACACACCAAAGGTGGATAAAGAGTATGTACTGAGGTGGTAGTGAGGGAAGTCAGTGTTACGCCTTGGCTGGAGAAAGGGCAGCCCCTTCCAGCAATGCTCTATGTGTGTTTTCAGCTCCCTCAGGGCCACTTACACAAGCATTTTTCCTTTTAGCCTGGTAGTGACATCTGTTTTCACAGGGAGTGGCAGTCAGTCTTGTCTGGCTGCCTTCCCACTGCTGCTGTTCTCCTTTTACCTTCTTTTCCACCAAAGGGAACCAAAGGGGCTGTCAAATACCTTGTGACCAGGGTCAGCCTGTGTGTCACTTTGCTGCTGGAATGGGAACACGTATCTGCCTGAAGATGTCTAGACAAGCAGTGTAGGATAGAGCAGATTCTGGCTGGGTTTTGCCACGGTTTCCTTAACAGCTCTGCTTGAGTCACATGAACTTCCCTGGCTCAAAGCCCAAGGAAGATGTACCTGCAGTGAATTGCATAAGGCAGCAAGGGCTCAGGCAGGCCCCTAGCCCCCACTAGACACACAGGACCTTAGGAAGCTCAGGACCTCCCTTCAGGAGTGCCAGAGGAGCTGCAGGTCTCCTCCAGGAGAGTAGCACCATAGGATTGCATATGAAGAAAAAAATAACTAAAGAGCAGGGCCCAGTGCTTAGCCTTGTACAGAAGATCTCTGACAGAGCCACAGAGAAATGATTAGTGCTTTTCGATCTGGACTTGTGTCCTTGGATGGGACCTTACTGCCCTGTTCTTCCAAAGCTCAAGTTGCATCATGACGGAAAGCTGAGACCATTGCTAAAGTCACTTCTGCCTCACTGAAAAGAGCTTGAAATGCAGGCAGACAGTACTGTCAGCTTGGGGCAGGTCCATTGAGCAAGGAAGAGTTCCTAGAATGACCTAAAACATTAACCTAGGAGTTCATAGCATAAGGGATTGTAAGGCTCTATATTTTACTAAACATAGCAATAGTATAAACATTAGCAAGTAATGAAACACAGATGCCAAGCACTATATTTACAGAAAATTGTTGTGTTTAAAAACTCAGTTTTCTGCAACCAGGTCCATTGGCTTGATAAAATAAAGGTAGCCTGCTTCTGAACTTTCTATATCAATACTTTAGTTATTCATAATAATAAAACACATAACTACATTTTCAAAAACAAGTTTAAAAAAAAAACAGAAAAGAGATAAACTTTGAATTTGCAGGATCCTCCAGAAAACATTTGGGTTCCTCCATGCCCAATGCAATCCAGGGTAAAAGAATTTATATGCATCCTTAAGTTTCTTAACATCGCCCCAAAAATGCATTAGCTTTGGACAGCACTCACATGCATTCCTGTGAGGTCATTTACAGCTCTGACTCATGCACATTAGGAATGACATTGTGCCAGGACAGAACAATTTCAGAACGGGAAGAAGGAAAAACATTAAATCCATATTGAGGCACAAAAAAAGCATTTTAACAGTTTAAGACAATGTATGAGGGGAGAGTATTTATCTTCAGCTTAAAGGCTGGAGATAAATAGAAGAATTGAAGTCAGTGTGATTGTTCAGGTATGGAAAACAAGGCTATGAAAGGACTGGGGTTTTCCTCAAGTATTAGGGTATAAAGCAAAGCTCAAAGAAGCAATGCAATCTGCTCTTGCACACCAGCTGCTGTACTCACTGAATCTAAGCCTCCAGCATCTGCTTCCTCAATGTACAGTATGCAGCAAATTCTACTGCAGCAAGTTTAGAGCGAAGAATAATAATAGAATATTGCACAACATTTTGTCATTTGCATTGGCAGACACTTAACAGCCTATAGACACGCTTACAACAATTCTGGCTAGATAATCTTAAACAGACAGATCATATAACAGGTGCACAGAATTTTTAGGCACATTAGTCAATACAGGATGTTAGTCAGCTCGATGTTTCAGAAGATAAGTCAAGTACCTGTCAAGTTCCAGAAACCCTGTCTCACTCATGCACTCAGAACTCTGCTTCTCCACTGGATAATACAGAATGTGTTGATGTGAGCAGACATTCCTGTGCATCAGCAGGGATAGGAAACTGATGAGCAAAAGAAGGTGGCAGATGCAGCATCTCAGGCTGTATTCCATCAATTGCTCAAAATTAAGCCCCACCTTTGAAACCTTTCTACAATAATTTAATGATTGTGTTAAGAACTGGAGAAGAATCAAGTTCTTAATTCAAGGGGTGGAAAATAATTGCATTTTTTAAGAGTTCCCTTTACCTTGGTTGAAGCATGTGATTTATGTTGTCTTGCAGTTTAGAGGTTTTTTGGTGTTGTTTATTTTTTGCACTTAGTAAATCCTGGTATGTGCTCATAGAAGAAAGGTGCTTTAGAATCATCTGGAGGACACAGAGGAAAACCTAATGCCAACAGCACTGCAGGAAGCACAGGGAAGTCAAAGACAGATAGATACATCATGGAGAAGGCACAGAGAAGGAAACTGTCCCTCTACCCAACAGTAATAAGTGTTGGCTCACAGGTGAGGCCACAGCCTCAGAAGAGAGGTGCTCCAAGGCATGGCTCCTGCACACTGCCAGGGCTCCTGGTAAAAGACACAAGGCAGCAAGTTCCATTTTCCAGCCTCTCAAAACCCAGGAACTGTCAATGGCATTAGCCAGTGACGATGCTTTTTGCTCCATGTGTTAGAATTGCAATACATTTTACTCACTAACACACTAAGCCAGCAGTCCTCTGTCACTATT
The DNA here is from genome assembly GCA_013396655.1 of Campylorhamphus procurvoides. Taxonomy (NCBI): domain Eukaryota; kingdom Metazoa; phylum Chordata; class Aves; order Passeriformes; family Dendrocolaptidae; genus Campylorhamphus; species Campylorhamphus procurvoides. Next base: position 946,957 of record WBMV01003510.1, on the reverse strand, counting down.
TGGTATCTAGCAAAAACCCTGAAAAATTTATGGGTTTCTTAGAAGAAAATGAGTCAGCAACAGCTAAGGCTTCTCCAGCTTAATATCTTGTGAGAAGGAAGTCAGAAAATTGCTGCAGAGAGACCTAAGTACTTTAAACTATTAAGATACATGTCCAGACCAAATTTTTCTGCTCTGTCAAGTTCAGCTGCAACTGCTTAATATACTTTAAGTCATCCAAAAACCAGCAACCATTCAAGGAATTCTGAATGCCAGAATCTCTAGATACCCAGCTTACTTGAACTTGCTGCATGCTTTCCCTTTCTCCTCCATTTAGGCACTAACTTCACGTTTTATTTGAAATATAGTTAGAAATAGGAGTTACTTGTATCTGCATAATAACCTCTCCTTAATTATGCTGCTGTATGCTCCCTCTAATTTCCAGTAAAGGAGGTGTTTCCCATCTTGCACAATGGTAAAAGTGCTGTTCAAACCCTTTTAGTAAAGTTTAGATTTTCAAGTCTGACAGAACTCCAGTAATCACAGACCAAAATGGCATCAATCTCACAGGAAAGCACATGCTCACAGGATGAACTGCTAATTTAGGCATGGATTGTCATAGCTCGGTCTGCTCATATTATTTACTTCATTTAATTATAAATGAGTTCTATTACTAATATCTAAATCAATTCTTTTTGTTGTGGCTAAAGACAGACATGATATCCAAATTCTCTAGATGGGAAAAATTTGAAATCTTTCATGTGATAAAAGTACAAAATTAAGCTGAATGGACTAAATCCACTTAAAGCATAAGCTGAGAAGCTTGTTGATCAGCCACCATAGTCAGATCAAATTGTGTGAAAAGTTAGTTACTAACAAGACTTGAAAAAGAGAAACATATACATACCACACAGGAAGCTTCATATTGTTTCCCCAGTTTAGGTCTTAAAAATGCACTGAAGGAAGGGAGAAAAAGCATTAGAGAGCCAGTAAATCTACGTGGATTTTGTTCAGTTATTTTTTAGGATTTTTCTCATGTCAGAAATCTGGTAAAATGCTGAGAAACTTAATATAAAGGAAGACATAAGGCCAAGTTATGTTCAGATACCTGTTGATGACACCTGACAAAGTGCTGTTACCTTTTCTAGAAGACAAAGTACCCATACTGATATGCCAAGAGGTTAATTCAACCTCGAGGAGAAACCCTGTTCCCCAGGGATAAAAATCTTCCTACAGACAATTTTCAGCCATTTTATCTCAGTGAAATATTTTCACTAAGTTCTGTTTAAAATATGTTACATATTACTGAACTTTGCCTTTCCTTCGTTTTTAGACAGAGATTCATTTGCCAGGTTAAGTAATTTTCTCTACAGCTGCTGATGTAGAAGGGTTATGATGAAATGCAGGACTGTGCCTTGTAGGTAGAGAACATCCACCCTCTGCTGCCATTCTCCAGAACAAAATCAGAATTAAATATTAAAAAAAAATTAATCAGGTCACCTTATTTATTTTTTTTTCTTTTTGGAGGACACTGACTGTGGCATAAAGGGATTTTGTGACAGAGGCTTTAAATTAGACACATAACCTTCAAACCTTCCAACTTCCTGCACTGCTCCCACAGTTTAGAATTCTGTTAAGACAGGAGACAGACAGGATTAACAAGGAACAAAAAGCCCCAGCCATACATTCAGTCAGCTCCTCACACATCATTACTCTCCAATCCAATGAAATAAGGTGAGACTTTGACGTCTCTGTTTACATGCTGACCTCTCAAAGCACTTCTAAGACAGCTGCAAATACAGATACGAGCAAAGCGGCAGGTCTGGTGCAGCACCGATGGGTGCTGCTTCTGGTACCAGAGCTCCATGAGTCCGCTTAGGAGGGGAGAAGAGGGGAGGCAGGATGGATGGGACTTGGGGGGAAGGGACAGGGAGGAAGGGAAAGGAGCACAGAGACACACAGACATGGATGCTTTAAAGTCAAAGCAAGAAGCTGCCTGGGACTGCCACTAGGTCAAGCTGCCTCCAGATCTTCCCCAGTCCACACAATTTGCTCTATACTGAGTGCAAAGAGAACAGCTTGTTTCACGCCTTCATGTTGCAGCAGCAATCACTGCTTCCCCTCTGCCTCTGGGCAGCAGCCGGCCCGCACCTCCCTCCCCACTCCCAGCGCCCTGTTGCAGCTGTATCCCAAGTACGCAGGGCTTGCTTCTCTCACCTGGTTTGTCTCCACAGGAAGGTCTGGATGGGCAGAGGGATGCCACGGCCACTCTCCTGCTCCTGGCCCTCTGAGCTTTTCCTTTTCACCATGATGCTGCTGACAGCCGCTGCAGCGAGTCAGCCTCAGCAGACACACCAGTCGGGATCTCCCATGGCTGCCTCTCCGCTCCGCGCAACTCCTCACCCTCTTCCCTTCATCCCCTGCAGCCCACCCACTCCCCAATCCTTCCTTCAGCTCAGCTGGTGCAAAATGGCTGCAGAAGGCAGGAGGGAGGAAATTAGGGGGAGCGAAGATGTCCGCGTCCCTCGGCTGGCTCCCTGCCTGCCTTCAGCACCTCCCTGCGCGGACAGCTCCCCGCGCCCCGGGGCGGGCGGTGCGGGGATGGCGAAGGCGGTGCGGGGAAGGCGAAGGAAGGCTCAAGCACCGCCCGCCAAACTCCCCGCACTGCGCCGGGAGCAGCAAACCCGACAGCAACAGGGCCCCTGGCACCTCTTCCTCCGAGAAGCCGGGATGCCCCGCCAGCCCGCAGCGAGAGCATCCCAGAGCTGGCCGTCCCCCCTTCCCTTCCTCCCTCCCTCCCAGGAGTTCCGCTCCTTGGATCCACAGAGGTCCTCGGAAGGTCCGATAAAGCCAGTTAATAAACGAGGAGATGCTTGTTTACCTCAAGAGCGGGGGAAGAAAGGTAGCAAGTCATAAACCTGCTCCGAAACTGAAGCAGGGGAAGTTTAGGGTAGTTATTCCATAGGTTTTTCATGTACAGAAGAGCTGCGACAGAGGCAGAGAGGATGGGGAGTGCCAAAGCAGATTTACTTGTGTCTCCAGTTAAACACCAGACTCATTTGACTAATACAGGGATATATTTGAATGCTAAAGTGCTGAACCAGTTGGCTTCCTTTGTCTTGTTTGGTTGGGTTATTTGTTAGCAGTTTTACTGCTGGTGCACAGAATTAAGGCCTTTTTATTCACAGGATTAGTTTCCTCAGACAGGAAAGCTTTTAATTACCATTTTCTTTCCTTCAATTAAGTGAGATCAGATAGGAACAAATAATCCTGATTTCTAAAATCTTATGAGGACTAACTACAGAGAGAAGATGGCTAAAACAAATCACTTCTAAATGCAAGGTATGTATTAAGAGAAGTTTCCCTACTCCACATTCCCTCAGGGTATCCAACTTTTTGTAAAAAGTCTTCTTTGGAGAGCAAATTTAATTCCTTTCAGAATGCCTTTTGAAATCAAAAACGAAACACAACACAGTAAGAGTGATAAATTTAGTTTTAAATAAATGGGGGATTTTTTCAGTCCTGTAATGTGCTATGAAATTATTGAATAAAGCATAACCTCAGCTATGCAGTAACAAATTTGATGTCTAATTTTATTTGGAGTTTTAGTAACTGTCAACCAGGAGAATCTCTCTTATAAAAATAAAAGGATTAGGACTAAGGCAAGTTTTAATGCTATTTGCAATTAAAGAAAATAAATTCAGTGAACTGAGCTCTTAAGGCCTGAAAAAGTGCAAGTTCAGTGTCTTCCTGATGGATACTCACAATAGGAGTAACTAGAAGTCCTGGCTTCCTCACAGGTAGAAGTATTGCTACCACTCAGACAGAGAGGGAGTTGCAGACCAGGGATGGTTTGTGTGAATGTTAAGTGTTGTATAGTCTCACCCACTGGTGCCATTTTAGTCAGTGATAATACTTAACTACTTTGAGTTTAAAGTTTAAGACTTGCACTCTCTCAGTACTGGTAAGCACATTTCAGATCTGTCTGGTTTGGATTTGGTTTGTTTTGTTTGTTGGTTTTTAGGTTTTTGGGGGGTTTTTTATGGGTATCTCTCCTTATTCCTGCATTCAAGAAGCAGTCGTGATAGTTTCCAGTTTGTCTCTCCTAAGCCTAAGCTTATCATTCCCATGTTCTGCTACATAGCATGAAACTCAAAACAAAAGAGAGCACTGCAGCTTGCTCCAGAGTACAGCTGAAATCTCCTGTGAATTCTCCTGACTGACAGGAACACCAGAGGCACTTGGTGTGGTCAGTCCAGGGAAGCTTTTTAAGGGTAAACAGACAGGGATGAAAGTGTGAAAACAAAGCTCCACAAAACAAACTCAAACAAAACAAAATTTGTTGATAAACAACAGCATTATTTTGTTTCAAACCTATGCAAGTAAATCACTGTTGCCCTGAACAGAGGCAGTCCTAGAGGGCAGAGCAGCACTTCACTGAGCCTCCAAAGGGGAACCCAAGCAGCCTCTACAGACCAAAGAGGAGCAGGAGAGGGGCACAAATGAGGCAACTGCACACTCACTCCACATCTGTCAGTGTTAACTGTCGCTCAGAAAGCAGGAGGACAATATACCAATAATCTCCACCTGGCTTTCTGTTACATCCTTGAAGGACTCCCTAGGGGAAACAAATAGCTTTGCAGCACAGGATTATTTTCCTTACTCTTTTTTTGAGCATAGCCAGCACCTTGCCCTGTCACAAGGCATTAGCAAGTGGAGCTCAGGTAGCCCAAAGGACAGAGAGAGGAAATTGTAATCACTACTACGTTGTAATTTTCTTTTCTGTTACTTTGTAGTAGCCAAAAATATAACTGCAAATTGCAGTTCTAGTCAAGCTTTCCATTTTGGTTGCAGAATATTGCTCTCCGACAACATGCAGCCATAAAAGACACATAAATACCTCTGCTTGTGCAGAGGTTTGAAATTACAGAACTTCTAATGGAAAACAAATCTGAGAGCAAAGTTAATACAGCTAGCACTGTCACAAAAAACCTGCAGGCAAAATGGTGCAGATGCTCCAATCCAGCCAGGTTACAGCCATCACTAAACCCAGGAGGTGGAAAAGGTGGTTTGTATTGACAGCAGCAAGAGGCCACAAAGGGCACACAAAACCTGGAAGATGTTATTTATCTCTGTACTGAACTACTGCTGGCAGCAGAGGCTTTCAGATTTGCAGTTAGCATTTGACTGTACCTACATACTAACACTGCAGTGGATGCTGCAAAGAGAAAGTCCTCCAAATCAGTCCCTGCTTTCCCTTGCTGTAGGAATAAAGAGGAAGCAAACAAACTCTTTAGGGAGGTCATTATAATAGGATAACAGTAAGATGCCTTGAAACTTCACCTGTGGTTTGTTCACGAGGCTACACTGGTATCTTGGGCTGGCGCAGAAACACAGCTCTGCCTGAAAAAAGACCAAGACAAGTGGAAGAAGTCACTGGTTTCAGGAAGCATGTGTGGGAAAAGTGGAGACTGCTCTGCACTATTCCAGCAATTCCCAGCCCATTCAACTTCTCAGGCACAAAAGGTGCCCATGACACTATGATCCTGTTTTCTCTGTTACTACAAACAGCATCACTCTGACATCCCCCCCAAATCATGATTCTGCTTTATCACTGCTTTATTCATCAGACAGTTGTGTTTACACATCCATCACAGTAGGATCCAGTCTTGATTCAGAAACAGTCAAGGCTAGAAGTGTGTCACAGAGTGGGAACACTGAGCAGAACCTGAACATGAATACCCCACTCCACACAGAGGTGCCCAGAGCAGGGAACTGCTAAAACCTCACTGCCTTGCACTTGTTTCTATGCTTATGCTCTCCAATTTCTCAGCCTCAGTCAATCCCTGTCACACATACTCCTAAGTATTCACACCTTATTTATCTGTTATTCTCTGTGCAGAATCCAGGCTCTCAGATATACCTCAAGTCATTCAGTTATGCAGTAGCCTTTCCAAGGGCAAAGCTGCAAAGAGCCCCTAACTGTAGATCCCAAAGCAGTGAACAAAGATAACCCTTTGGCACACCCCTGAGAGCCTAGTCTTCCATAAGCTGTCAGCAGGCTTCTGTCCTAGCTGAACAGACCCTTTCTTTCTTGGAACAATCAGTCAGAGATAAGCACTGATGGATGCCACTCATTCTACCTCTACAGCAAATTCTCATCCCCAGATGTTAAGTGTCCACAAAGCAGACAGAGGAGATCTGCCAGAATAACTTCATTCATGAATAAAGGGAGAGCCTACTCAGCACAGGATGGAATGAGACAAGCTTTAAGGTCCCTCCCAAATCATCTCCATTCCAGCTGCAGCTCAGAGCTGCACTCCCCCTGACCAAGCTCAGCAGGGGCTGAGCACCCACCAGGGCTCCAGGCAACAGTCCTCTCCAAGCATCCCTCGAACTCCACGCTGTTTCACCGTTAGTTTTCAGGATGGCCCCAAGAGCTCATTCCCCCTAACTCCCATTACCTTCAGACTACACACTCCCACGACCCTTATCCAGCAGGAATCTGACCCCATGCCCCACTCATCCACCTGTCCAGCCACTATGAGGGGAGGGAAGGAGGACAGGCAGGGGCCCCATGCTGTTTATAGCCCGGGGCTGCCATTTCCCTGGCTTGACATGGGGCTCACGTGTATGTGTGGCCCCTCTGGGATGGGGATGCAGCATGGGGCTGGTGTGTGTTGTGTGTGGGGCACACACACCTGGGCACTGAGAGCCCGCTGGTGTGCGTGGCACACACACCTTGTAGCTGAGGGCACGCCTTGCCCAGGCAGTGGGAGCTGCTTCTTTGTGTGCCCATGCGTGGAGAGCTCCACTGTTCAGCGCAGGGTGATGTCACACCTCGCCACCAGGCTGGGACCCCAGAGTGAGGGGCTGACACAGACCTGATAGGTAAGAAGGAGCAGACCACTCCGCGTGAGGGTTGGAGCAAAATGGCCGCTTATTCTGAGGGAGCGTGGGCTTTTATAGGGTCCGTTAGGGAAGGTTCTGGAAAGTGGGTGTGGTTAGGGGGCGGGGATTCACCATATAAGTCAAGGAGTGGGAGGGGCAAAGGAGAGGCCAGCCTTATATGGCACAGGTACACTGCACCACAGGCTGGCCAATAGGGAAAAAGGGATAGGGAGTGGCCAATAGCAGGGCTGTAACCAGGGAAGAACTGGGGTACATGAACCAATCAACACACTGGAACATACAAAGGTAATTACGACTTACCTAATACCGCGGTATTTCCCTTATGTTATATATGAAGTTATTCCAATACAACAAAAGGCTATGCTATGTAAATGACAATAACTTCTAAAAACTCGTCAGTCCACGGGTTACTTTAATGGTCTTTCTCTTCTCTTCTCTTTCATTGGAATTTTGACCTTTCTTGTTCCTCTTTCTTCTTCCTTCTTTTCATTGTGGGTTTTCTGTTACCTGACTCCAACAAGGGACATGTATTCACTGAATCAATTTGGTGGAAAAAGACCTTTAAGATCATTAAGTCCAACCCATGACCCAACATCACCATGTCAACCAGACCATGTCACTGTCACGTTCAGTCTTTTCTTAAACTCCTCCAGGGCGAGTTACTGCACCACCTCCCTGGACAGCCCATTCCAATGTCTACTTCTCCCTCCTGTGAAGCAATTTGCACAGGCAGTAGGGAGATACTGCCCCACAGAAGAGGATGCCAGCTATAAAAAATGATTCTTCTGGCTAAAAGTAATAGGGATTAGCTGAGAAAGATGACTGGCTCTGCTGTGCCTGCTCCTGGCCAGACTGATTTGGCAGTACCAGTAGGTACATGGTACCTCTCCCCAGTGCACAGGAACTGAATACAGGAGGAGCTGTATCACAGAGGAAACCGACACATGCAATGAGATGACAAGCAATTTTATTTTGCAAAACAATCACTATACAGCAACAAATACAATTGCAAATTGGATTTTGAAAAACATGAACTACCTATCACCAGCCATTCAATAAATGCCTCTTTTATTGTAACAGGCTCTAGAATTATCAGAAAAACCACAGGTTTGTAACAGCAGACCATATTCCTTGACATCCCAGCAGACACCATGGTTATTTGTTGGTTTTTTTCTCTTTGCTAAAGTTGAAGTGGCTTTTATATGCTTGACTTTTCCAAATGTGAAACTAATTTACCTCCCTGCATGGGAATTGCTAGAGTTGCTTTAGCAATCTGACCAGTGAGTGACCTCAACAGACACCTAGGCTAAAAACCTACCTGCGTCAATTTTCATAGCAAATGTGATCTACTCTTCAAGGCATTTGCCTTTGAAGGGGCATAGGTACTTGGGTTTCAAACAGTATTTGATCCAACATGGAAAAAAAAAAAACTGCTCATGTGTGGTAGTCCACACAGGCTACCTTTTGTCACATATTAAGGCAAACTTAGATGTGTGAGCAGTCACGATGAGGCTACTACTGTACTTTAGCAGAGCACTGAATGGATAATTCCATTTACTGCTGTACAGTGGAAATACACATTGCCCTTGTGAGCCCGCAATTTCCCTCATCAGGATTAGCTTTTCCTTTACTGTTGCTGGACAGAGGTTTGCCCAACTTTTATTTCTCTTAGCTTGTGGTTACACAGAAACCGAACCCTCCAGATGAGGCAGAAACACTCTTTCATTTGTCTCTACAACTTGATGGATTATTCAATATGGGGCACTCCCCTAGCTACTAAAACAAGGTTTCACCATTGCTTTTGTCTGAATTATTTCTGCTTTGTTACAGAGTTGGGTCTCAGGCACCCAACAAACCTGCTGGCTCAACATGCCTGTGGAAAAGAAACACAACGGATGCAGTTTCCAGGAAGCTGGCTCTACCTTCTTTAGTGGGCATTACATTATTTACAAACTGTTGTTTTTAAAACAAACACTCTGCTTGAGAAAGTTAAGAATAATAAGAGCTTTTTCAGTGAACATCTAGAGTCATGTAACATAACTTGGTTTTTTATTATTTAACAGCACAAAACCCTTGATTTCTTTTCATCTAACTCCACAGCATTCTAGGATTCTTTCTATGGAAGGATGATAATGATTACAAAGGTCTTTGCTTGAATCAAGACAAGAAAGCCCATTTTAATGCATGAAATAAATGACCTGGTGTGTAACACCACTCTACTTTGGATTCACTGGGTGGATTAACTAAGTTTAATTTCCTAGAGTACATTGATTTTAAAAGCAAAATAAAAAAACTTGAGTCTCAGGTTATCACTGTTCTCACGAGCTGGTGCTCAGCTTCAGAGAGCAGAGGGTTCAACAGTACCATAGTTTCTCTCACACACTGGCAAAAGGCATAGAAAAGAAACCACTGCAAGGCTAATTCATATTAAGTTATAGTATTATCAGAGCAACGTGATATAAATACTGTTGGTTTTCCTTTATGTTATTTTCTTCCCAAAAAATGGGAAGAGGCTTTTAATGCACCTCACTTGACACTGTTTCTATGTGAATTCTTATGATTAGTCTAAGCAAAAGTATAACAAATACAAAGCTGAACTCAGAATCCTCCGGTCGCACTTTGCATGGTTCTAAACTCGTTGTCCTTTGTATGAAACAACCGACTTACAAACAGTATTAGGTACTTTATAGTGTGAAAAAGCTTTTTGCAGAGCTGAAATGTCATGTGTGGGGCTGTCAGAAGTTCATATTCAGTAAGTTTGAGAGATGTAACCACTCTGTTTTGTGTTTGTACTGCTGTGGCAGCTTAGCCAAATTCCCCCTTTGGTCCACTGAATATTTACTGTCTTCCAGTAACTGTGTTACTACCTGAATTTAATGATGGGGAATCCTGTGCTATTAATTATTAGAATCCTTTTCCACAGACATAAAAATCTTCCCTATGAATCTTTTCAGACCAAACCCCAACACACACATGCATACATACAAATTAAGAAGGAAAAAGAATAGATCAAAAGCTTCCAACACATAACATTAACCTAACACATGTATCAAGTATAGCTCAACTGACAGTGCAAAGTTCAGTTAAGAGGTTTCAAAAGGAAAAGATCAAACAATCTGCGAGAACATAAACTGATCATTTCATAGTATCTACTGTACATAGAGCATCAGCAGGTGATTATCTGCTGCTGAGGATCACCTCCCTGTCACCTTCAGTGTTCCCATAGAGCTGGAGTTCTCTCAGGTAACTCCACTAGATTGGTTGGTTATGTATCTCTGCCTTTTATCTTTTATGCACACTTTTTCTTACACTTTTTTATAGCCAATAGAACCCCACTTTGCTCAGATTTTAAGATGTCCTATTCATTGATGATTCATTATGGCAACCCAGCCTAGGGAGCTCATGTTTATTTATTCATATATGGCAATTTACAGGCATCTCTGCTATGTTTATCACTGTTGTCTGAGTGCCTGAGTGTACATGTGGGACAGCACTGAAGGAGTGGAAACAACATCTTAATATTTTTCTCTGTGTTTCAACTTTAGCAAAAGAAAAAAAATAAATCTAATATTAACTGTTACTATGGGAGTTAAAAAAAAAAGAAAAATAATCAGTTCAAACCAAACTATTGTGGATTTTTAAAAAAGCTGGAGTTCAAACTCAGCCATCTTTGGAGACCCTTTTACAAATGTCTGGACCCCATAAAAACCATTCCTTTGTGAAGAAAGGGAAGGAAAGGGAGAGGGAAGGAATCCTTTTTCTAGCATCACAGAAAAGACTTGCATCTGGCACTAAAACAGGGTCACGTCTTTTAGTTGTTACAGAAAGCAACTTCATGCTAAAATTTTCATCTTTTTTAAATGTATTCTTATGAATAGGGAAAAAAACCCCTGCTAACATCTACTTTTACATACCTAAAATTGCAACACCAAAGGGTGCAAGAGACACAGATACTGTGAATAAAGAAGTAGAATATTCAAGTATGTGAGGAGGGCGTATCACAAATGGCCACAGAGAAATATATATATCTATAATACTGTATCAAACAGACAGAAAGGATGTGAAACCAGTGGTGTGCACACAAATCTAGCTGCTTAACCAACTTTTCTAATCAGACACAAGTCTGTTGGAGCAGAAGTGCTTGCTTTCAGCAGCTTTTTTACATCACTTCCCCAAGCACAATTCAAATGTTTTCAGCTACTATTTTTAGTTATTAGTTACATAATTTATTGGCTTTTCAGCTATACACTGACATAATTAACCTGGTCAAAAAAAATGTTAATAACTTAATTCAACTTTTGTTCTACTCATTTATACAAAATAACACTTTCTTTTAATTAAACTTGAATTTCTCTATATGCCCTTCCTTCTGGGAAGCAGACTGTTAATTTAACCTGGAATAACTTAAAATGGGCAACTTTTCTGTTTTATTTCCCCATCTATCAACAGAACTGTGAAATGAGCAACCTGGGATATCAACAAGGCTCTTCAGATAGAGGTGGGTGGCCTTCAGGCACATGAAAGGTAAAAATGCATTTTATCATAGTATGGTACTCCATGCAAGACAGAGCAGAGCAACAATAACTGTCCAATGCAACATACTGCTGTTGTATACCCATATAAAGCCAGTGTCTTCCTGTTGTAAATGGAGGTCGGGCCAAATTCTGCATCTATGGAAATATTTTTTCTTTTTTTTTTTTCATTTTTTAATTTTTTTAAATTTTTTTTATTTTATCTTTTTTACCTGTATGGTAACTACATGTCTTGGGATGTGACTTAGCTTTAGACATGGTAAAGAATGAACATAACACCTGCTCTGAGCCCATTCCTGCCAAGAGCTCATGCCTAAATATTATTACTTCATACAACGCAAAAGGAGCAAATTCATAAGCCCTGCTTGGCAAGGGCTGCCGTGACATCTTCAGCAAGGGTAGCAAGCTGGGGTGACTCAAGCAGGTTGATGCTTCCAGAGGATGAGACGTTGCTGAGTCTGCGTGGAGAGGCCACGCTGGACCTGCCTGGTGACTGTGTGATAATCTCAGCCCCATGGTCGACACGGGCTTTAGCGTGCTCTCTGAAGTTTAGCTTCTGGCTGTCAATCTGCTCCAGGAAAGTAAAGAATTTCACACATTATATATTCACAAAATTATCTTGTTACAGATTATCACTTGGGCATAATTTTGTTTACTTTTAAAAACTTCCTCACTCCTTAGAATAATTGAAACTGATCGTTTTTTCACCTTGTTTAATTAATACTGACTTATGATATTACACTCTCTTACCATTTCTGCCTCTGATGGACACTTTAACGAGCAGTACCACTGTCCCTAGATGTACGAATTTCATTAACAATATATGTTTATAAAAAACATTTCTTTCAAAAACAAAACTGGGATTTGTTTCCAAAATTTGTATTTTCAAGTATTGTGGGAGTGACCTTACTTTCCGGATGTTTTCCTCCTGTTTCACAAAGCAGTCCCCATCTCAGATCATACCTATGCTGTCCAATGGTCCCAAGCAAGGATTATCATTAGTGCACAGGCTACAGGATTTTAAGATTTGCTCTCAGATGTGAGTGCGAGACTGGTCATTCCAAATTTCAAAGGGAACAAACTGGGATGTGAGTGTGCTTGAAGTAGGACAGACAGATGTTTCCTACTCAGTTCAGAGCCATCACTGAATTCACAGCTCCAATTTCACCAGGCCAGAGGCACAGTGGAAGCATTTTCTCTGGCAGCTGTTCCCTTACCTTGACGTTACCACCGCCAGGTACGTGGTGGGCATTTTCCAGTGAACCAACTTTAGCCTGAGCTTTTTCTTTGAAATCCAGTTTCACACTCTCAATTTTCACACGCCCACCCCCTACAGTGGAAAAGCAAACACAGATTAAGAGGCTGGAATGGTGTGGAAGAAAGCATGACCCGAAGCACACGGATCCACTCATGTTATTTCCCTTTCAGCTGAGATCTAATGGTTTTAGAGCACAGAATAACGCTCTGCACATTCAGTAAAATATAAAACCTTCAACATACATTCAAACTGTAAGAATTCAAACTGTACTGCAGCCCCACTGATTTTCATGGGACTAAAGAACATGGTTAAGCATTTTGCTGACTTCAGTCCTTATTTCAGTATTATGCCTAAGCAGCATCCTTTGGCATTATTTTTAATCACCTCTCTGATTCCATAACTTTATACATTCAGCTAAGTAGTTAAGTGCATTTTCATTACCGAAGTGTATTTACTTCCTCTTGGACTGTAATAAAGAATGGTATCATCCCCGATTTCTCTTTCACGTAACAAGATTTGGTTTTTGCTTTGCCCCACAGCCCAGAAATCCCTACAGTACCTGGCTTGTGGTGTATATTCTTGAGTGAGCCGCATTTGGAAGTCACATGACTCAAGTCAATCTTCTTGGTTACAATTTGTACCTGTCAAAAGTGCACAAATGCACAGATTACAGGAATGAACAAAATAATTAAAATACTAAAATGTCAAGCCCTGCAGAGAAGGAGCCCAAGCCTCTACAGACCACTGGAAAAGGAGAAATAGTTAGTAGAAAACAGATCACGCCACCAAGGAGGAAATGTTTGGATTAATACAAGCAACCTTCCCTCCCACCTAGGGAGATGACAGAGCTGGGTTAAAGTTTTACTATTAGCAAAACAAAGAGGAGGATAAAGCAGATCAGCTTGTGAGTTATTTCTGAAATGTTTCTGAGCCTCCTCCTCTTAGGGTGGGTGCTCCAAAGCCATGCACACAACAGGACTCATCCCGTTTGCTTCTGCTCTTGAAAGTGCATCCTGGCAACCAGGATATTTTGGTGACTGTTTTCTTCTCCACCATCTGTTTCATATTTTTCTGCATCTAAATACATCATGCATTTCCTGTCGATCCACTCTGGAGAGCCTGGTGAATTTACACATGTGCCTCCCGCAGCTGTACCTGAGCAGGTTGGTGTTCAGCCAGCTGGCTCCGTGCTCACCTGAGAGCAGTGGCTGAGTTGGTGCTCAGCCAGCAGCAGCACCTGCACCCTCCCTCCTCCTGCTGCTCCATCCCCTGCTGCTGGTTGCCATGCCATGGCTGCTCCGAGCCCAGCTTGGGAACAGCCACTGAGTGACAGTCCTGCCTTGCTGCACTCCCAAACAGCTCCCACATGTGGCCCACAGCCTCAGTGACTGTGCTGGCAGCCCTCAAGAAGTCACAGCACCTCCAGGCCAGACCAGGAGCTGCAGGATGACTGCAAGAGCACTGATTTGCTCACAAAACCAGCAACAACTGAAGTGAGCACTAGTGGCTGTACTGAACCTATCTGGATCAGACATGCCCACAGCTCTTCCATCTGAGGGGAGATCATTTCCATCAGGATGGCTGTAGCTGCCTCAAGCTGTTTCAGTGTGTCTGCTAGAATCAAGGGGTGTCTAGTCAAACCCTGAGCACAACCTCAGTTTGTTATACTGCAATGATGCTGCAGCACGACCCCTCAGCACGCTCTGAAGCTTTTTGTCCTTATATCTTATTTGTATTCTTCCCTTCTGCTGAATGCATATAACTGAAAGGTTACCTGAAGAACAACTGGCCCACTGGAAATGCCGAACACGGAGGCTGGAGTCTCACTGTGAACTGCACTCTCTTTCTGGAAATTACTTTCTTGGACTGCTCCCAAGAAAGGTACTGAACCTTTGGCTCACACTGCATTTTAACTGTCAACAGCCTTGGGAATTTAGAGATAGCCCTCCTTTACTCATTTCCCCTCCCTGCCCAAGTTCTGGAAATGTGTTGTGCTCTGTGGAGAAAGATCAGGAGGCCACCACTGATACACAGGGCTCACACGACTACCAGACCACACTCACATGTGAAACAGCATTGAGAAGGAAAATAGTGCTCAGAGGAAGGGAAACAGAGGGTCTGGCTGTGTGAGGTGAGTCACCACAGTGGAAATGCCTGTTCACAGGTTGTCCATACTACTTACATTTCCTCCCCCTGCAGAATGTTTGATGTTATCTCTGGAACCACACCGGGACTGAATATCGCTAAAATCGATCTTCTTGTTTAAAATCCTAACCTAAAAGGAATCGGAGGTAACTTACTATATACCATACACACACTCAATTGGGATGCAGAATGAGGAAGCCAGGGTCATTTTGCCTCCTGCTGTGACTCCGTTTGACACTTGTATTGAAATGTGAGAAAGTAAACCCAGACAATCTCTGCTTAGTATGTTCATGCAGCATTTCTAAAGACACTATGCTGTTCTTTTTCTACCTCACAAAGTAGTGGTGAAATACAAAGGGGACAGTTTTTATACTGAGAGATATGAGAGGTGGCTTTTTCCAAAGAAGTTTAAAAAATTCCTTGCTTGCCTGTCCTTGGACAGCCTGTCCTAGGCTCTATTGAGTGATGTTCAATGTTTCTGTGTAACTGGCCACATGGAGAAGTCAGAAACCCTTATCAGAAAGGGCAGGCTCCTTCTAGTTACCACAGCAATTTACAGAGCTATAACCCAGGAACTAGACATTATTTCAGTGTTTGGTCTCCTGGTTAACACAGTGAGTGAGACAAGAATTCATCTTAGACAGGAAGCAAGGTTAGAGTTAAAACCTGATTAGAATCACGAGGCATATCCAAGTGCTTTCAAATCTATAAGCTGCCAAGGACAGATGATACTGCAGTCTTCACGCTCCTGGCAGAGGCTACAGATAGAGTATTTAATTGGCACAGCAAAGTCCTTGAAGAGGAAGACTGTGCCTCAGACTTTCCACACCTACAGAGCTCATGATCGTGTCCAGCTTTTGCACTCCTGGAATTAGTGGATGCACACACCAGTGAGGAGTTGCTCTCTTCCTGACAAGTTATGGGAACACAGGCTGATAAAGATGGATTTTGTCCTTAAAGGAGGCATTTTTGTGTAAAATAAAATTAACTGGGCTCTCACTATTGGCTGACAGCCCTTCAAGGGCACTTGAAGGAGAAAGAGAGAAAGAGGAGGATGAAGTAAGCCCCCAAACCCAAACCTTAATAAAGGTCCTCTGAATATACTGCACAGGTGCAAAGAAATCCAGACATGCACAGAGCACTGCCACTTCCATAACGGGGGGAGGTGCTGAGGATCTCTGGCTGGGTGGCACTGGCCACACCTGCCCAGGTAGACGTCATTTGGCAAATTAGATAAAAAGCAGATCTCTCATGCCTGGGGGCTCATTCGCTTCACGTGACAGGACAACGTTCCCTTGGTGGGGACACTCGCCTGTGAGCCTGCTGACCCCTGAGGATGCAGCCACTGCTCTGGGAACATCTGCCCTGGTGGGAAACACCTGGGCAATTTAGGTGTTTATGCCTGGGGGCTTATTTTCCCTTTTCTCTCTCTCTCTCAGGTTTCTCCTGTTTACTGGCCATTTTTGGGAATAAAACTACTGTTTGGGTTAAGCTTTCAATGGTGTTTCAGTTTCCACAGCCCTCCAGACCTTCCCTGGCATGCCCGTCCATAAGCTACTGAAATTCAGAATAAAAGACTGTGCTGGACATAACACAGGCAAAATAATGTACTGTACAATAATGTATCACCCCTACCAATAAAGGGAGAAGAGGCCTGTACAGGAATGCTGAGACATTTTGCATAATTATGCTGAGAAGTACAAAGTGAAATGAACATTTTCCATGCTAGAGAGTTTACAGTCAATAGGCAATACTGCTCACTAAAGATGGGGACCTGATAAAAAGAATGGCCAAAATTATTGAAGAATATTCATGCACACCAAATAAAAAAGATCCTGGGAATCAGTTAATTCAGATAAAACAGAGGATCCTTGGTTTAGTACTCCCTTCAACAAAAAAAATAAACATACAACAGATTTTGACAAACTACAGAATTGGATAATTCAATTTTAGACACAATAGTCCTGCTCATGAAAATAGTGCTAATAGCATCAAATATCAAGTGTTGAGCAGCAGGTATCACAGGTTTCAAATCAGTTTCCTTATATCTGAGAAGAGATAAGTTTTGAGTCACTATGTCTGGAATTTCTTTACTGCAGAATAGTAGAGACAATTAGGTTGTTCAGCTCAAGTTTAAAAATATCTTGTATTCATCCTTCACGCAAGTTAGTTTTCCTAATGCTCAGCAGCTATGTCCCTTAGCATCTCTTTTTATTGTTCCAATCCAAATTTCCAATATAAACCCCGAAGTTTCAATCCTTTTCTTTCCCACCTAACAAAATAAACTTTTTCTTACCTTTCTATGCAAGACAGAACACTATTATATGACAAAACAGCTCTGATCCAGATTACGCTACATCTGAACATTTTTCCCCAAAAGAACAACCTTCCTCCTTTTAGTTCTCAAATCTAGACTAGTTAGACCACAGCTAAAAACACTTCCTTTGCTGTTTTTCCTGCTGCAATGACTCAGACTTTCACCGGAATTTATATCCTGGTAATTTCCATCTACTCTAGGAAAAAATCACAGTTCCTCCCCTTGTTATTAATGAGAGAACAATGATGCATGACACATCATGGCTAGGATTTGACTCTTCTAACATGAGCCAGCTAAGAGTTGGAACTGGTTGCTTAAGGTGGTGGAACGTATAGTTGGTGGAATGATACTGAACTGTGCAGAAAGTGGTACCTTCAGCTCTAGCTGGACAGATTGAACACACCTCATCTGACTGGTAGGAATCAGTGAACTGCTCCTAACTGTTTTCCAAAGAGGGAGAAGCATGGGCTCGTGGCTATTGCAGTCAGTGAAGTCTTGTTAGTGGCCAAAGCCCCATCAGTCTGCTTGTGACCCTCTTGATTGTGGTCCACAGTTTGCCCTCAAGGGCATGATGCATGTTTTACAAGTGGCTGAGGCAGAGCAGTGATGTTACTCTGCAATAGCCACAGAGAAACTGAATATCAGATCTGGATTAGAAAGTCCTAATTCCCTGCTCATTTCTACCAAACACACACCTGTGTTCTGAGACTTGTCAGAGTTTGGCAGCAATTGCTTCATTTTTCTAAGATATTAGCTGGGAAGAAGATCTAGGTTTTATCCAGAATAATTCAAGGCTTAACTACAGAGACTGTCCTCAGGCATGCCTTCCACTAAAAGAATGCTGTCTGAACCCAGGAGCTGCAAGATGTTATTTCTGTCCAATAGACAATTATCAGTCAAAATTCTAAATTTTAAAAACTTCAAAAGTCACGGTTTTGAGCTGTGACAGAGTTTTGAAGGTGCACCTGAAACTCTTAATTTCTCTTGACATTGTAGTTTGCAATTAACAAGATATGAATCAGTTTCTGATTTTCAGTCCAGAACAAATCCCTTCAAATGTCTTGCAAATCCCTAAATCTGGGAACATACAATGGAAAAAAAACCCTCAAACAACAGACAGACAGAGATTAGTTTATTTTACAGTTTTGAACTGCTGACTTGACAAATGCAGAGATTGATTCCAGTAAGTGCATCTAATTTCCTCCTAGTCTCTCACTAGCTCTGTACCGTAACAACAGCCATGTTCCATACTGTCCACACCTCCCTGTACAGCTGCCTCCTGTGGCTCTGCTTGGGGAAGGCAACAAGCTTGGCCCTTACAAGCTCATTTTTGTTCAACACTGGCCTGAGCAGGGACATTCTCTTGACTTGGGCCAAAATGGTTTTGGCTCAACTATGACACAGATCACAATGGATTGGGAAAAAAGCACATGATGTGCCAAAAGGACATGGGAGAAGGGACTCAGCAACTGCACTTTTTCCTAGGCCTTATTCTCCACCACCTTTCAGGACACTCTTCACCAGCCAGTGCACCAACAGGATGCAACCTAGACCTACAGAATAATTTTTGGGCAGTCATCAGTGTTCATACTGCGGTGCAAAGACATGCAAAACTGAAGGAGGAGGATTTATAAGATGCCATCTCAAGGGGAAATTACTGAGAAGGTCTGACCTGTATTTCTCCAGGAGGTACCCAGCTCTGGTGCCTGTCTATCCCTGCATTCTGGCAGGCTGTCGCTGAGGCAGGGAGCATGCCAGAAGAACACTGTTCTCTGCAGACTGGGTTGTAAATTGTGGTGATTGGGATATGTGGGGGTGTTGGGGTGGAAACTCTCCACTCATGCAAACTGATTTTGAAGCCAACAAAAAATTATACAAAGACTACAACAGAAACTCATTCAAGCCTCCCCCTCTGTCCAGCTCTGAGATGTGTTCCCTGTTCCAGTCTATTTTACCATCTTATGCAAATGGATGTTCTTCTTCCCAGAATTCTTGTGGGTTCTGAAAAAGGTGTACTGAATAGTGTTCAATAGTTTTTCAAACTTTCTGACCCATGACTCTGTTTTCTTGCTTTATTTTCTACAGTTTTGGGAAGATGATGAAATTCTTAATCCTCCTAAAACCCTTCATTCTTCAACATGGCTTAAGGTATTTCATTTTTCTATGTCATTTTACTTCTTAAAAAGTTCCTGGCTGTCACTATAGCTAATGATATTTTAAAGCTTATGCATTACATTCTAGTCTGTACAGCTCCATTCACAATGATGAAGCTCTGCTGCTTCTCATCCACTGAAGCTCTTGCCCATGGCTAAGATTTTATATAAGTATTTTAAGAGCAAATTAAAAGAAATCTAGGTTGACTATCTTTGGTTGCTGGCCTATGCTGCTTTATAAATACCGTGTCTTGTCAATAATTAAGACTCAATTAGTGCACTTTTGTGTTCCAATATGGTTCAAACCACATTCATAGAATTTCAAGAAAAGAAAAAATCTGAACCAAAAAAAATAACACCAACCAGTTCTGACATCTGAAACAGATTTCTAACCCCTTCCCCCCAAGCTCTCCCCATGCTTCCCTTGGGCTGTCTGAGAAATAAGAGATGCAAATGGGTTGCTTTTGAAAGCACAGCATTTCCTCCACAGCTGATATGGTGTGAAAATCCATCTGAAGCCCAGCAGACATATCCATGAGCAAGTCGCCTCTGAGTTCTGCCAAGAATGATACATTTCACCATACTCTACTATAAAGAGAAAACCAGACAACCACCTACTGGCTGCATTACAGAGCAGAGAAACTCTCATTTCTCCAGACTGCAGAATTCCAATTAAACACATCTCAAGCCATCTACTCCTAGCAGGAGCTTAATGCAGCGCAGGGCTAGCTTGCTTCTTCCCCTAGAAGCACGCTCTTCATACTACACACCCCTCTGCCCCCATCAGGTGGAACAATTTCTCTCCTTTTCTTTGTTTCTCTGGCTGGCAAATCAGAGCTGAAGTAAAATCAGTCTGCCTAATGAGCTTTTGATGAAATTCAAGGCTGAAGCACTGCAGTTCTTGACTAATTTAGCATTCAAACATCCCCTGCTTCTTCAGTTCTGCATCTCAGCCTCTGGCAGTTTCAGAGTGCAGCTTTCTCTAAGACAGCTCAAAGTTAGGATAAGTCAGTCTCCACATGACACTTTTGGGCTGCATATCTGTATTTCTTTAGTGATTTGCATGTCATGTTTATGTACTTGTCCAGGTACATGCTGGCTTTTTGTCTGTTTGTTTTTCCTGTGGTTGTTGCCATTAGCACTTCCAGTTCAGGTTATAAAGCAGCTTTTTGTTTGTTTCATGTATCATTACTAAAAGCAGACAGCCGAGAACAGCTCATTTCAGCCAGGGCAATATTTGCTACCAGACTTTAAAAATGTGAGCAGACACTAGGAAATGAAATTAGCTTTCATGCGTTCCTCTCACAGACCCTGTAAAATTCAACTGCAGAAACTGGAGAAGAATTATCCTAAAACATCTTGTCTAGACTGAGCAACTCTGGCATAAAGGAGACACAAAGGAAAAATGCCGTGAGTCTCTCTCTTTGCCCAACCCACAGCCCAGTAGTCACATACCACTGGAACTAAAAAGTGCTTTAACTTCAGTGCTTTAACTTTGTGTCCACCCAGCAGATATCCCCCACTATGCCCGCAGGAGAGAAATGCCAGCTGCTGTGTGATCCTTCACTGCCCAGCAAAGGCTGTGCCATTCTTTAGAGCTGCTAAGGGAAGGTAGCTGTCCAGGCATGGTGTGAACAAAGAAATACCATTTGCTGTGGCTCCCTGGTCTTGTACAGTTGTCACAGTCCAGAAAGAGTATCAGGGAGGAGGAAGACAGACTACCATGGTGCTGGTTTTGGGCCACATGTCCAGCCCCCTGTCCTGGGCCTGTTGTCAGGAATGCTAATGCAGAAGCCCAGTCTGAACTTGTGTTCCTGGAGCCCCTGTACTGTGACCATCTGTTATACAATATGTCAAACAGGAGAGGAGCTTCCATACAAAATAATTACACCAACACCTCGCAAAATAAAGGTAGAAACACCTTTGCTAAGGCATTATCTCCTTGAATTTGAGAGTAACTGGCTACTGTTCAAACCCTGGAAAGCATGGAATGTGTTAACACGAAAAGAAGATCAATGCCTAAAAGATACCTTACTGTTTAAAATATGAGCATGCTCCTCTTTGGAAGACCTGCAGCATAGGTCTGCAATGTTAAGTTTTGATCCAATTTAATACTCTTTTTGAGACAGCATTTGGCAAACGTCGCTGTTCTCTAAGTTCCACTATGAATTCCCAAACTCATGCATACATATAAGGATCTGATCTGAAAATACTGTGCAACCCAGATTTCTGGAATGTCTTGTCTTCAGGACAGCTGAATGGAGAGCATGTTACTCATCCTGACGTCCTGTCTCTGGAGGAGGCTGAGAAGTGAACCTTTCATACAGCACTCATATTGCCACTGCTGTAACTCAGCAATCCCAGGGAAGTAAAAGGGAGCTGAGGGCTATGGGTGTTTTCGTCATGGGGTTCTGTTCAGAATCAATATGAAATACACAGGTATTCCTCAGAAGAAATACATCAAGACACCTACAAGGATAAGTTGCCCATATTTTTAGCATAAATGCGGATAAGCTAAAGACCTTTTCCTCATTCAACCTCTTGGTTTCTAAATAAAGTAGGATTTCTTTCAGGTTATATATTTGGGTTTAGAAATCTTTAAACATTAATAGAATGCATTCCTTCATCCTCTAAGCTAAAACAATAGTTCTCCCAAATAGAAAGCTGAATTGCTTGGACATAATTTTGGCTTTTACTGCCATCCGTGCTAGCATTTCTGCATTGCCCCAAAATGAGGGAAGACTGCTCCACCTCTGGCTATAGCTCTGCTTGGTAGGGCATCAAGCATGGACTCTTCAGAAAAAGGTATAAGCATCATACCTCAGGAAGATTTATGTTGCTTCATCTCTGCTCTTCCCTCAGTCTCCAAAAGCTTCTGCTTAGTATAAAAGCCTGTATCTTTACTGCCCTTTCCAAAGTTTGGCAAGTCCTGTCTGTACTAACAGGGGATTTCAGCAAGGCCAGGTTCAAGGTCCTGCACCAGGGTTAGGTAATCCCAAGCACAGATACAGGCTGGGCAGAAAACAGACTGAGAACAGCCCTGCCAAGAAGGACTTGGGGGTGCTGGTGGATGAGAGCTGGACATGCCCTGGCCAGGTACACGCACAGACCAGAAATCATGTCATGGCCTGCATCAAAAGAAGAGTGATCTGCAGGTCGAGGGAGGAGACTCCTCCCCTCTACTCTTGTGAGACACCATCTACAGTGCTGCATCCAGCTCTGGGGCCCCCAGCACAGAAGGGACATGGACCTGGTGGAATGGTCCAAAGGAGAGTGAGGAAGATGTTTCACGAGCTGAAGCACCTTCACTACAAAGGCTGAGAGATCTGGAGTTGTTCTGCCTGGAGGAGAGAAGGCTCCAGGGAGACCTTAGAGCCCCTTCCAGTGCTTAAAGTGGCTACAAAAGAGCTGGAGAGGGATTTTGGACAAGGGCATGGAGTGATAACACAAGGGGGAATGGCTTCAAAATGACAGAGGGCAGGAGTAGATTGGATATGAGGAAGAAATTCTTGATGGTGAGGGGGGTGAGGCATTGGCACAGGCTATGCAGAGAAGTGGTGGATGCCCAATTCCTCAAGTGTTCAAGGCCACATGGGAGAAGACTGGAACTAGATGATCTTTAAAGTCACCTTTAATCCAAACCACTCTGAGATCCTTTGATTTTGCCACCACACACATGCTCAGTCTTTAGCTGAAAGCAATCTTCATGACAATGACTTCATTGCATAACTGCAAGGTATGAAATTACCTCTTTTTTCAGTTTTAATCACATCAAGATGTCACAGAGTTCTTTTTCTTTCAGACAGTGAGAACAGAAAATCCTGATCTGTCTTATTACGCATTCTTATGTGTACTCTTTTCTTATAAACATCCTCTAGCTTATATAATTTAAGCCCTGTTCCTGCTTATTCAAACCCTGCAGTAAGAAAAACAGTTAAGTCTAGTATCTGCCTCCTTTCACCATCTCTCACTCAGGGTGGATTTACTAGGTTGGAGGCTGCAAACTCTTGTTTGAATTTTTTCAACTGATCTCAGTGAGGCACTGTTAGCTTCAGGTCACAAAACAGTGTCTGAAGATTGTCCTTGTCCATGCTATTTTACATTACTTAATCAACTAAGGCATATGGAGAGTAGAAGTAGCTTTGCAACGTGGCTCAAAATGGCTCTTATCCCATCCCTATCCTAAAGGTGCACACATAAGACTAAATTGCATTTGGATGAACATAAAGAGTAGAATCCTTACCTGCCCTCCTTTAGGCTGGTATTTGATATTATCCGTTGAACCAATTTTGGACCTGACATTCTTGAGGTCAGGTAGAGGCTGGTTAATAACTCGTAGCTGCTTTGGAGTGGCTGGAGATTTAGGAGGAGTGCGAATTATGGCAACTTTTTTCTCAGTAGGTACCAGTATTGCAGATTTTGGGGTCCCAGGAGTGTGGGGGGTTCTGGAGTAGCTGGGTGTCCCTGGAGTGCCTGGGGTACGGGAGGCATAGCTCGGTGGTGTCCCTGGAGTGATGGCAGTGGAGCCAGGAGTAGTGGGGGTAGAAGTTCCACTTTTTCCTGTTCTGCTACGAATTGGCTCTGATCCTACATGGAAGAAAAAAAAACAGCATTAGGGACATAAAAATTCATCTCTTTTTCCCTCTGTACTCCCAAGACCATTCCTGTGTGCCAAACAAGACACAGCTCTAAGGTGGCTGCGCTACAACTGGAAGAGCATTCCGGACGTCTCTGTGTCTTCCTTTGCCAGGAGTTACCTTGCCTTGAGAGGCTGAGCTCCCCATTAAGTAACACAGCTCTGCTTCCCACAGCACCTATGCTTTCTGCAAAGCTTGCTAAACAAGGCACAACATCAGAGTTATTTCCATTTTGGGGAAAGGATGAGAAGCACTCTTGGAATCTAACCTCTGGGACTTGATCCGACAACCTGACTATCCCGTAAGAATGTTATTGCCAATTTCAATGGATTTGGGTGTTAAAATAGAGTGGGAAAAAATTCTGATGGTATTCCTGAAACTAAAGGCTCTGAGTGCCTGGCAGCTTCTGGTCACATGCCACTGCTGGTAATCTGCAGCTGATCCCTGGGTGGGCTGAACCTATGGCTGTGCACAAGCCATAGCTCTGCTGTGTGGATGGGCAGATGCCCTCACATTCCATAGCTATTTTTCATGATTGCACTGAAAGAAAACCACTACAGGAGGCAACCTTTATAAAATTACATTCTAGATACATCTGCATGCAAGTTAAAAACCTCAAACAACTATATAATTTTGTAGCAGCTCCATTCAGTGTTTATGGCTTTTACAGTCCTTTTCACTGAGCAGAAGGATCAGTTTAGTTGTGCTTTCTGCAGCCAGCTCTGCAACCCCTAAAGCCTGGGAACCCCAATGCTAAATGTGTGCATGTTAAGTTTCACCTTAAGGTGTTCAGGAATTATAAATCCAATGGGCCTCTCTAAAACAGCCAGTGAGACTAAGCTAATTCTTATTTAAAGTGTTTTCTAATCATTCTGTTTAAGCAACGATGGTGGTCCAAACCCAATGCACTGCTGCCCCAAGGGTCTGGGAGACACTCTTTGCTCTACATGATTCATTACACAGACTGAACATATTCCACTCACCTCCAGTTTCCCTGAACACCTTTTTTCTTTCCAAACCAACCCTAAAGCCTCCAACTATACTAACTGAGACAGCAAGGGAATTATTTTTTTCCCACCTCCTTGCAGCTTTGGCATATTTATTTTTCATTCCTCAGCCCTTCACCACATTGGCAAATGCTCAATGGCCTCTCACTCCTAGTTAGAAGAATGGGCTCCTGCAGCAGCTGGGGGGCACTCTGCTTACAAAGGGTCTCTGTTTTACCCTTGGGGCTTCATGTAAGAAATTCAAAGGGCTTTTTTTTTGCAGAATTTAATCATCTGCTTCCCTTAAGTTGTCTTAAAAAGGGTAGAACGGGTTCTGAGGCCTGGGCTGAATGCAAATCTAGCTGAAAATTCTGGGGGGTTTGGCAAAATTTTCTTTGTCCTGTAATTTCTTCTGCCTTGTGATTTGGTATCTTTGGTCCTCATAAAAGGACCCAGCTCCCATCAGTGAGTCACTCACTGGCTAACATCTCAGTTCTGAGCAGAGATTTTACCCTGAGATTAGAGAACACGGAGATAATTACTGGGAAACAGCATATTAATGACTGTAACTATGAGATTCACTTTTCCAAGATCCATCAGAATATTTCACGTTGCCTACTTCAGTTTTCACTCATTATTTCTTGCTGCTGTTTGTAAATGCTCTGTGATAAATACCTCACCCAGCTCTGTTCTCCTTGCAAAGGTATTTTCTACCATCAGTGATTAGTCTGGGCAGCAGTGCTGGCTCTGGGCATTGCAGGTGCATCCTGTCCCTGGTTTCAGGTACTTGGTATCAGAGCAAAACCAGTCTGTGGGGCTCTGATTTCCAACAGCACACTCTAGTCCGACCCTCAGTGTCAGAGGCAGGGACACATCATGCTACAAATCACGTGACAAATCTAACAAGGGTGGAGACACCCAGAGCAGTAAGAGAGGGTTAATATGCAAAAAAACATACGGGTAGTCCGTCGTACTGAAGAGGAAAGAGAAGCTGTGAGGGAGAGAGAATTGTCCTCTCTGTCTCGGTCTCCTGATACACCTCGTCGAGGAGGAAGGATAGAGGAAGGTCTTGGTAGAGAGGAACGCTTCTCGGGACTCTTGCTTACTCCATCCTAGTAACAGCAAAATAAAAAAGGAAGGTTTAGTTTTCAAAACTCACTTTTTGGGCTGTGATTTCTCTCAGTCTATATACAGAGAGGGAAACCTCATCCTATGGGCCCAGTTGACCCTTCACACAGGAACCTGTGGGGATCCAGTCCCCTTCCATGCTCTTCTTCACTCCCAGTTGCTTCTTTACTGCACTGAAACACCTATCAACCATCTTCTGAGCTACCCAAGACACATACAGGTACTCTTGGATCTAAATATGGATGGATTCCACATTTGGCTCTTAGAAAGTTTTTTTTAATGTAAGCTCAAGTTCTAAGTAAAAGAATTCTCTTAAGCTTAAGTGTGAAATTCCTGTGTGTGTTTAACTGCAAAGTAACTGCAGTACTGATGCCCAGAATACACCCCACAGTAGGCAGTTGGGTGTTGTGATTTTTTAATTTTTGGACACTAACTTGTAATTCTTTTATGGAGAAAAATTTTTAGTTACAGCTTATTTTTTTTCTTTTTTTTTTCTTCAGTGCAGCATTATTAAACCTGGTGGTTATTTCCTTCTATACTAAAGTTTTTACATTTTTAAATCAGTGCATACCTTCTCTTTACCATGGTAAAGTAAACCTCTCTTTACCATTAGAGCAATGGAAATGTATATTAGAATATTTTTGGACTTAGGGGATGTGCAGCCAAAGACAGTCTCACTTAGCAGATATTCCTCCTGAAGACAAATGATGATGATCCCAACCAGTAAAAGACACAGGAAACACAGCATTACACAGAAAATGGAAATCAATGGTGAAAACAATTTTTAAATGGGGACAGTCAATCAGCATAATGTAGATTTCAAACATAAATGAAATGTAAGCACAGGGAAGGTGGGATGGACTACCAAACATATTTTTAAACTTATACTGCAACGTCTTCAACCATGTCCTATGCATTGACTAAATTTGATACCTAGAGCATTTGGATTCTGCCCTTATTGTTGGTGATCAGAACTGTACCCTCCTACACTGGGGACTGAATTCAATTTCAAAGAATATTAACTGGTTGAAAATCACATTTTTTTAAAATTTGGATGGCAAATCAATCCTGCTGTTCTTTACCACTTACTCACATGCAAATGGGTGTAACTTTTTAGCAGTCAATAAAGCAAGAAAGAAGATATGTCTTTCTAGTTGTAACTTTTCTCACTTACGTTTCCTCTGGTGAATCTCCTTCAGTTTTATCCATTTTGCAGCACAGATCTTGTAGCCTGAAAATCATTTTTTCTGCCACTGGATGTAAGTAATTCCATGTAAGCTTCACAAAGAATTACTCAAATTCAGAGGGTAGAAAATAAGATCCATGGAGTTCACCTACACATCTCTGACGTCTCTCTACCAACTCTGCTACCTTACCTTTGCATCTGATTTTGAGTCTCTTGGGCCTGCTGAAGAGGGCTGAACATAGTAACTGTCTGTATCGAGAAAAGTGGCCCTTTTAGTGGTTAATGAGCAAGCTGAGCTGGGTCTTGGAGGAAGCAATGACTTTGCTCTAGACTTTGAGGCAGGAATCTTTGACAAAGAGGCAGTCTAGTTATGAGAAAACAAAAGAAAACACAACATGAAGCTGGACAAGACGAAAATACATGCAACATGGACCAAAAATAAAAAGCCAAGCTATGAATTAATACTTTTCCTGTGTCTGGTAATGTGTCTATGCAGATCTGACTTGAACGGAATTTTCAGTTTTGTGTTGTTTGACTGAAACCATCTGGGTTGGAGTTACTGATTCGAGGAAGTGCCTTTTTCTGCAGATGCTATTTTGGTCTTGTGTTAATAGGACAAAACTGGTGCCAGGTGTGATGTTTAAATGGTACAACTGCTGGTTGACTCCCTTAGAAACAAGTGCAAAGCTATAGGAGCACCAAGAGATCCTAGTCCTTTAGAGTTATACATTTAAAATATATCCCTCCAGGTTACAATCAAGGAAAAAACAGTGGGAATCTTAAAAGTAAAACTGGAACAGTTATATTCCCACATAGAGGACAAGACAGCACTGCTCCTTGTGTCACTGTGTACAGACAAAATCCTTAATGCACTTCAGAGATACTGCATTCTGTGCACTTGGTGTCACTTCATAGAAATCCATGAATCTATACTGAAAATGTAGGGTCCTGGGATAAGGATACATGTATGTGATTGAAAAGCTGACATGATATGCCACTGCGAACAGATACTTGGGGTTTTTTTCCTGAATAATAATATCCCATTGAAAGAACAATTAAAACTCAACAGAACAGATGGAAAATCTTTGTTGACAATTAGGAACACTTAACTGCATTACAGAAAGGAATTTCCTTGAAACAGAATGGCACTACTTGCTTGAGCAACACTTTTTTTTTCTCCCACAGGTACAACTGATACTACAAAAAACTGCTAGGGTGTTACCTTGGTAGTCCCAATTCTCTTTGTAGTCATACTAGCAGGAAATGACACATATGAACAATCCCAATGGGGCAGCCATTCTGGGATTTGTACAGAATTTTAGCCACAGAAAACTTGGTATTTGATCTAAGGCAATCCCTTATTTTGTAATGATCAGAGAAGGTGTATGAATTGTTCATTAAGTTGTCTTTACTAGAAAATGAGGAAAGAAGGGGCAGTCCAGCCCTGACAAGCCTCTGACTTAAGTTACATACCCAAGTTATGGAAAACTGGGACTGGTGTGCTGAATGTCACCCATGACATCACCCAAATTATTAAGAGTTGCAGAAATGTCTAATAAACAATTCCATTCCTACAACAAAATGAGAGGAGTTGTACTGGATGCCATCATCCATACCAAGTAGCAACACAAAGAATTAGTTCAAGGGATGGAAGTGCTTTACTAGAATGAGTTTTGCAAGAAATTTATGCCTTTTTCTTTTAATACTTATTCTACTGGCTGAGAATAAACAGAATAAAAGCAGTGAATAATTATTTTACATAGAAACTGCAGAATGTGTTCCTGTCACATCAAAGGCTTCTCCAGACTTCAACTGGTATTGTCATAGTTCAATTTATGGGTCTCATCCATCTGTGAAACTTTGGAACCTACTTCCAAATCCACTAAGGTGTTTATTATGTTGAAACTCTGCGAGAGCAGTGTATCTACACTAAGTGGCCCCAGGAAGAAGACATTCTCTGAACACTTTTCACCCAGCTTTCTGAACTTGAGATGTAACTAAGCATGCACAGTCTGTGATCCAAATGTCACATCCAGTGGTTTTTGTCTTTTTCAAATTGTGGGTCATGCAAAATGTTTTCCCTACAATGAGGCTGGAAAACTCCTACAGATTAAGATTCTTGTCCCAGTGTAGAGACCTTGTCCTTTTCACTCATATTGCACAGTGTCCTCCATGAATACCTGGATCTAATGGGCATAGTAAAGATGAATGACACTGAGATCTGTCAGTGGAACAGCTGGGAAAAAGGCATGACCTTGAGTTAGTGCACTGCTCTGAGACTACCACAGTCTAGATCTCTCCCATGTTATTTAGGGAGCAAGGCGCTTTTTCGCATCAGTAACAGTGGAAGAATCTGGCCCAACCAGACTGAAGTAACATGCTCAAAGCTGTCAGAACAAGCAAAGAAATGTCTCAATCCCTGCCTGTGCTTTGCCCAGAAACTCTTGTTCTCCTAGCACATTACCTCTGACCTCTGCTTTATGTTGCTGGAAGGGCCAGCTGCCCAAAAAGATCTATGTGACCCTGACTGAAACTCAGGTTGCTGAAGTGGGGATGCAGAACCCTCACTTTATTCCAGAGGTGTTCCAAACATGACAGGTGTTCTCATCATTTGCTGTGAACTGCAGGTACACAGCTCCCTCCAGCAGATGGAACTGCTCAGCCTTCCCTGAACTTGTTCTGCAAAGCAGTGTGTAAACTGCACTCTGAACATGGACAACAAAACTGATTGGTTGGATGATCTAACATTACCAGCAGAGAGGAAAAGGCTGCACTTGAAGGACATACAAGCTGAAAATCCCAAAGAAACAAAACAACAAAAAAAGGGAGACATCTTTACAAAAGCAGAGACAAAAGCAAGGCACAGTAGACAAAATGTCCATGAGTTGTGTGAGCATGACAGTCAGAGAGGTGAGGCAACAGGGAGAGCAGGTAAGCAGGGGACAGACTTCTGATCTTTGCTAGAACTTAAGGGGCAGGAGTAAGAAAGGTGTATAGAAAGATAACTGCACAGAATGATTTTGCAGTGCTTATACTTTGGGCATTCCATGAACACTGAAAATGGGCAAGTACTGACTTCTCTTGTGTAAGTGTTGATCATCTCCCAAGAAAAGACAGCAATAAAACATATTGTTGACTCAGCCTAGAAAACTGCCCAGATATTTCTTACTGTACTTGTATAGAAGCTCTCACAGTTTCCCAGTTATGGGTCTGAAATGGGTCAGACCTGAAAAACCATGGCTCCCTCAAAGCCTCCAATTGGTTATGCTGCTCTCAGCATTAACCATTTCTTATGATTGATAAATAACGTGTAGAACTTTGTGTGACAGACCTTTTTGTTCCCCAAAGAATTGACAATCTGATTTAACAGACAAAACAAATCAGCTATGGAATATATTGGGAAATATATTAGGAAATTTAGAGGAATTCAAAGGAATTGTTAATTGTTAATGACAGCTAACAGTGATGAAGCATTGTTGTGCTGCAGATGTAAATTAGCATGTGTCAGTGTCACGGAAAAAATAATTGCACAGGGGAGAGTGAATGGAGGTCAGTTTCCTGGTGGTTTTGGAATTTGGAGACAGGAAGAGTGTAGGGTCAGCATGGAGTAAGGAAGCATTTGCTGAGGAGAGCCAGACACAGGGGCAGAACAGGCTGTAGAGCACCTGAAGGCAAGGCACATAACTCAGGTTAAAACATGGGCAGCCACCCTCTTATATATTCTACTGGCCAATTACTTCCATGCAGAACTCTCAGCTATGGAAAGGTGCATCAGAAGACATCAGTGAGTCCTGGAGGAGGGTGTCTGCCTACACAGCAATCGAGCAAGGTTGCGATGCAGGTTGTGTGCTGCAGAAAAGGCCAAGGTATACAGCTTATCCCACAGGATGACCTGGCTCAAAATGCTGATCAAACTCTTGCAGTTTGGAGTCTCTATATAGATCTGCAAATGGTCACCATCTACTACCTGGGACTGTGCTTCAGAGGTTAATCAGGAAAGGTGGCTTTAATTACCCTTTTCAATGAGTAATGAATATGGCAAACCAATTTTAAATGGAGCACACAATTACTTTCTGAATTAACAAAAAAAGATGTGAAATAAGGACAAAAGGAGACTATAAAGATGAACAGTAAGATGATTGTACTCACTGAGAGTTTTTCCTTTGCTTGTTTAAATACACCAGGAGCCTGGTTTGTTTCACCACCTGCTGCTGAGAAACCCAGAGAAAGACTTGATAGTTAAAAACAATAAGAAGCATTTCTATGTAGTACACTTGTTAGAACAGTTAAATGCCTTGGAACTACTGTGCAAGTACTTTGTGAATTACTCTCCCTGAACTGTATGCAGAAATGTACTTGCCTTAGTAATTTCCTGTATTCATCTTACTTGAGGTAAAATGGTACTCCACGTCTCAGACAAATTGAAATTTTGTATTCATGTTCCTACATGTCTAGGATTTAAGCCAAGAAAGCTCAAGAGAGAGATGATAACTAAAAGAGTCTCTGGTTCTGAAGGTCAATCCTCAGACAACTTAGCATCCTGATTTTCAGGACTGTCCTTTAAAAATCAGGCACTTTTAAGTCATCCACAAATTAAAATTTTAAGAGGCCTCTAAAACATTAGCCAACATTTCTAATGGAAAGAGAGAGATTTGCTGTTGAATTATCATCCTACTTGTGTCAAGAAGATCAACTAAGCTCCCAAACTTTAAAAATCCATTTTATATCTAGGACATCATGTATGTTAATTCAGTATTTCATTTATCTGAAACAACATAGTTTGAGACAAGATTTTGTTTCTGACTTAAGATTGCATCTCAAGTGGTTGAGTAGGGAAGCTTTTTGGAAAGCAGGTTATTAGTTCCACCCCAATGCTGCCGCTCAGGAAGTAATCTGTTGTGATGCTTTTGTCAAGTTGTATGTTTATCTCTATAAAATCCTCTTTGCCAAAAAAGCCTAATATCTCACCAAATTAAAAGAATGTCTTAGAGAAAGATGTGTAGTTATTCTCCAGATGTTAACTCAAGGTACCAAAGAACCAATAGCTTTACATGAGTTTGTGTAAGCAAAATCTCTTGGAGCCTGAAATTAAGATGTACACCCAATAAAGTTAGATGAGGTTGTAACACTGCTACACAAAAACTAGATGTGAAATCTTCTGGTACCTGTGCCAGGATGCCCTTGCTAAACACAGAAGCAGGACAGCAGTTAAACATGACAACCTTCTGCTATAAACTCAACTGTTTTCCAACTCTAAAACCAGCCCTAATGCCTCATACAGGACAGGCCAGGTTAATTTTTTCCTTTCCCAGTGTAGTTCTCAGGTGTAGTGAGATCATCCCTGGTTTTCTGTAACACTTCCCACTCCAGTCCTACCTTCTTAAAATGTGTGTATATATATATATATATATATATATATTTTATTTTTTTTAATCGAGGAGTAGGAAAGAAAACTTGTGAGGAGGAAAAGAATACATAACTGCAAACTTCAGTCTTCTGAATTAGCAGCTGGGATAAATACAGCACAGATCTCCTGTGTCACACTTATCACATCTGTTACAGCTGGTTTGGGTTCCGTTTTGCAACTCTTCTCTGATTAAATAATCACAAATAGCTTCTTTCCTCCTTCCCCTAGCATTGAGCACTAACCAGTCATCACCCTCAAGTGGAAAGAAGAGCTGTGCTGCTTGTGCTGATGTACCTGAAAGTACCACAACTTCATCACTTAAACACAAGATCTCTACAGGCCCTGCTGCTTAAATGCACAACAAATGAGTTTTACCTCGGGGGTGACCCCAGAATTGAAGAGAAGGAACAGAACTGTTATTACAGCCAGGCCACTATCCTGGCCTTGTCACCAAAAACACTCCTCTGATGGCACAACTGCAGAGGCATCTCACAGCCCCTGACAAAGCAACCAAGGCTAGGCTTTAAATACTTCACAACTATTTCCTCAGGGCTGGCCATGAAGTTTCTTTTTCAAATGTCAAGGATGAGCCTCTCAAAAAGCAGCCTCTCCCTCATGGATATGGTGCTCTAAGTTACCAGCATTTGCCAGTGCTTATCAGTGACATGGAAATTTTTTCTGGTATTGAAAGGCATTAGGGGAAAGATGTATTTTCTTGGGCCACTACACAGAAAATAAAAACTTAAGTACTAACTTTTTTTTGGTACACATTTGCATCTTATAACTGGATATACTTCATTTTAAAGTCACAATAAATGCAACATGGAGGTTTGAACTGACTGTCACACACTGAAAGCTCTATAGACTACACTGCCAAGGGGCTTTTGTGGGGCTCCATTAGCCAGGCATCACTTAATCTGACAAGACCACTCCAAATAGGATACACTGACAGTGAAAATTGGCTTAAATAAATAGTTCTAGATTTTACAAAGAAGAAAAATGGGAGAGCAACAATGTCCCTCTAGACTCCAGATCTTGTAAAGAGCTGCATAACAGGTTCAAGCCAAGGATACATACATTAACATATGGGCCACCTGTACTCTTAGAGCATCACATAGCTTTGCACTCTTTCATGGCTTCCTCTCAAGTCCCATCGGGAAGTACAAAAATGTGAGATAGAAGAAAATAATGCATACTGTAATTTTTCCAGCAACAGTAAGTACACTGAAACATTCTAAAAGGTATTTTTGTTCACTTTGTGATGTAGTTCAAGCCCCTCTGCTTGACAGCTCAAACCTCAAAGTTCAAGCCATGTTAGTTTTATGACCGATCTGGGTCCATCATTTTGGTTGCTTTTCACCTCAGGATTTAAACGTATGGGAAGGTAGTTTTTGTACTGTATTTTTCATTTTGTCTAATATATCTGCTTTACTATGTATTGGAGTGACACAGAAAAAGCTCTGAGTTGCCAAGCAACGCACATTTAAGGCAGATTTCCTTATGCAAGTCCACTGGTATGACTCAGGTCTCTCCAGGATGCTATGGACAAGAATAATTCAGGAGGTAGTGGTAGAATACCTGAGGGCAAGACAGCACTGACCACATGGCTGTAGAGGTGTAGATGAAATTAAGAACACTAAAAAGCCTACATTTCCACTAACTCCCCCACCCCTCCACTTTTCTACAGCTCATTGCAGTTACAACTTCCTTGTGAGGGAAAGAGGAGGGGCAGGCACTGATCTCTTCTCTGTGGTCACCAGTGACAGGACCCAAGGGAGTGGCCTGAAGGTGTGTCAGGGAAGGTTTAGGTTGGATATTGGCAAGAGATTCTTTCCCCAGGGGGTGGTTGGGCACTGGAACAGGCTCCCTGTGAAAGTGGTCAACAGTATCAGGCCTGTCTTGAGTTCAAGAAGTATCTGGACAATCCTCAGGCACATGGTGTGACTCTTGGGGATGGTCCTGTGCATGGCTAAGAGCTGGATTTGATGATCCTTGTGGATCCCTTCCAACTCAGCATACTCTGTGATTCTGTAATGGAACACAACCAGGAGACAACAGAACCTTCATACAGCTGAGGCATGATATTAAACCTACCCTTGCATAACTATCTTCTGACTGTATTTTCACTAGTCAGACCTCCCTGCTGAGTCTGGTCTACATTTAGAACAGGAGTGACTCAGTGGTGTAAAATTGGATGGGAAAGACTTCCTACAAACACTTTTGGTATTGCTCTGTTTAACCATACAATGTTTAATAAATCCTCCTGTTAAATTCTAAGCCATGAGAAGAGGCCTATGCAGTTCTGCATGGTTCTCCTCTTAATAGCCCTGGTTTCACTCACAAAAACCTACCACAGCATGTGGCTGTGTTACAGGGCAGAAAACCTGGCCTCTTTTAGCTGGGCTGGTTTCTTTAAGATTACAAAAGAGTCAAGATATCCATCCTTCCACCCTGAACTCACAGGAACAATGAATAATGTGATGAAAATGCTGAAAGAGTTCTTTTGGTCCTCCAAATAATGATACACCTATCAAGTTGTAACAGGAATCATTTGTTTCTTCCTTTCATCTTCCTCTACCAAATATTAAGATTTTTGCCTGGAATGCATTTCGTAGTGTGAGCCCAGATTTCTTCTCATTCAGCTCCATGCTGCATGTGGCTGGATTCCCCCTGTGGATTTTGACTGTACAGCATAAACATCAGTGACAGATTGGGAATTGTCAATGCAGGTAACATTAATCAACAAAAAACATAAGTCTGAAACACTTCTTATTATGCATGAGAGTAAAAAAGCAAAATAATGGAAATGCATACCATGGTTTAAGCTGTCAACATTATACCACCAGAAAAAAAAAACAACCTCATAGTTAAAAAAAAAAAGGAAAAAAAAAAAAAGCAGAGATTCCTAGAACACCACACTCTAAGCACGATGCCAAGTTACAACCACAGCACATGGAGGCCCAAACAATGACAAGCATACATGATCATGGCCTCCATCAAATAAACAAATAAATACCAGGAAAGAAAAAGAAAAGAAAAATGGTACAAAACACTAAAAAAAAAATACTATTTGTGAAGAGTGATATTCTCGGAGGAAAAAAAAAATAGAGAAGCTGCTATAGCCATGAGATTTGCAAAAGAAAATGTCTATGTTTGCCAGCCACATTGCATAACTGAACGCAGTCACCTGTCTGCTTCCGTTTAACACAGGAGAGATGAGTTGGTCTAGTATATTTGATAGCAGGTTTTAAAATGATTTTCCTGGAGGGAGAGTGGGCCTGAACTTCAGTTTTTTTAGCAAGTTCAGCTTTCTTATACACTGCTATGGACAAAAAGAACACAGAAACATAGAATCAGGAAAAAAACCAGTAAACAGTTTCATATGTTACATCAAGTGGCAGGCCCACTGCTCCACAACTCCAACCCAGTGAGTTGCTTTTACTGGGGGCAACCAATGCTACACTGGGAGAGGGGAAGCACTAGTGCATTAACTCAGATGCGTTACACAGTGGTCAGTGGGGATGTCTACAGTGAAACAGGACCAGTGGAGCAGTGAGCCTTGCACATGGTTTCTCATATATTTTTACAATGTCTCATTAAAAAATACTACCATTAATATTGTTACGGTGCACATCATCTACAACAGAGTAACTGGATAGTGCTGTAAATTAGTAAGAAAATAAAAAAAAATAAAATATTGTAATAGGGAGTGGTATATGAACCTTTTTTCCTTCTCACTTCATCTCTGGAGAGTGTGCTAGGTTCCTTTTTAGCTATTTTCCTTTCAGGAGTAGAAATCCTGCCTCTCCCAGTTTTAAAAGGTTTCTCTTTTTTATGCTTATCGAGAGATGATCTTCGCAATTCTCTCTCAGCCTTCTCCTCTTTAGGAACAGTCTCTAACTGTTCAGTCATGATGCTCCTATCATCATCTGTAGGATCAGAGCAAATCGTAACAACAAACAAAAGATTAGTAACAAATGTTAACAATACTGTGGTGAAGCAGGGAAAAAATAGTTGAAGACAGAGAAGACAATTAACAAAAAAAAGGCAGACTACTTTACTAAAACATGCTGAGATTACTATTAAACTGGTTTTCAATAATTTTGGTTTTTTCTATCATTATAATTTGGAAGCAAAAATATTCAACAGACAAAACAGAAAGGATAATGCACACCTTGAGTGTCTGCCCAGAGACTGTCTGTGTCCATGACGGAGTCATCAATTGTTGTTTCATCTTTGTAATCATCACACGTCTCTGTCTTGTAGTCAGTGAGCAGGATTCCTTCTCTCTGGGGTGATGCAGGAGCCTCTGGGGAGCCTTCCTTGGGCTCAATTTCCACTTCTTCAACCTCCAGCTCCTCTTCAGCCTGGGAGTCTCCTGTTTCGATGTCTTCCTGCTGAGCAGCAGCAAAGCGCACGCTGTGAGAAGCAGATTCACCCTCATCAACCGTCGTCTGCACCACTGTGATAAAGTCATCCTCCACTGTCACCACTGATTCAATGATGCCTTTCAGTTCAGGCAGCGCTTCTGGGCTACCCTTGGCAAGCATTTCTTCAGCAGCAGGCTCCCCAAAGCCTGGGGGCATTTCTGATACAAGGTGCTGCTTATCCTCTTCTTTTTCTTCTTGCCCTACTTCAATCTCTTCTTCCTCATGTTCTTCCTCTTTTGCGGCCCCAGCTGCCACTTCACATGGCAGCAGCTTTTGTGTTTCCATAGGTTTCACAGCCATATCAGGAATCTTTTCAGCTCCTTCTGCAGGCTGTGGTATACTCTCCATCTGAATCTCAGGATGCTCTTCCTGGAGACGCTCAGCTTTTGAAAGGAGTTGCTCGGCAGAAGTCTCCTTTGCAAGGATCTCTTCCCCAGACACGGGAAGTTTCAGAGGCTCTGCTTTGATACCCTCTGGTTTCACAGATTCTCCATTCAAACCTTCTTGGGCTTGGTCATGCTCTCCACTAGATTCATAGGATTCCTCTTTATCAACTGCCTCTTGATGTACCAGATCTGGCTTAGTTACTTTTTCCTTAATTTCTGTTTCTGACAGTTTGGTGCCGTCCTTCATGTAACTAGGCTCGGTCTTGGAAAGTACATCTGCCTCCTTTGCTTCTCTGGAGAACATGGTCTCATTTTTCTGCTGAGTGTCTTTAGGTTCAGGCTCTGCTCTTTTAACAGAGTCTTTGTCCTTCCCTGAAGGGAGGGAAACAGCCTCACCAATCTTAGCATCTAACTGACTCTTATTTTCTTGGTCAGCTCTCCTTGCAGCTACTTCCATATCGTGCTTTATAGCATTGTAATCTGGTTTAACTAGAGCTTCTATCTCAGCTATTTCAGGAACAACACTAAGAGTCTTCTCTTTTTCCATCAACAAAGAAACAGAATCCTTTTCTATTGTTATCTCTGAAGCAGATACTCTGTCATACATGGTATCACCAAGTAAATGAACTTTACCAGACACATTTTCTTCTTTCCTTTCTGACACTGCCTCAGCTCTCATCTTCTCTGGCTCTGCTCCTTTAATGGGACAGATCTCTTTAGAGTCAACTTGATCTTCACTTCTTTCCAGCACAGTATCCAGTTTCTCTTTCTTCTCCTGCTCAAAGTCCCTCGCCAGAACAGACTCACCATGCTGACCTAAGTCCTTTTCACCAAGGAATTCTTCTTTTGATTTTTCAGCAGCTGCCAGCTTCACTTCTATTAAAGATAGGTCGGGAGCCATGCTGCGTCTCAGTTTTTCATCTGTGCCTTCATAGAAGGGACAGGTTTCACTTGCTAAATTATCACTGTCCTGAACTGGAGAAGGGAGTGGGACTGTGTACTTATTGAAAACACAGTAGCCCAAGTCTTCCAGCTGACTTTCAGCTTTTAGAATTACATGGTTTTCATCTGTCACGGCTGGCAGGGCTGTGCTGCTGTCTTCCACAACAGTGTCAGAAGGAACCTGCTTCTTCTGCACCACCTCAGCATCTGCACTCACAGAGGCTAATCTAGATCTTGTCCCTGCCAAGTCTAACATTTCTGGCAGGTCAGGAGCCAGGACAGCCCCATTTTTGTAATAATCTTTGGCCTGCAAAGATGATTCAGCCGAGGCCTCAGGCTGGACTTTTTCTTCTGGTATTGCTTTTTCTTCTTCAACATGCTCATCTTCCTCTCTGCTATCAATGGGGAAGCAGGGGGCCTTCTCCAGCGCCGGCGTGGTTGCTGGCAAGTAGTCAT
This sequence comes from Campylorhamphus procurvoides, assembly GCA_013396655.1. Lineage (NCBI taxonomy): Eukaryota > Metazoa > Chordata > Aves > Passeriformes > Dendrocolaptidae > Campylorhamphus > Campylorhamphus procurvoides. Next base: position 908,103 of record WBMV01003510.1, on the reverse strand, counting down.
CACCTTCATCCATACTGCCACTAGTGTTAGTTAGAATATCTGAAGCTAGGGGAGAAAGGTCATGTGCACGACCAAAGCTAAATCCTAGAGCTATTGAATCCAAGCAAGACATGGGCAGGTTAATAGACATACTTCTCTGTTCAATTGCAGATCTCCCCCCAAGTCCCAAGCTCCTGCTCAGAGTTAGATCATCTTTATTTTTACTGTGAAGTTCTCTCTTATCCCCATAGACTTTGGGGTCAATAGTGAACATTCTTTCTGTTGGGGAGCTGGGTTCTTCAGATGTGTCTGGTGTATAGCTCTGAGCCAGGGTACTGTATCCCATTTCATGGGCATGCACTGCTTGCTGCTGATTTACTTCTGTTTGCAATTCCTCCTCCTCCTCCTCCTCCTCTCCATCTTCAGGTATTAGATGACCTCTCTGATAAGGCTCATATATACTCTCTTTAGTGTCACTTAGCTCATAGTAATCACTGCCTTGTTTCAGACCATCTGCTTTGAAGGCTTCCTCTTTCAAAGCAGAGGTTTCAAAATACTTTGACATTCCTGAACGATCCTCCTCCTCTTTCATTTGATGAGGAGCTGAAACACTTGTCTTATCCTCCTTGGTATCTTTTTTAACATATTTTTCTTCAAGGGTACAAGTCTTTTCAGGGGCTAAACTTGGTGCCTCTGGGGCCTTCTCTTTTACTTTAGATGACTGAGTGGTATCAGGGTATTCTATTGTTTTCTCAAGAGTGGGTTCATGGCTTAACTTGGCTGGGAGTACCTGTACGTTTGGCTGTGCCTCCTTTTTCATGTCTATTGTTGCTGGGAGCCCACTTTGGTCTGTTTCTTTTTCTGTTCTGAGAGAATCACATGACCTTTGTGCTTCACCATCCTTTTGAAAGTCTGCTTTGTCTAGGGAAAGTGTCTTAACTTCAGGTTTTGTGGTCAATTTACTATCATCTAATATTTGAGCCTCCCCTTTATCAAAGAAGTCATACCTTTCTTCCTCATCACTCTCATCCTTGGTCATGTCCTTTTCCTCTCCCCATGCAGGGATTTTCGGGGTGCTTGGTGTTTTCAGGCCATCCACAGTTAGTACTGAGACTTCTTGCAAAGCTAACGTCCTGTCTCTGTGGATCTGTTCATCTTTACTGAGGTCTTTGGCAAACAGTTGGTCATTGGGTTCCTGTTTTGTTGTGAAGGCGTCTTTGAGCAAAAAGTCCTGAGGGACAGCAGGAGGTGGGCCTGAAGGAAGTTCACTTTTGGCTGCTTCTGCCTTGAGTTCTGGCAGCAATAGAGAACTTTTGCCATTGCTGGTGGCAACACCTTGGACATCTTTAAGGTCATCTTGAAATTTGACAGACATAACTTGATTGGTTGATGAGGGCACACCTGCAGTCCTTTCTTCTGTCCTGCTCCCTTTAGGCAGCTGAGATGACAAGTCCTTTTGTTCTTGAGGAGCAGGAGGTTTGGCAGCAGGTTCTGCAAAACTGGCTTCCCCTTTCTTCTGTGAATCAGTTTCCAAGATCTTTTCTGATGGAGGTGAAGGCATTTTTTCTTTGTCTTTGCTCTCTGGATCCTTTTTATCTACAGCCTCTGTTTTTGCTGGCTGTGGAACTAAGGCATCATATTTAGGCTGCTCAACAGTCTTACTGTCTTTCGCAGATTCATGTTGCTTTGTGTCTAATGGTCCTGCTGCAAAAGGGTGTGCACCCTCCTGGACACGGAATTCCATCTTCGTGGCTGCAAGTAAATCTGAAGTAGTTTGTTTGGGTTTTATAACAATATTATTTAAAGCACTTACAGGCAGGCAGTCATGTAGCTTATAACACCTTGGAAAGAATGATGGAATGGAGAGGAAGAAAGATGCAAAACATGCAGCAAGGCCATCCACCTAGAAATCTGCTTTAGAGTGTTAAATCCTAGTTTTGTTTCAATATATGAGGTTTTATAGTGAAAATGTGAGTTTTACACATATAAATGTGACCACTGAAATGAGATGATTTCATGTGACTTCTCCTTCATGATTTGTATACAACAGCAACCCCACAAATAATCCTCACTTCACATTGGCAGCTTTGCTGGAATCTGTAGGTTTATGTTAGTTTTGCACTAGTAATGTCTGCAACTTTAATCAAATAATAGGTTTGTGTATTGCTGATATTTAAAACATATGTAGTTATACATTTCTGTATCTTTTTTGCATTTTTCTTCTACATGCAGTTTGAACTAAAGAGATAATGCACCCAAAAGGTTTTGAAAGTGTCAGAAGAGGTTGTTTTTTTTAATAGTACCAACTTTTAACATTCACTGTTTGGCAAATTATGAAAATCTCACTACTGTCATGAAACCACATGTGTAAATCAGCAACAGACCTATTAATAGAGCCAGATCTTGAAGGTCTGGTCTTCAAAATGGTGTACAGGTGTAACTGAAGTAAAAGAATACTTGATTAACCCTAATTAAGCTAATTTGAAACTAAAAATCTTACTCTTATACCCTGTCACTATATTTTTAGAGAGCAATACCTAGTTAAGTTTTTTTAATACACATGCTATTAAACATTAATAGCTTGATCTCTTTTTAATATCCTATGGAACACAGTGATTCCTGTCATTCTGAAATCTTCCTATCATTGAAAATATGGAGAGACTGCAGAATGTGGGAGACCTGTAAAAAATGTCATCAGTTTTTTCTAAAGCTCGCTACAACTAGCATTGAGCCAATGCTGAAGACATGGCCACTGGGCTGTTGTCATCCTCACTTCACAGAAATTAAATAGCTAGATGCCGCTTTCCTCTTTGCATCCTACTGTGCCCTCTTACTGTAGTGCAAATGAACAATACCAATGGCATCAAAACATATTCTGACTGCCAAAGGAATTCAGTGTTCTTCAGATGGGCCAGCCAGAACACCAGCCTCCCAAATGCAGCATGGACACTATTCCACACAAGATGTCTTTCCATCTTGCTGCGCTGGCTGAGGAGAAATACCATTAAAAGGTAAATCCTGAAGCCCAGTTCTTATGTACTGAAAGACTATTGCAGCAAATACTTTGTTCAGAGTACAGATCAGAACTTCACCCAATGCACCCAATTCTTGCCTTCACTTTGAAGGCAAATGTCCTGTGGAAGTGATGGAAGTTTTTCCTAATAAGGGCACTCCAGCTGGGTTACACATTTGTAATAAGGTAAGACATAAAAAAATCAGAGTTCTAGCAACAACTGAAGAGAGGAAGGGTGGACTCAATGAATGGCAAGGGTATGACATAAGAAGCATTAGCTTTAAGGAAGCTAAACCAGAATGCACTGAAGCGCACACAAAAAACCCCCAAATCAAACGAACAAAAAACCTGCATACTGCAAATGAAAACATTTCTACAGTTTAAGTATCTTTATGTCATAGTCAAAGGCAATAAGTCTGATGTTTGAACGAAACGCAGATGAATCTCTGCACCCAAAAGAAAAAAAATATACACAGATTAGCAATGTGACTGGCAAACACATCTGAAATGGGGAAAAAGGGCTTAGGCACAGGAATCAGCTTAGCTGCAAAGCACATTTTATCATGGCAAAGTAAAAAACCAGGAATCAGCCGCAGCGGTGGGAAACCATGTTGGCATACAGCACCTATGCAACCATATTATCTGCTACACACTCTTCAAGCATAATAACAAGAGCAGTCATACTAACAAATGGGAAAAACAGAAAATGAAGCAGCCTTGGAAAGCACTGGAGAAAGCTGGAGAAGGATTCACCAGGAGCAAAGACATGCAAACCTAGAGGACACACCTTCCTCAGCCAAGGAAAGGGATGTGTCTTTCAGGGGCGTTGGCACCACAATGGTTACACTCTCCCTGCTGGATGCCACACTTGGCACTTTGTCTTCACAACACACTTTGGCCTCTGAACCAGAAACCAACTGAGCCTCACAGAGGCCCTTTGCGTGGTCCGAAGGCTCAATGGGCTCATGCTCTTTCCCCATTTGCATCCCAGGAAGAGCAGCAGGTTTTGCTTCCATAGCCACTTGACTCTTTACCAGTTCTTCTTCTTGAGGATGGAAAAAGGAGGTGACATCAACACCAACAGTAAACATCAAGCACACAGCTGAACAGGACTGCTTTTACATAACACTTTCAGCTCAACATTTTGGATTTAGGTGTGTTAAAAGACTTTTAGCATCCAGTCAATTTTAGTCACCATGGAACCAAATTTTCCTTAGGAAAAAAAGACAAATTGAAAGCCTGTCTTCCCCAGAGAAGCATGTTTATGCTGTAAGAGGAGAGCTGAAAGTGTTTTACAGGTATACCTCTCCCAAAAATGACTGTGGGTCCAACAGTCACTGCAAAGGGAGATGATACTGAAAATGGAGATGGGATTGAACAATGGATGGCTCTGAAAACATCACTAAGCTCAAAGTACACTGATATCTTCCTGATAAATGTGCTGTTTAATCCAGTACAAGACATTCAGCTGAGGTGGAGGAAGGTCTGAGGCATTAGTTTCTTTCCACTGACCTTGGTAATACTGTTAAATGCTAGCAAGTCAATCTATTGCATGGATCCTGGATTTGGCAAAATACCGAGCACTTTCATAGTCTTAACAGGCCTTGTGCATGGCTGATAACTAATGTTTTTTTGCAATATTTCATCCAATACACTGAATGGGTTTACAAACAAGTTCGCCCTTAAGCTGTTTGATATTTGAAATCTATATATGAAAATCACCATTTTAACACAAGGACTCTTCATTTTCTTTGCTGTTTCCCCACTAGTCCCCTCAACATCATTTAAGTCAAGGAAACCAACGAATTCAATATAAGTATTTGTTCATCTGAATCTCTAAAATACATCACTCAGCCTACAGGTTATTAGAATCAGTATATTAATATCAAGAAGTCTTTACTCGTGCCATGGCAGAATGATTAGAAAAGTCTCCATTTGGGACTTGCACTCCTGCCACTGCTACTCAGACAAAAATTACTATGCACTGTTAGTATTCTCCCTGATAAGAAGTCAGGATTAAGTGTGAAACCTTTGATTCAGCAACATATATAAGCAGCTGACCAGAAGCCATGCTGCAGGCACTCTGACGACCTCTCTGAGTTTAAAGTTTGTCTTATGATTAAGTACTTTGCTGAATTACCCTTGCAACTGTGACTTCAAATCTGGAAGTGGCTGTGTCCAGCCTCTTGCTATTAAAATAAAACCTCTTTACAAGGCCTTGATTTTTCTCCTGAGATTGGCCTGGTGAAGACCAGACAAGGAATCATCTCTTTCAGTTATGGCCTTTAAAAGAGTGATTTAAGGAACATAAACATGATTTGAGTCTGAGAAAATATCATTATGTAAAGAACAATATCCCATTAATAACATAGAAAATAATTAAAGTTAGATACAATATGTTAAATGAACAGAAGCCAGAAGATTCAGAATCAAACCTGGACTGATGCCTGAGTGTTACAGGGACATTTACACATGGGCAGATTGCAAAAGCAGTCTGGCAGGACAGCAGGTCTCCAGCTCTAAGAGGGCCTGACTAGAATAACTTCCTTTACTTTTCCCAATTTTTTGTAGTTTTGTATGTGCATCCCTTTCAATTAAAAAATATTAGGGAAAGCCTCTCATTTTAATCTATGCAATTCCAGATATACACCTCCATTTTCTGAGACACTTCACACAATGCTATGTAATTAAGAATTACTCAAACTGGAAAGTTATCCCTGACTTAACAAAGGCATCCTATATTCTCTGTGCAGCAGACTCATGCCAGGCAGACTGCCAGCCTACAGGCAGCAAGTGGGGGGGACTGTTTCATAATGACTATCTTTCCACAGATGATCCAGCTTATTCTCCTTTTTGTTTTACCCCACATTGATGTTCTGAGATCTTACACTTTCACCAGAGGCAGATGTTTATCACTGCAAAGGAAGCTGCCTATGAACTAACCAGGCCAGGAGTGCTCTAAGTTCAGGTACAGGCACTCCAGCTATAGTGATTTTCTATCCTCTCGAGCTTCAGCCAGCCATGCTGACATTAACAATCTTCAGTTATTAGCACTGATCTCTTACTGGTGCTGTTGCAGTATTAGGCTATATTATCCTGTTAATTTAGAGCAACTGGTTTTCTTGAAATGACCCAGTGAGCAGTCTCAAGTATACAGCTCCATCCTCCTGAGACACAAACCTTTCAGTACTAATTTTAACTTCAGCTTCTGTGTCTCAAGATTGAGTCAGCCAAATGCTGTGAGATCAAGCATCATCTATTTTGCCTTGAAGAAGTCAGCTTTTCTGTTAGTCACTGGCAAAAGCCATTTCACTTTTATGTAACCCCCACTAATAAATTACTACTGTTGTGCTCAGGCCATAGAAAAAGGAAGTACAGAGAGGCAATAAACCTTTTTCTCCTCCTTGTTTGCAGTCAGCTGGCACAACACTAATGGGGCGTGTTCACAAAACAACTGAAATTCAAACATGACCCAGCACTGCCTGTAATCACCTGTGTACACTGAGGTAAAACTTACTTCCTTTGCTTGCCAGAAAATTAAAGACCTCTCACAGCTATCTTTGGTAAAGATGTGGGGTTTTTTCCCATTGTGTTAACAACTGACTTACCTCCAGTAACCATCTTTTGGCCTAGTTTGCACATTGGCAGTTATTTCTCTGGCACAAAGGAAAAATTAGCTTCCACATCTTTGAATCAGCTGCTCCTTTTACTTCAGCTATAAGCCAGGACTGCAGACCAAAAGCTCTGATTTAAGCAGGGACCACGGTTACACTGACCCCAAAGCTCCATTCATTGCTCATGCTGCAGTTTTACCTTGACATGAAGAGACTCTCTGAGGGGTGTTACTTCAGTGTGGTGTAAAAATATAACTAGGTTTCCCTCCCCAGGAGGCAGCAATCCCACACACATATAGAATGGAATGGATGGCAGGTGGGTAGAGGGGAAGAGGAACCAAATGGGACCATGCTCAGTTCACCTTCATCATGGCCCAATAAGACCTCTGTGCTCTTCACTGTGGCACTGGGACGTGTACTAGAGCCAGTCCACTCTGAGCTGAACAAATGGTGTTCATAGTACTCCTCATCGGAATTGTAGGGCTCATCATCAGGCACAGACACTGAAATGGAGGGGGCCAGGTGTTTACGCCACTCCCTGCCGGCAGCAGGGCCACAGCTACAGTGCTGTAGCAGTCCCACCTTATCCTCCGCCCCTGCATCTACAAATAGACACACACACAGACAAATGCTGCAGGACAGACAGAGACACAGAAAACAAAAGACAGAATGGACACATGCTCTAACAACATTAGCCACTAAGTCATGCTGCAGAGTGGATGACAACAGCCAGGATACAGGTTAATGCAGGATGGAGGAATGAGCCAGCTGTGCATTTCAACACATGCGTCAGGTAGGAGGTTTGCAAACATTGTAGACCAACCTTTGGAGTAAGTGAATTCAAAAAGTACATACATTATTTAGAGGAACACATTGCACACAAATCACATATCCCAACTATATTACACCTGACTGACTGTATTAAAAACCTTTGAAGTGCCCTGATACAGTTGTATCCCTTCATAGTCATCAGATACTTGAAAATGTAACATTTTAAAAGCCTTTTAATTAGAAGGAAATCAGTTTACACTTTGGCCAGCGGTGGCTTTATTCTTCATTGTATCTATATCAAAATTCCCCACTTTCTTCTTTTTCCTATAAATAATATTTAAATAGCCAAAAAAACCCCTTCCCCAAATAGCTTCTTTTTTTTTTCCCTGATAAAAGTCACAAAAAGCTGCTTACAGCAATCTCTGTTAGTCCTGTATTTTATGCTGTTGTGTCATGTTTCCACGAGTAAAGTAGCTCCCACCTTGGTGTTTGCTAATACTTTGGAATGACAGCTTTATTCACCCATCACTGTAGCATTGCAGAAAATCACATCATCATCTCAGGACTACACCAGCTACTGACAGCTACAGGGACAGGGACTTTGAGTTGTTTTTTGCAAGACAAAGGATAAAAATACTACCCAGTGAAAATGACTGGCCTACCACCTGATCCATACAAATCTAGAGGGGAGACTTGAGAGCTCATGTAGGCTGAAGTGTCCTCTCATCACGAACAACTTTATGAAAAAACTAAGCATCTATTGCTAGACAAAAGACATTTAAGCCCATTCTCAGTGTATGACAACTGGCAGTTTGACGAACACTACGTTCATCAGGTGCCTCAAGCACCTGCAGCTCCTCCACTGGATTTCCTACTAGCTTCAAGTACAAGTCCACGCTTGGTGTCCCTGGTCTTTCTCCAGGCAATTATAACTTAAAGAATTTCCTCAAGAGTCTTCAAAACTTTCGCTCTCTGACTCAGAACATGGAATCACAAAGCAAGGCTTTAACACAGGCACACTAACAGATATTAACCAGATCTGTGTGTGACCTCAAAACAAGATCACTCATGAATGCAGCTCTAACTGCCATTACCCAGTCTTGCAAAGCACCTTTGATCCAGAACAGTTCCATCTGTAAGAGCTCTAAGGTTCTTCCTGGCCCTCACACCAGCCCTGTATTACTGAGGGCAAGAGTGGAATGGGCTGACACACTTGACGACTCTTCTGATGGAACTGGGACATTGTGGAGAAAAGAAGAGCAGGTTGGTATGGTCAGCAGCAGAACACAAAGAAGCATGATGTGCAAAAGGGGAGGTTCTCCTTCCAGCTGTGGGTTATATTTATCCTGGGGCCCTTCAAAAGCAAAACGCATCAATGAGAGTGAAGATGAAACCCCAGGACATCTCTATCCTGATACAAACAAAGCTGAAAATTCCTTCTTTATAGGCTCTGAACGGATTGTAGGCAAGAAAATACAGGCCCTGCCACTGCTCCTTAAAACCACAGAACTGACAAGAGTAAAAAACCTTAATACATACTATTGTGATGGTCCAAAATCATTAGGAGTCCAAAGTCCAGTACTGTTTGGGGCTGTTACATCTGCAGCTATTACACATTTACATTGTTTATTTAACACTTTCAATAAAGGTATTTTCAAAATTATTGCAGATAATTTCATTAACAGCATAATGACGTCTTTAAAGGAGGATATGGTTTTATTTCAACAAAAAGAAAAATCCTCTATTTTAGTCCCTTCTAATCTTTTTCATCTCAAAGAGTGGGAAAAATCCCTAATGCATTCTGAAGTCCAAGAATAAAATCATTTCTCACAAAAACTAACTCTGCTTCAGCTTCCATCTATATTTTAAGAATGCCTTTCAAGAAGTAATTTTCCCTGTCAATAGATTCATTTTCATAGGACACTTCATTCTTTTCAGTTTGCAAAACACCCATGTTTGGTATATAAAGCCAAACATGAAATGTCTATTTCAAAATGGAAGACAGTCCATCAAAGGCATCCTTCTACCCTGTAACATTTATGAAAATTTTTACATGAAGACATTGTTTGCCACTGTCAAAAGACACAGAGCACAAAAGAAATGCCAAATTGGCAAGATAACATTGCATCAGCCCTGCATGACTAGATATAACTGATAAAAGGATTAGATGGTGGTAAGGAGAATTTAGTTTCCAGAACAAAACTATGTTATTATAGTTGAAATAAATGAAATAATTCCAATACGGTAAATCATTCTCTTACCTTCTGCAGCAGTAAAAAGGGACAGGTTCATCTGAATGTTTTCTGCAGCCAAATCAAAGGAACCCACATCCACTGACTCCTTTCTCTCATGAAATACAGTTGACCCACAAACCTCTCTGTCTTTTCTACCTTTTTTTTTCTTTTAATTTGTGTTTGCTGCATGGCTGGCCACATCCACCTTTGTCATGTCTACAACAGTGATTTCCTTCCTACTATGACTGAAGGAAGTCTCTTGAACTCAAAGCAATGCGACACACTGACAAGTGCATTAGGAAAAGCGAGAAGGGGAAAAAAGGTCTGAGATAGGTACACCAAGTGATCACCTTTTTAGTTCAACAAATTAATAAAATGCATTCTACTGAGCAGAAAGACAGACAATGTAAAGATGCATGAGGATGGACAGCCAGATGGTATCAGGAATGGGAGGTTTAAACTAGTACAGTAAAACTGGGTCAAACCCTACTGAGGTAAACTCTGCTGAACAGGAGCTTTGCCTGAATAAAAATGACAGGTCTGGCTCACTCAGGTCAGCAAAAGCTCATATTACCCAGAAAAAGTAAGGACCCCATCTTCTAAGAGCAGAACACAAGACCTTCACTACCATTAACTACATTGAATTGACAACATCGATATTTTGGGGAAAAGCAACATAATATATTTCTGGTGAAATTATTTCCAAGTTCTTTCCGTTGCTTCAACCAGCTCTACTGTGAGTTCCAGTTGCACATGAACAAGAAACTTCCAGCAGAGTGCATTAATGACTCAGCACATCATTTCTGTCCACACTTCCCCTGTGAACTGGCCATCTGCTCTGAAAAATGAAGAGCTGAATCAAAGTCTTGTCATGGAAAAGTCTTGAATGTTTTTAAAAAACATGACACACTGTAAATCATCAAAAATATTTCCCAAACACTAACCTTTCAGTCCATGTAACCACCCCTGTGGGGTAAGTAAATAAGTGCTAATATATTAATTCAATTTTACATGCAAAGAAGGAGGAAACCAACAATATTATGTGACTTGCTGAGTCATATGCACAGCTGGGAACTGTAGGGTCTGGTAGTTGATAATAATGTCAAGTTGTATAGTGTTTTGCCAGCTTCCTATGCTAGTACAGCCAGCAAAATGCTTTCCATTTGCTTAGGGGGCAATTTACAACCTCCTGTCAATTAATCCATATAAGTATCAATATGCGTGCAAATAATACAGCTGAGAGAAACAGCAAGCAAAGTTAATCTTCAGCCTGAGGCTAATGGAAGAACCTTGACATCAGCCTGAAGTAGAACAAGCCCTTTACTGTGATATGAGAAATTGAAAAAGCATACACTGCACTAGCCAAGTGAACTGTATATTAGAAAATCATGGTAAACCCCTAGTAACAATTCTAAAACCCTTTGCTAATGCCTTATCAGCTTTCTTTTCAGTCTAGTTTTGATTGCCATTAACTCTGGCTGATGAGACTGGTAACTGTTGTACTATTTTTTAAACACACAATGGGCATATGTTTTGGGGTTTATTTAAAAACACTAATCAATGAATCAAGTTCTTTATACTGGTGACTAATCACATCCAGTAGGTATTTCCAGTAGAGGGGACTGACAAATGTCATTAACACAGCCTGTAATAGCGTTGTGTCAAAAATGACTGCAAGATGGAACATGCCTGATTGAAGTGTCCTCATAAACTGAGAGTCAGACTATGCTAGCACATGAAATAACAACCATCCACTTGCAAAATTCATAGAGGCTGTGTGTTAAAATACCCAAGTTTGTTCAGCAGATGATAAGAAATTATTTTCATGCACTTATGTAACAGAAAGAAAGAGAAAATGCTAAAAGAAAATCCCAAGAAGGAAATAAATGGACACAGAAAGATGCTATTGACATGGCAGAGTTCAACTGACAGTCCCCATGGAGATTCTGAACCCAAATCCTTCTCTCTTTTTTAACATGACACAGCTCAGTTTTGACACACTGCTGTCTCCCTGAATGGATGGCCTTGTTGCAGCAGTCGTCTTCTTTGAACAAAGCACTGAGCACACACCTACACTGCGAAAACTCCACTGGCATTTAGCATTAAACATTAACAGCTTAACAGTAAGCCAACACTTCAGTTCTTCACTGGAGGAGACTTTAGCAGGATGGGAATGCAGTGACCATGGGCTACTGACATCGAACATTTGTTGTGCAGAGCAGAATAGAAATTTGATTGGTGAGACTAGAACATGTACAGAATCCCCAGTACATGCAGGCACTGAAGCATGAATTACAGATCGAGGGCCAAAGAAATGATCCAACCCTGAATCCAACCGCTTTCATACATTTAAGATTCCAAAGCTAATGGTAATTAAGAAAAAAAAAGTAGTCAAACAAATACTAAGAAAAGAAAGATGACCCATATTGAATCAGAGGTTTGGTGACCACACTGGGACAACAGACACCTTGGGTTATACTGCATACAAGAGGCAGAAAGGTGAGCAGCACCATCTCTTTTCTTTAGCATGGACATACTTAACATATCCTGTCAGTTACCTCTGTACATATGTCTACCTCATCCATGCATTGTGGCTGGTTTGAAGAGGGGGAGTTATTGCTGGGAATGTCTTATCTTTTCACATGAAGGTGCAGAAAGTATTTCCATTTTCTGATTCCCCCATCCTTTAGATACATGTCTCATCCCTCTGCTGATGACTGTGCACTGCAATGTCCAGGAAACCCTTACCTTCCTCCAGAGTTCCAGTCTGCTCAGAAGCTGGCGATGGAGGTGGGGAAGGAGGCAGGTTGGCTGACTCTTCAACTGCTAGAAATTAAACAGTGAAAATGAAATACAGCAATTAATTGCAAGGAGACCAATGCATGATGCAGGCTGCAGTCAGCCTGTTCTGCCCAGCTGAAAAATGACCCAGTGGGGACTCATGCCTACTGGATTTTCAGACAGCCCTTGCAGAATACACAGACTTTGGAAGTTACAATAAAAGGATTTTTTTGGGATTTTTTTGTGTTTTCTCATGGTATGAATGATTTACAAGATTCTGGTCATAGAGTACAATATAAAAATCAAGTACAAGACAGTATTTTAAAACAGTATTGCCTCTTAGAAAACCTTCAGTCACCCAAGGTAACACAAATAAAGCATCTGAGCATGAGATATTACAATTCATGCCAACTATCAGAAATTGGCATCCAATATCTTCAATTTACAAAATTAAATTAAAAAAGTACACGAATAAAAAACAGTCTTCACATTGTTTCTTCTGCTGCTGCATTCAAGGTTAGTCACAGTAAACATGCAGATATTGCTTGTCTAAATACAAAAGACATCAGCATAGGGAACTTCTGGCAGTTATAACATTAACAATGATTCAGTTGAGCAAGGCACAGTGAAAACTTAGATGCACTTAGATTAGCATTTAGATTTATTCCCAGTCATGAGACCAGATGCTGAAACCAGAAGATTTTTTTTCAATTATTTCAATTCAAGTATGATGAAATCCCAAACAAACTGTTCCTTAAATGAACTTAGAAAAACCTCTGCACCTGATCTCATACCAAGTTTGAGAATTTTTTTTCTTTAAAGACACATTAATTCCTGGGGCTTAATCAATGCTAAAAAAACAAGGTAACAAATCTGTTCTAACAGATCTGTCTTATCAATGGCACCTCTCAACAAGCAGATCTCAGTGTCCAGTTCAGGGCTTCTTCTCAAGCACAGGAAAGACACTTTCAAAGCCCCAGCAGGACCTTCCAGGCTTCCTTCTATTGATTTCAGTGTAGTTTGGAAAAGACTGTATGGGACTTGTCCTTAGGACGTGCTGTCCAGGGACAGAGTATTTATACATTCATCACAATTCAATTGCCCACAGGAACTGTAACACCAACAATTGTTAATTGGAGACATACTTCTCACAATGTTTTTCAAACGGCTTATCTGACTAGATAGAACTGAATACCCATTTTGCCTCTCCCAGGCCCCAGTGAAGACATTTGCACTTAAATATGTATGACGTGATTTGCAGACTTGGGGTCTTCCATGTAAAACTGAGTGCCTGGAAGGAATGGAATTACCAAGTGACGCATGTTCTGCTGCAGTTCAAAGTTAGTTCAATGAAGCAAAAGACCTTGGGAACCAAATTTCCAGCAAATATTCTAAATTACTCATTGACTTTAATTCAGTCCTAGGTAGGGTCCAGTCACTGCACTGAGGCAAGCAGAGTATCTGTGGGGAAAACACCACAATGCATTGTTTTGATTTAACCACAACATAGGTGCACTTAGCAGAACTTATCTGGGGCAGGCCTGCAAGACTTCCCTACCTCTGGATGGACTATGGCCTTTCTCTGGCTTTTGTTTACATGTTTTAAACTACTGCAGAAGTTTTCCGGCAAGGAGGAAGCACTTCAATTACAAATGGCTGTATACCTACCTTCTTTTATATATATACACATATATACATACATACAAATGTTTCAGAGAGACATTTCACAAAGGAGGCAGCAGGAGGATGGGGACACAGCATGGACCACTGGCAGTGGTACCACTCCCAATTTAGAATACTGGCTTCTATCATGTGTGACTCCTTCTCTCACAGTCTTCCCTCACCCTGCCTGGCTGCTAATCCCTCTGCACCCTCACCTGCTGTGCCCCATTCCTTTCTGCTTCCTGCTGAGGTCTTGCCCCTCCATCTATTTGAGCAGCTACCACCCAACCAGTAAAGCCTCACTTCCTTTTTATATGCTCTCCGTTGTCTTTGCCTCTCCAGACATCAATCTTTCACATTGTACATGGCTGAATGCAAACAGTCCCACCAAACACAATGACAGAACTCCTACCACCATAACACTCACATCTGTGCCACTCTGGAGTCAGAAACCAGATGGAGAACTGCTGTTAGAGCAAACAGGGAATGAGACAGTCACGGAGCACAAAGAACTGGGAATACCAGGATACTGCCATTATTATTATGTGGTTCCAGCACTTACCCAGTGGTGCTGCAGCTTACCCATGACCATAATCAATGTGAATACATGGCTGGAACTGTGTATTGTAATATACATACACATAATATTTGCAGGCACAAGGATTCTTGGAACATTCTTTGTCTCATTTTACCTAAAGGTAGTGGTCCAGGCTGATCTTTGTGCTGGGCTTCTTTTTCCTGCTCACCTTTCAGGACTGCTACAGCTTCAGCTGTTACTACTTGTACTATCCTTGCAGACACTTCTTCTGTGGCAGCAGCAAAGTCAGAAAAAAAAAAAAAAGGCATGCTAATCAGAATGGTGTTTTAAAATCATCTAGATTAGTTTATTCAATCAAAAAATAGAGGCCGACAATTAAGTTTTAAAAGATAATCTGTTTTCCTGAAATACAATGAAATCATAAAATAGAAGGACCAGATATTCCAAAGATCTCAGCAGAAAATGCTGAGTACTTATAAAAGTCAGGATCCCAGCCTATACAGCAAAATACACAAAGCATCATTATTAAATGTTCTTTCTGTTAGGCACAACATGCAGCAACTGCAAAATTTTAAGATGTTCATTTATTAGATGTCTAGAAGAAATTTTTTGGTACTGATTTGTACACAGAGTACAAAATGAGTACAATGGCCAGCTGAGTAATGGGATTTCTTGACATTTAATATATGAAGTCAGTTGCATTCTAATATGCAATTTGGATGCCATTTCCTTAACAGCACACACTCAGTATGCATTAAAGGCACCTCCCAGACAACCATCTATGCCCATGGGGGATGTGAAAAAGAAGGGCCAAGTAACATTTCTGTATGATTAAAATGCATACTTTGTCTTCCTCACCCCTTTTAAGACTGCGACACAAAGCTTTATCTAAACAGTAGGCCTGACTATCATGCAGAGAAATTGCAGTGGATAACGTTTGTTTGGTGGGATGAGCTCTTGGGCCCCAGTCTCAGACACAGGCTTGGCTCCCAGCTGCCACTCTTGCTGTGGTCAGAGCAGGGAAGGGGACTTGAGTAGAGCTGGTTCAGGGTTGACAGACCTGGGTGCCATGGGAGCCAGGCTTTGATCTTCCCCACTGCCCTCAAGGTGTTGCACAGCCAAGAGGGGTTGAGGAATGGGGTGTTCTGGTGATGACCAGAGATTGGCAGTGGGATCACTGAAGGAGTAAATACCTCCAAACTGAGAAGCTGCATCTCAGCACCAGACCCATTCAAAGGGGGAGTGAAATGTCATCAAGCACACAGCCACATGTGGCTTCCTGCACTATAACAGGCAGTCCAGGTACCTTTGATCTAATGAATCAAGGGCTTAAGGGTTGGCCCAGCAGAACCATCTACAAAAGAATTTAGAGGTAAAGGGTTTCTTATTCTTATCTGCATATTAGCTCAGTCCTGCTGAGTCATTAGTCAATATATTCCCCTCTCTCAGCCAAACTCAGCGGAAATAAACTCCCTCACACTCCAGCTCTGTCTCGAGTGCTGGCTGAGAGCTGTTGCCAATGCAGTTGCAGCTGAGCCCTAGGGAAGGCCACAAGCTGCATGGTCACAGCCCATAAGCTGCACTGCTGGGCACACACCTGAGAACAAAGCAAAACTTCAATGCTGCTCCAGCCCTCGCACAGGGACAGAGGTTTGTAATGGCAGATGTCAATACACTCTGCTCCCGTTGGAGCCCCCATTAATCACTATCCCGGAGGCAGGGATAAAAGCTCTCTGCTTACTCATTACTGCGACCTTCAGACAAGGACTGGCTGGGAAGAGCAAGTATATTTGAATCAATGCCCTACATGTAACTTCACAGCAACCATGCTGACAAGGGACACTGTCCATTAGATTAATAATGATTTCTTTTCACAGACTGTACTCCTACAGATTTCCTTTGTACTTCAAATGTAAAGTTATTCCTCTTTGTCATTTAGAGAAGCTGACTTCTTCTCCCCCCAAAAAAAACACAGATGTGAGTTACTTGACTTTCACAGCCACATTTGTCTAAAAACAAAGTGCTAGGTTAATCTTTCCTTTGAACAAACTATTTAACGAGATATTAAAAATCTCCACCCATGGCAAAGAACATTCCTAATTGTTGATATTTATATCTTACAATTAACTTTCCTCCGGACTAGTCATCCGTAGGGCAGTAACTGCAACAGTTCCATTGGCTGCTGCCAACAGCAAGAGAGATGGATGAATACGTCACAACTACCAAGCAATGAGAAAAATAAGCTGATTTGAAAAACTGTTAAGCCCAAAATGTAAGAATATAAACTTGTCAAGGATAAATTCAGACTAGATGCTGCTTTCTTACTGTCAGGGGTGTGAAGTGCTGGCAGCCTTCAACATAAGAGGAAACAAATCAACTGGCTTTGAAATGGGGCTCGATACCTTTATGGAAGGCACTACATATGATATAGGTGACTGCTAGTAGTAAGAGACTGCAAATAGCAGCTCTAGTTCTCTGTTCTTTTATTCAACAACATGTCCCTAGTATGATATCAAACTCCCCTTTGTGGTTAAGTAGATCTAATCGAGCACCATAACCCCATAAATCAAGTTGCACATGTGGCCAGTCCTATAAACTAAAGAACAGGAATACTGATTTAAAGAACAGCAATAATCCTGTCTGCGTTTCCAAGGCCTGCACCTCATTCTGGGGCTTTTATGAATTTCTCCTGCTTCCACACCTGCTGGATGTTGGGCATCCTTCTCAGCACCTCTTGGTTCCTTCCACTTGTGAGAAACACGGAACAGACACTTCCCAGACCCTCACAGACTCTCATATGGTGCTTCTGTTGCAGAGCAGTGGACTGGACACAAATCTGGAATCTTTACAGGCCCTGACAGCTCCCTGTGTTGTGAGGCACACGCAGCCCACAAAGAACAAGTGATTCTGAGGAAAACCTGGAGAATGAACATGCGGCTTGGCCCATCCTCTTCCTGCAGACGCATGTTGCCCTCTCCACACCAACCATGGTGTGCTGCAACACCTTGCATGGGTAGCATATAAACTACTCTTTCAGAAAGCATCTTTTATACCTGGCATATCCCTGCTCAGAGTCTGCTCTTTCAGAACTGGAAGGAGTGTCATCCTGACAGCTTTGGCGAGCATGGAAAACAGCCCAGAGCTTTGCAGAGTCCCACAGCTCCAGGAGACCCCATGTCAATTCTCACCACCACTTTACACCTGGAGGATGTGACACATGACCCTTCTGTCAAAATTTCCACGAACCCACTAATCACAACACCAGTGACAAAAGCAACATCATCATGTCTATACTGTTAGCTCAGATGAACAACTCAAGATGCAACAAGGAAGACTGTAAAGACAATGAATTTTTTAAGCCTATTTAGACACAAAATTTAAAGAAAAGGCTCCCATTAACTTCTGATATAGAATATGCAAATGTATTTAGTACCCTGGAGCATATCCAAAAGAAACCCACTTGGTCAACTGCTTTCCATCAGCCAAGCTCCTACAACCTCCTCCCAGCAAGGTAAGACAAATCCCTATTAGAAATGGCTTCCTATCTTACAGAATTTACACTCGTTCCCATCCAGCATGGTTCTCTGGTGCAACTGAGCTCTCCACGGCTGGAAGACAGTTCCCCCCCGCGCAGCTCTCTTCCTGAGTTCATTTCCATGGGACAATGTTCTGCAGGGAGATATGTCTGGGGATGAAAGACTGCCCTCTGAAAAATGTAAATTTCAACTTCAGGCTATGTAAAATAAGTAAATAAAAATACAAATGGCCTCTGTGTTCGTGCTTTAGTTTTGTTTGGTTTATTTTGCTTAGCAGGGTTTTTTAATCAAGAAAGGCTTCTGAACACTCTGCTGATGGATATTTTGGGCGACACAGGAGGCACGGGCAGTTCACCAGAAGAGCAGTGCTTTTGCTATACATGACTGCTGTAAAAGGACAGACATTTCTGTACTAATGGACACTATAAATAGCAGATCCAATGGGTAAGTCAAATCCTCACAGGGCAGCTATTGCGACTTTTCATAGTTTTCTCATGGTTCAGCTAAAGTGCAAGGAAGCCTAATGATACAGAACAAAAACCCCAAAACAAACAAAAAAACACACACAAAAAAGACAAAACAAAAAAAATAGACTTAGCCAGCCTGGATTTCTTTTCCCTCTTTTCTGATTCTACTTTGTGTAACAAAGATGGCACTAACATGTTAAAGGTAATACCAAATACATGTATTTCTTAAAGGCACAAGAACCTTGGCTTCACGTTATACTCCAGCAGAAAGAAGAGTAGAAACATGCCTTTCCTTTGCATTTTGCAGAGAGTAAAATGCTGCTTCTTTTTAGCAAGATGTCAGCTGCTTATGATACAGGACACAGAGCTTCAAAGATTGATTTCAAGGAATGTACCCAAAAGTATGGGCAGTCCTTGGATATGATGTCCATAA
Source organism: Campylorhamphus procurvoides (assembly GCA_013396655.1). Lineage (NCBI taxonomy): Eukaryota > Metazoa > Chordata > Aves > Passeriformes > Dendrocolaptidae > Campylorhamphus > Campylorhamphus procurvoides. The sequence goes on along the minus strand of WBMV01003510.1, from coordinate 889,075 downwards.
TGGAGAGGAGACATTATTAAAGACCCTCAGCACAAGCTCTCCAAAGCCCCTTGACAAGGAGCAGGATGAGGCAAGGCCAGGAGCTGACACAAGAGGGACAATGGTTCTGCTGCTCCTTTGACGATTGTCACTTCAGACCAGGCTCTGATGGGGCTGTCAGGTCAGCTCTGCTCAGCCACTGCCAATGCCATGCCTGCTCTCTGGCAGGAACAGAGGACTCTCCCCTGCTGAGGCCAGGTGCCTGTCTGGGGAACCACAGTATTTTAAACCAAACTTAAAACTCAGACAAGTAAGCACTCTATGCTCCTGGGTTTGGAAGTCAGCCCAATTCTTCTATAAGCCCCAGCCACCAACATAACAAATTAGGAGATCTGGAATCTCCCTGCCACACAGATAACTCAAGGGACATAAATTCTTTCAGAGAATTGGGATGCACAGGGCATGCTGAACCAGCTGCTGATGGTATGGGGAGCTGCAGCCTTTCTTCTTGGCTGAGTTTAGAAAGCCTGTTGCCTCCAAAGGCTGCTCTCTCCTCCTCACAAGGACACCCAAGGGCACAACAGCTGCCCAATCCCCAGTCGCTCTGGCACTGACATTTAAACAGAAGTAGGCATCATTCAGACATTCCCTCCAGACACCTAAACCCATCTTCACTGAAAGAGACTCAAGCAGGGGTAGTTAAACAAGGTTACATGCCAAAGCATGGCCAGAGCAGAGCCCAGGATCTGGGATCAGATCCTGTACAAGGCCAAGATGTAGTTCTGAATCCCTCCTTCATTTCTTACTGATGCTACTCCAGTTGTCGTGGGATTGCTGATGTCTCCACTGGCACCTGAATCCATTAACCTTCAGTACTTTCATTTCCCAGGAAACCTTTCCACTCCATTAACTTGTCTAACAGACAGGTCTACCAGCCCCAGAGACAGATTTACAGATGGTGCAAGAGTCTTTTAAAAAAAGGTGTCTGAGCTTTCACCAAATATCTCCATAAAAAAACAGGCAACTATAAAGGCAAGGGCAAAAATCAGATCTGTGACACACCTCCAGAGTGATATGTGGTGTCTGTTCCTTTTCTACCATTTTAATGGTTTTCCTTCAGTTTCTGGCACTTTTTCCTCTTTCTCTTCCAAGCTAACACGACCTCAGGCTCCATGGAGAAGCTGAGTTTCTTATGATTACCACCTCCTAGGTCAAACTGCTTGGGCTCAGCTGTTTGCCTCTGACAGCCCTCATCCAGCGGTGCCCTTGATCTTCTTTCTCTTCCCTTCCCCTCTATGCAATGCTGTATGATTATTTTGAGGACAGTTTCTGACAGGAGACACTGCCTATGGGCAGGGCTCATAGCCTGTCCCTGCCTTGCAGGTATGTGACCTGGTGCTACAGCAAGGATCCTGATAGCAGAGGAACTGGGGCTGGTACAGCTTGACCTAGGCAACAGCCTGCTCATCACCTCAGGTAACAGTGTCTGATTTCTCAGGCCACAGTTGCTTCAGTCAGACCAGAGTTTCTCTCCCCAGCTCTTCCTCTCACTTCCCTGCCTGTGGTTGCCTGTGTTTCATTGCTGCCATTCAGTCAGCTCAGTCAGTGCACCTATCTACTGCTTCTTCCCACTTAAGAACCCATTTCACAGCAACAGGGACAGCTCCTCCTAAAAGGAAAATGCATTCCACATCCCCAAAATTTCACAAGGATGCTCTTCCCAGTTTGGAGCAGCATCACCCCTCGCTGTTTCTGACAACATCTCTATCCAATGCCACTGTGGTGGCAGCAGACCTTGAGTTTGCCAACTGGTCTCTGTAAAGCAGAACAAAGTTTAACATGCTGGAACTGCATGGCACAATAAATGCTCCAGAAGAAAACTGAAGCAAAGGGATGATAGCAGGGAGGGACAGAAAGGAGGAGACTGAAAATTGTGCCAAAACTTCACATGCATTCACAGTGCCACCCCTCAGACACCCACCCAGAAAATGAACAGTCAGCTCAGTTAAAGCACAGGGTAATCAGTGCTCCTGGAGCACTGAGGCTAAAGTAGGGATTAAAGTAAGTCAAAATCAGATGGAAAGGATAAAATAATATGTTTCATTAATTTTGTTACATTTTAGGGAAGGAATACAAGCAGAGCACAGCAAAAGGATTAGCTATATGTGTGCTAGAAGAATTGGGAAAACAAAGCAATTTCAGTCAAAATGTGCCTGTCAAAATCCTCAGTGGGGTGCAGAGCAGTTTCCAAGGTAACCATCACTAATTGTTGGCACAGTGGAAGCCAGTCAACAACAAAAGCACAGAGCAACCTGCACTGCTTAGTGAGGCAAAACACCCCACATATTCCTGCAGAAAGGAAAGACACAAAGCGGCTATTTTCTATCTTTGACAATTTGAAAAGCAAACAGGACCTATGGATTTTTCCCCCCCGGGTATTGCAATTACGAGTGCAGCAAGACTACAAACCAAATAGCTATTCGATTTGTTTAGAGGCATTAGCTACACCCCTAAGGACAGGTCCTGCATTCACGCTCAGCTCTCTTGGAAGCTCCTGAACGACTTGTTTCAATCAAGACTGCTGAAACACTGGGGGGAAAAAAGACCCAGGTGTCACCCAGTGACATGTGTGGAGGGAAAACCAAAGTTACATCTTGGACTTCATCACTAGGATGTTGACAACTCTACATACTGCCACTTTGCACTTGGATTAAAACAGAAATGCACGGCAAAAATCAAAGCAGTATGAATAAGTTATATAAACCCCAAATAATGCCAACAGATTAGTGCTTGCAACTGACAAAAAAAGCAGTAACATAGCCTTACAGAATTCAAATATTGGCTTTCAAACAGCTTTTATGAGTGTAAATATTTTGCTGTAAGTAGGTCCTTGATCTGGATGTTGGCAATATCAGCTGTAATTGGCAGGAGGTATGAAGGCAAATAATAGGAACATCAGTTTTTAAATTAAATGCAACCACAACACAACTGACAAGTATCATTTCCCTAATAAAGTCGTTGACTTTAAGCTACTACAGCATCAGTGAGGATAGTGACAGATTAATTTAATCACCAGGATTCACCAGCTAACCAACAGAATGGGTCAGAAAAGGCTTGTGTTTTGGGAAAGAGCTTTGACTGTTTAATGCACTGAATCCCCCAAGGTATAAACATTCAGATTACCTTCAGGGAAGGATGTACTGCAGTCACTACATGGGAAGAGCATGAACAGGTGAGCTACAGCTTAGTACCTGACCTGGTGAGCCCCACAGCAAAGAGCTCATGCCTCTGTGTTTTGGGATACTTCAGGTATTCAACAGTCCCTCCTATGTTCTCTTTAACCTTTAGATTGTAAATCTGAATCACCATTATCCAGCCCCTTAAAACTGTTGGACTTGACCTTGGAGGTCTTTTCCAACCCTAGCCATTTTATGATTCTTATGCTATCTGCATTATAGCAGAGTAAATCAGGTGCACAACTGATGTCAGACTGGCTTTGCTCTGGTACAAACAGGAGGCTGGAGGACACCTTTCCTGTGCACCTTCAGCTGTTCTTCAGCACTTGGAGAAGCAGAGAGGAAGTTTGGGCTGCCTGTCCTTGGATTGCTTCCCCACATTCTTTGTGTGCTTCAGCTCCATTGCCCTGACTGTGTTTTCCTGATCACGCTCTTCAACAAGAGAGTTGGTCACATAGTCCAAATCTCAAGGCACACAGTGGCAAAATCCAAAATGAATCATGCCAGGAAGCCAAGAGCCATTCAGAAAGCTCCAGTGAGCCTCCTCCTGTGGCTCCCCAGCACATTCATTAGGCAGCAGCCTGTGCCACGCTGTCTGGCAGCTGTAGAACAGAACACCAAGGGATCAGTCCCCTTCCCAGCTCCCCTAGAAAGATGTAAGTCTGTTAAAAAGGAGTCATACAAATGTCAGTACACTAAAGCAACACTAAAAATGAGCCCTCGTTACTGCAAATACTTGCTCTCTGTGCATCCCCTGAGTCGCATCTTGAGTCTACTGCCTGGAGCAAAATATTTACTGTCAGCATTTCCCAGCCAAGTCAGAGGTGGGAAAGGCTATCAATTCTGGCTTGCCTGATGCATGGGCAACAAAATTCACTGCTAACATGCAATACTGAAGCAGACAACACTAGATCCTCAGCTAGGGCAATGCAGTGAGCTCCCACTGCCTTTAGTAGGACTTGGTATCAGCTCAAAACATCTCCTGTACATACAAAGCAGCTCTATCTTTCCCCAAATATGAATTCCCCAGGACTCATGAAGAAGAAATCACTTTGGCTTCCAAACAAAGAACCACATATTTAATCCTTTATCTGTGAGTAAATATACATCATCAGTAACTCACTCTTAAATCAATATTTACTTTTAACTTAAGTACAAGTTAAAATTTTAAACAAAGAGTCTTTTAAGAACCTCTACAGAAGTCAACAGAGCTTCAGCCACCTACAGCAGAAGGTGACATGTTCCTTAAAATTAATTTTTTAGCTCCTTTTGAGATTTGTTAAACACTTTTTTTTTAGGTTTTTAAACACTGTTTTCTGTGACCTTTTAAAAAAATTTCAAAGCATGCTATATAAACTCTGCTGGATTTAAGTTTAAAATTAACATTAACTTGTGCCCACATTGTGTGGGATTTAGTTGTGCCTGGTCAGGACGATTGAAGATCACTCTGTCAACGCCAACAGAATGCTGGTTTGACCTGTCAGGGGATATTTAACGCACATAAAATGCAGCAATGCCGTGTCCCATTCACCTTCAGGCTCACACTGCCAGCCCAGCCCTGCAATACAGCAACAGCTGCAAGGCCAATCACTTCCTACTCCTACTTCCTAGCCCTTGTACCTTGGCAGGTGGGATTCTCCTGCTGACTGAGGAACAGTGTTCTGTACTTCCAAATGAGTGTGTGCAATGTCTCCACAGTCAGGCAGAGCAGAATGGGGCATATAAAATTAACTCAGTCCCACAGAGGCTGTGCCATGGATAGAGGTTCAGAGCAGTTCTCAGCCAAGCTCAGCAGTTCTGCATCTCTTCCCCTCTCTTCTAGCACTGCACTGGCTGAAAGGAGCATTTCCTCTGACCAGGACTCATCCCTGAATGCTCACATAGCCTTCTCCTATCCACTGCAACACTGCCAGCTCACACCTGTGTGATGTGTGTGTGATGTGATCAGGGAAAAGAAATGTGCACCTCCTCTTGAAGAAGGGAGATGTCAAAAGCCCGCTATGTATCTTTTGTGCACACCAGTGCACTGGCACTGGTTGCCCAGAGAAGCTGTGGCTGCCCCACCCCTGGCAGTGTTCAAGGCCAGGGTGGATGGGGCTCTAAGCACCCTGATCTAGTGAAAGTTATCCCTGCCCACAACAGGGGATTTGGAACTAGATCATCTTTAAGGTCCCTTCCAATCCAGGCTATTCTATGACTCTGTAATCTGATGAACTACCTCTCCCATTTCTTCTGGCAGAGCTGTCTTCTCTTGGCACTTAAATATCTGCAAGCTTTTGCAGTCCCCGGTTCTGGGGGATGTCCAGGTGCTGTGGGGAGTGCTGAGACCAGGGCTGGGCTGCATCCAGAAGCAGAGCTCTCAAGTGTACTGAAAATGAGGAGCTGATGTGGAAAATCCAGATCACAGCAGAGCTATATTGGACGGCTGAGATGAAGCTGGGAGTACATACGAAGAACAAAAGAAAAAAGCTAGAGACAATACAAGTGAGAAAAGAGGAAGAGAAGGAAGAGCTGACAGAACAATTGTTGAGAAGGACAGTATATTCTTAAATAGAGAAAGAATGACAGGGAAAGGAAAGAGAAGGCAACTCATGGACAGGAACAGCTAAGGATTAGTTTCCTTTACAGCTCACCACCAACATGTGCAGGCTGTGCTACCCTAGATGTGGCACATACTCTGGATTTGGGGTAAAAAGCAACAGTCAAAGATGAATCCTTTTCCCTCTTCTGATACGTGGTGCAAAGCTGTGGATGAAAACAGTTTGAGTACATCAGCAAGACTGTCACATCTATGCAGCAACTGGGAGCATGGGCAGCAGACCTGACTGCAAATCAGTTTCATCCCAAATGCCACAGGGTATTTGGGTTGCTAGGAGCTGTACCAAACTGATCATGTATCACTATGGATTAGTCTCAAGGAAAGAAATGGGAATAAAAAGCAAAATACCTGGGGTTTATTTCTACCTCCCAAAATACACAGTGCTTCCAAGTGAAACTGATTTCCATGAAATATTCCATCTACTTAGGCCTAAGTGAAAATGACCCTCTGGGAAGCAGCTAACAGGTTTTCCTGCCCTGGAGCTAATGATATCTCAGTTTCCATATACTGCATGCAACTAAACCTAAAGTTTTGAACAGGTATTTTCCACACATAGCGAGAAATCACTCATATGATCTAATGTACACAGTTGGGGTGCCTTGAGTTTCCTGCACTTTTCCATGTCACCAGGAATGTCTCAGTACTAACAAAACCCCAAGAAACAACAACTCAAACCGCGTTTCTAAATCATCACTTCAGAAGAAGTTTTCCAAGCACCACTGACTCTGTTTTGCAGTCAATCTGTGAAATGGCACAAAGTAAATGCTTTGCTCAGCATTTCTCAAGGAACAAATGACAGTGTAAACACCTGCACAAGGACTTGTCACTTTGAGTCTTGCCTTTGAATTTCCAGGTCAGACATTGGTAGGGACAGGCACTTGGTCATCAGTGCTCATCTGCCACCTACTGCCAGCTGCTTTATGCTGATTTCCATCCCTTCAGCTGGCAAAGGCAAAAAACTTGTATTAATTATCATTACAAGGACTGAATTTAAAGTGAGCTGTTAATCTACTAGTACCAATTGCACAAAATGAAAAACCCAAACCAAAACACCAGCACATGCCAAGTTTTGCTGTCCTTACCCAAAATATTTTCATAACAAGAGATGACTTTTTTCTCTATATTGTAACCTCACAGACTAAAACAGCAGGAAAGACAAAGAGAGCTCTCCCTTGCTTCCTTCTAGTATTGCCTTTTAATTTCTCACTCAAATTAAAATCCAGATGACCTTTGCTTTCCAATCTTAATGCAGAGTAGCTCATCAGGGTGAGTCAACCCAAGAATTTTGCACATATATCTCTATCATAATTATATTTTGCACAGAAGTTATGCCCCAAAGTAGTATTTCCTTTCCATTTCCATCAAAGTTCTGCCCCAGTGAGGACTGCAGAGTGAGGTCCCCAGTGCAAAGTGCTGCCAGTCTCTTCCCTGTCTCCTTTAACCTTGAAAAGCAAATGGTAGAGGGAAGGAGGAAAGAATTAAATCCTCCTTTCCTTTGTCATCCAGCCTGGCTGTGGCTCAGAGCCTTCACAGGGAGCCTGTGTACTCCTGAATGCTAAATAAGCTCCCAGGCTATATACTTTCTCTCAGAGGAGCTTAAAAAGAGATCTTACTCTGTGCAGGGCCATGTTGGCATGGAAACGGGGAAAAAAGAAATCAGCAATGCCTGGCACTGCTTGCAGGAGCAGCAGACTTTGTGTGACTCTCATTTTTGTGAGTGGTGTGATGGTACCTACCTACTCTGCACCAGAGGTTTGAACATGTGCCCAATGAGGAAGAGCCCAAGTCCAGCCTATGTGGTGGCAGGACTCGCCTCCATCAGATGGACCCGGGGACACCTTGTGCCAGGCTAACCTGGCCTTAGCCAAGGCTGGAATGTGCACCAAGTGCACACCTGAGCTCCCACAACAGGAAAAGCAGAGGAAGGGATCTGTGAAGCCCAGGGCTGACCAGGTTCATGACCACACTTTCAGGCACAGGGCAAGGGGCCTGGAAATGCGGCCAGCAACACCCAGCAGCATGTCCCAGGCTGTCATCTAAGAACCTCCTGCTTCCCTTTCAAGGTGACTTCGGAGGAGTTGCTATTTCAGCTCTGAAGCAAGAGTAGCTGTGTGCCTGCAACAAAAAGGCTCTGTTGTTTAGTAATAAACCTCCCTTCAAATATTCCTGCCCTCAGATCAAAACTGGAATGGAAGAGAGCATGCTAGCATAGTCCCCAGCAATACCACCTTCCAGGTGCAATCATAGAGACCTCTCCCCAGTACCAAGTATTGCCCAGTGCTCTGGCATGTCCTTTATGTTGCCATCCTGGGGATGACCTCCCTGGAGACATGACATGGATGAACCATTGAAATGCTTCATCTCCACCTTTGTGCAAGGGGTACAGCTGAGCCCAGCCTTGCACAGGGCTGTGCCACCTGTTCATGGCTCTGTCACAGTCCCGTGGCAGACCCAGGGTAACTCTCTTCACATCTGGATGCTGTTTTTTCTGGCCTTTACAAGTCCTGTCTACTTTATGTAATTCATAAATGCACAAGCTGTCTCCTGCCACACACCACACACTTCATACTCTGGAAAGGACTTCAGCACAACAGGCCACAAATTAGAATGTGGCCTCTGGACACAACCGGCCCACCAGTCCCTCTTCTGATGCCAGTGCTGGAGGGTCAAGATCTGAACAGCAAAGTCTGCATTTACAGCCCCCATCAGAAGAGGCAGCCAAGCACAGATAGCAAGGAGAGAGGATAGAGGCAAGTAGACTGCAGGGAGACAAAAGCAGAAAATTTAACATCCAGGATGCATTCGGTGTTTTAACTGAAGGATACTCATCCTTCAGCAGCAATAGGTCACTACAGCAGCCCCCCAAGAATGGCTGTAGATGTTATCAAAAGGCAACTTCAATAAATGCTGCCCACGGAGGACAGCATGAAGTAGCAGTGTGGTTGGAACAACATGTTAGAAAAGATATTTCCTTCATAGCCCAGCCTTGTTGCTCCTCATTGTGTTCTGTGATTGTCATCAATTGTATTTTCTGGGAACACTGATGGCATCAAGCAAGCACTGGTTGCCAGGCCAACATGCTCTCACTTCTTAAGGAAGCACAGCTGCTTGTGCAATTCCCTCTTACAATGCTCGTTTATAACAAGAAAACACTGAAGGGAATCAAACAACAGGGAGCCCAATAGAAAGGGCTAGTCGAGGCCTTCTCTTGGCCAGATGCAACACCGATGGGGTATGATGCAGGAGCTGACTGCAATGGTGTTACTGCACCTGGTCTGAAAAACAGTTATCAAATGCAGATCTGAACCACACACTCCTAGGGGAGCTTAGAGATCAGAGAGACTGATGTTCTCTGCCCGCCTGACTCCCAGCCATGAGAGTCAACAGCATCTGCACACTTGGGTTATCTCACCCCACGCCCTTTCAGGCAATAATTTTTGCATGTTTGCTCTGCCCAAAACTGTGTCAGACCCTCTAGTTCCTACCAATACATTTCAATCACTGATTTCTGAAGTCCCAAGAGGAAGTGGGAGGGCAGAACCAGCATCTCAGAGAGGTTATGACAAAACACGGTGTCTTACTGGATTTAGTGACTAATAGGGCCAGCTACAGAAAAACAGGCAGTGACTGGTCTCTGCAGCAGTTATCAAATATTTTAGAGTCAGGGAGAACGTAACTGTGGGTAGGGGACGTGTGATGGAATTTCTGGGCATTCACTCCTGGTCCTCTGCATAAGGATAACTGAGAAAGACCTCTACAGCTTAATGGAGAACAGTAAAAACCTCAACATTTTCCACAAGTGCCCCAGAGGGTCTCTGCAGCCTCTGCCTATGCTGTCTTCAGCAACATAATTTGAACATGTCTATAATATTCCAGTAACATGTCCCAGAAAATGACACTTGTACTATGCTTCACACATAGAAGAAAAGTTTTGGAAGCCCAGTATGTTCGTCTGTATCTAAACTGGCAGGGATGACAGTGCACAGTAATTACTGTCACATTTCCTGGGCAAAGGGAGGGAGATCAAAATGCCTAATTAACAGCTTCTTTCCCATGGGAGCCATCAATGACATAGTAAGATGCCTTCTTTCAGCTCTGTAAAATAAATAACAGAAATGGGACAAGCCAGCAATCACATTCAGCTGTGAATGTCAATGATTTTGCATCCTTCTGTGCATCTTGTCTGCATTGCTTGAGACATGGCTTGCTGAAAATGTACTTCTGATCACACTGGGAGTCTACTTTTGGAAACAGGCATTCAGGGAGCTTGTTGAGGGGGCTCTGGTAACTCCAGGAGGGCTTGGGCAGCAGCAGGACAGTCAGTGTCAACAGCCAAATGAAAAGGAGAAAGGAGTCCTGTTGGAAAGACTAAAAAGGTCTCTCTACAATGAAGGCTTATTTGTGTATTTACTGGCAGTGCCATCAGAGTACTATCACTTGTATAGCAAGACAGAGAAAGCAAAAGGAGATTAAATGAGATGTCACTAGAGGAGGAACAAACCATTAGCCCTCCATGGGACCAAACTGTGAGTCAGTGCAAACTGTGAGTCAGTGCATTTCAGCCTGGAGAGACTGTCATGTTTGTTGCCCCCATCCACAGTGCTGCAGTCCTGCTCCATTGCAGCTCCAGGCCCAGTCCTGCGGGGCTGAGGACCCTCAGCTGGCACAGCTATGCACCATGGTGATCTTCTAACAGCCCCATGGTGAGGGCTGCGAACAGTATCTTCTTTACCTGGAGACTGGCTACTACAACACAAGGATATGGGATACAGTCTGTTTCCTTGACACACAGCCAGGTGGCTGAAACAAGAATAATCCCTACCTTCAACATGCCTTTTTCGCATAGTCAACCTAAAGGGACTCCCCACCCCTGCTCAAGCTTTACTGGTTATGCCAGGGAAGTCTTTCAGGCTGCATTTCCCAGAACTTATTGAAATAACGCTTATTTAAAGAGTAGTTGGTCACAGGTATAAACTTGTTGCAGATGTCTGTTTAGTCCAGCAAAACCAAGCCTAAAACAAAGGGCTGCATTACAACAAATTACATTCAAAGTTGAAATGTGATTTGCCCCTTCCCACTTTTCTCTTTGGTTGTTTTCTGAAGACTGTGCCATTTCTGCAGTGTGAATCCCCTCCCCTCTGGGGTAATATCTGCCATCATGCAAAAGCTGTGTTGGCTCTGGATGGAACAGATAAAACTGAACCTCTATTATTCTCACCTTGTCTTCCAATTTTTCTCTTTTTTCCCCCATCAGTTCCTGCCCCTGCTTTGCTCCCTCACAGCTTTCATCTCTCCAGCTCTCAGCCCTTCACCTCTCAGCTCTCCTGCTGAGTCCATCCCCACATATTCCTCATTCCCTTACTCCTCCCTCAGCTCAATACTGCCACTTCTTCGTTCCTCCTCATGGGTCTAGGGCTTCCCCCTCTTTCTGTTTCACTTATAGTCTAATACACACCAGTCTCTGTGTTGCCCCAGCCACCAAAAATCCCAACCTCTCTCATGGATCTGTCACAGGCTCCCTCTCACCCATCTTTTCCACGACTCAAGAGCCTGGAGTGCTCAACCCATAGCTGGTTCACTGTGCTGTATCAGGATCCTGCTAGAGTTTTCCACTGCCTCTTTGCATCCCACATAGTCTGGGTACCCTGCCAATTAATGAAGGGCTCAGTTTGTCACTCTGGTAGGACATGATACTGTCCTTAACACTGTCTGACACCAGACACAGACACTGTCCTGAGGCTCTGGTAACAGGATTTCAGGAAATGCTTTCCTTTCATCTGTCAAAAAAATAATTCATCAAATAACTGTGTGGGAAGTCCAGGCCCCCTCTGATTACAAACCCGAATTTGCCATATAATGAGGAAAGCACTTAATCAGTTGAGTCACTGCACAAAAGGACATATTGTAGAAGATGGGTCACAATGCATCTAACTACTTTATCCCTAATTATATAAATTTGAATGGTTAGTCATTACATTACTGAACAGAAAAAAACAGGTGCATTTTAAGTGTAAAACCTCAAACCTTTGCAGCCTGATATTCTTGCAATTCAAGTAAGATGGATTGTGCTGAATTGCTGGTTTCCAGAGCAGTACAGACTCATGCTGCAGTGCATCTGTACTGCTCCTCACTGCTTCCTCCCCATTAGCTAACCATAACTTCCCAGTAAGCAAAGAAAAGGCTGTCACTCTTGTGTTTCACTGAAAGCCTAATACATCCTGTGCTCTACCACAGGGTTCAATCCAGAGCTTTTCTTCTCAGCCTACTTCAGAGCGAGTTTCTGAGGATTACACTATCACACCCCCTTTGCAGCACACATCTCACATGACATGAAAATGTTTGGCTTGGCAAAATCTGCAATCTCATCCTCCATTCTTAATCCTCAGAATCCTCACCAAAGATGCTCTGGGACCAGGGAAAGCACATGGAAACTTGGTGGGTCTTAGGCTGTGGGATGAGGCAGAGTGTATCAAAGGCAAGGTGTCTTCAGGAGCACGTCAGAAACACCATGGGACTCGTGGTTGGCAGGGGCACAGGGCTGAGCTGGTCTGCCAAGGGCTCCTCCAAGTATATACGCAAATTTATATGCACAAATACATATAAAAAGGAATAGCTGCTTTACTGCACTTACTTATATCACATCCCTAACAGATTCCTGTGTGCTATACCAAAAAACCTGGCCTATTCTCTTTGACTTTGGTGGCTGCTGGATCAGGCCCTGAGGCTGCCCTGTCCATTCTCCCAATTTCCCATCAGCCCATTTGAAAGGAGGGCATTGATGTGTCTCCATAATGCTGCCATTACCAGCTTGATACTGAGACAGATCAATCAAAGGCAACACAACAGCCAGATTCAGAGGACTCCAAAAACTGAGGTCAGACTAAGTTAACTCAGACAGATGCCCAAGAGACAAATACATACAGAAAGGCAAATTTTAACTGTGCAAACCTAAAAACGTCACTTGCAGTGATGGATTGGATGTGTTTTGGCAAGAACTGTTATTTCCTCCCCCATTACCACCCTGTGCCTCTGCACTGGTGTTGGCATAAGGTGCCTTTGTCCCGGTGGCCTGACTCTAACCTTTCCCTTAACACACAGCCCTCCCATATCCCTGCAAATGGGTGTCCTGCTGCTTTGCTGCGCCCTGAGGAGACTATTGCACTGCTGCAGAATACCTCTCCCTAGGAGAGGCTCGTTTTATGGCTAAAACCCAGCTCCTGGGTCAGTCAGGTGCTGGAGACCTTTCTTAGGTGAAGCACCTCAAACTGTACCAGGGATGGGGTGATGGATGAGTGCCTGGGAAATCCCCCCTTAAACTACTGCTCTGCTGCGCATGAGCTGGTTGTTGCAGTTGCTGGGGATTTACGGACTCTGACACGAAGGCTGAGAATCTAAAGATTTCCTAGGTTATAGTGCTGGAAGTGCACCAGGGAAAATAAAAACCCTGTAAATCCACCCAAACCCATAGTTTGGCTTAATTATCTCCATTGACCTTGGCTTCCTGCACATTTTCTCCTCAGCTGTTTGCAGTCAGTAAGCTACCACAAATGATGAAATGGTTCACATTATTGACAGTTATGTGTATCAGAGCAGCATTTTAAAACCCTTCCTGATACAACATCCCACTGCAACTAAAATTCCCAAGCAGACTAACACAGCAAAGATGACTGAATTTGGTGATGAATGACAACCTTGATTTTATGATCAAACTCTGAATCAAACACCAAAAATCTAAACATCCTGCTTCACAATGCACTGACCACATCCAGCTAGTAAATACTAGCGTAAAGTGGCAACACATGCTTTGGTCCCTTTCTATTACTACAGTAAGTTGCCAACGGGTTTCTCCTTCAAAATGAGAAAAATTATTAAAATTTTATCTTAAGTATCCTAAGATGGTTTACATTGGATTAATTAAATGTGGACTTAGCCAGCATGTGAGTTTTCAGAGAGTTAGGAATTCATGCATGAAGGCAAGCAGTTCTAGGGACTTTTCTGGTGCTCAAGGGCAAAACAAAGGTGCCATGAGATAGGCTATATTAAGATTCCCAAATAAAAGCTGTATGTATTGACAGTAAGTCCCCACTTATCTTGCAACCTGAGCATATAGTGAGAAAAAAGCAGGGGAGGAGGAAATGAGGCCACAAAGATGTGACTGAAGCAAATTTCACCCAGATCAAGAGTAATCTTGTTCCCTTGGCAAGTACATGTCCTCAGTCCTGCTGCCTGCCCTAGACCACACTGCCTCATTTTGTCTTGTTCTGCTGTTTAACCACTTCCCTCAAAAAGCAATGTGAATATACACTACTATAATGCCCACTGAGGGCCAGCAGTGGGTTCCTGCCTCCTCTCACCCATTAGCTTCAAACTTCATCAGATCTCTCTCTGACCATCACTCAGAATCTGAGCTTGAGAGCCTGAGAAGAGCACTTCTCTCCCCCATTTCTAAGGATAGGAAATTTCTCTTCATCCTGTAAAGTTATTCCCACTTCTGCACATGCATGAGAGGACTTCTCCAACACTGTGTGAAAAATCTGTGGTAAAGATGAGAAATGCATTTGGTCCTCACCTGGCTCATACCAACCCCTAAGAACTGCAGCATCTTACCTCTCCTGCTTATTTGCTAGCTGAGCAGAGCATAAAGTTGGGTTACAGCAAAGAGACAAGATCTTATTATTATCCCCCAATCATCAACAGTGTATTCACCTGAATGCTCACACAGAATTTCTTCTACCTTTGGCTTTCAAAATTTGGCCTTCTATAAGAAAAGATTTAAAATCTAAACTTATTTTTAGCAGAGATCTCCACTTCCAGCACAATTGCTTATAAAATGACTGTAGGGTCCAAGAGCCTTACAATTCTCCAGCTGCTGAGAAATTACAGACAGCACCACCAAATTCTGTCAACAGCCAAAAAACATTACTAGAAAGATCTCTTTTGCATACATGAATGGATGCATCAAGGGCAGTTGTGTCTGCACAAGACAAATTCTTGCACTGTGCATTTGGGGTTTAAAGTAGGAACCCTGCAGAGACAGAATTGGTATTCAATTCTAATACGAAACTTACTTTGCATATTTCATTTTGACACAGTCACACTTGTTTTTATTTCTGCAAATAACAAGCTGCATCCTAAAAAACTTACAGAGTTTACAAATAGAGAAAGTCCCAGTGAGAATCTAGCTAGATATGGCTAGGCAAGGATGAATAAATGCTGATGCTGAATTGTGGAGTGCCTGATGACATTGAGCAAATTCTACAAATAGTATGTGGTTTCAAGAAGGTGGTGTTACTTGTGAGCAGTACCAGAATCCACCCTTTATGCACTCACAAATTCATGAGCCATCTATGCACAACAGTTGGGCAGTTTCCTACTCCCTCCTAGCCCAGAAGAGCTGAGCAGCTATACCAGTCTGTTCTCTCATCCCTAGAGAGGCGATGCTGTCCCATTGACCAGATGGATTAAGGCATTGTTATGGCTTTCCTGAAGCCTTCTCAGAGCACTGCCCAGGACCCTGGGTAAGGATACAAGCTGTGCAAGCCTAGGTGAAGATGTGGCCCTTGCTGTGAAGAGCTAGTGTCCTTCCAAAGCACATGGTCCCTCATTTCAGCTCCCCCATGCCCCTGGGCACACTTGGCTCCACCTAACATTTCCCCTTGGAGAAATATCCAGTGGTCTGCAGAGCCCCGTGTTCTGTGGCAGGGCATTGAGGTGCATTACCTGCGGTCTCCCTGTCCCCTGATGACAGCTCTCCGTTGATCCCATTCTCTTTGGTCTGAGCATATGTCCCCGGCTGCTCATGGCCACCCAGTCTCAGCCCTTCGTCCTCTCGGTAGGGAAATCCATTGGCACTTCTGACCAGTCCAGCACCTGCACCACCCTGATCCTTAATTTCAGGTGAATGTGGGTGTGAAGAAGCCTCTGTTAGCTGACCTGAAGTCCAGTGCGGTGCCTTGGCTTCATCTTTCCTATCCTCCGCCATGGTTCCTTGCCTTCACCGCTTGGCCTGTAATGACACGAGCAGGAGAGATCAGCTCCAAGGGGCTGACTGTGTCCCTGACCATCAGGTAGTGACCAGGTGCAGCACAGGCACGTCACCAGCAGTGCTACTGGTAAAGTCATGTTCAGCAGATAAAAGAGGGTTTAAATGCAGAAGTGACTCTGACTGTTTGCCCTAGTCATGGGTGAACTCATTTAAACTCAAAAGAAACCACCAGCAGTAAAAATTATGGATCAGGTCCACCCTGACTCTCATATGTCTTGCAGTTATTAGCCTCAGTTTCTCAAGGGCTGTTAATCTGATTTTAACTCCTTGATTAGTTAGATGTTGACCCACTTAAAGAGATGTGAATCTGTAATCACAGTGCAACAACACCTTCCTGGGGCAGTAAAGGGAAGAATGCCACAACTGCTAAAAGAAGTGAAGCTGATGTTGCAGTTGCAGGTGCTTGTCAAGCACAGAAGGACAAGGCAACGTGTCCTCTGCAGCACATGCAATCTGCCACCTCCTGGGACAGAAACCATGTCTGAGAACATGCACTGAGTTCCTGAACATATGTTAGATCCTGCCTACATTGCCTTTTACTTGCTGTTTTGTGACCATTCACACTTACTCCCTTTTGTCCAAAATGGTCCATGGGGAACAGCTGTTTCTCACACAAGCATTTGCATTCTCTTATGACTACCAGTATTCACATACACACAAAACCAACCATTATTTGCTACTTCACATATATTGCAATCCTGTTGATTAGCTCTCATTTGCCCAACCCAGTAAAAGAAGCCACTATACAAGCCATTGGCTTTAGGTAATCCTCACACACAAATAAATGCAGCAGCAGTTCCTCAGTATGTAAACCTAGTAAGGCAATAAAAATCATAATCTATGTTTTGATGATAAGATAACCCCTGGGGAGGAGAGGAAGGCTTGCCCCTGAGACAGCTACTTCAAAGTGAAAACCATCAGGCCTTTTACAAAAGCACTTGCCACCTCTCTTTTTCCTGGGACAAGAAAAACAAATAAAGAAATCAGCTGAACACAGTCAACCAGCCATGTTATTGCAGAGACTGAGCAGTCTAGGAAAGAAGACACAAATTGAATAGTGCATATATTCTGCAGACATTTACCGGAAACTAAACAAAGCAGAAAAAGAAACTAGTTTCCAAAAAGTCAGGTTAGTTTGCAAAAAACCTCTAAACATGAGAAAAAGGTATTGTTATTTGCCAGATAATCATTCAAAATTGATAATTCAACCCCTTTCTGATAAGGTATCATTTAATAATGGTTTTCACAGCTACTTCAAATTTTAAAATAAATAAGATCATGGTGAATCACAGAAATTAGATTTCATTCACAGCATGTGACTCAATCTGTAGTTCTGTACCAAAAAAGGAACCTAATAACTCTTTTGCCCCCTGGTGAGATCAGGTTGTTTTGGGAAGTATAGTTCTACCTGCTCTCACCCTAGCCCAGCACCATTCCCTAACTATAGGGAATATATAGAATATATATAGAATAACTAACTGCATAAGGACTGCAGAAGCAGGTGAAACTTGCAGCCCAGGGTTTCCTCTGAGCTGTAATGAAAATGGCAGGCTGAGCAGTACTACAAAGGAAGGAGATAGTCCTCAATCAACCACAGGAAGAGTAAACACATTCCATACTGCTTTGCCTTCCCCACCTCCTTTGCCCCCATGGGACATTCATCAGTGAGACATTCGGCATATACTGCCAGAGCCTTAAAGCAGCCATCTCACATTGCACCAGAAAAACTGAATTTTGAAATTATGAAAGAGAGAGTCTGAGCAGAGCAAAGACCCTCTCCTAAACACTCTCTGCATCTAGGTCCATTTATTGCATGACACTAGAGAATATTTCTGATCAGAGCCTTTCCAAAACATGAGGCCATGGGACTAGGAATGAGCAGCACACATTGAAAGCCACCAGCATCTGGGATCTGAGGACAGAACAGAGCCTGCACTGGGAAAAGAATAAGACATTCTCATTTACGTCCCTTAAGGAAGCTCAAGAAAAAGAACACTAAAAAAACCCGAAAAACCAACCAAAGAAAAAACCAAAAAACCCAAGCCCTAACTCAAGGCTTCCCTCACCAGCCTAGTGTGTTTTGAACTTGACAGCAAGCCCCAGGAGCAGGATGAACCTGCCCATCAGCTTCAGCCGTTCTGCCCCTGGATCACCCATGAGAGGAGGCCAGAGCTGCAGCGGGACAGGGAGGGTTATGCAAAAGCCAAGTGGGGGGAATGTCATTCTGAAAATCACTGGGGCAAATGCAATGGTTATATCCCACCACCACCAGTTTGGAAGCTGTTGTCCCTGAAGGGCCTTTCCTGTTTCCAGGCAGACACCCCCTGCTTCACTTGAAGCTCTTGAGGAAGGATATTCACATCCTCACAATGGACTGTGTCACAGAAGTCCCTTGTGAAAGAAACAGAACTGCTTTTATCTTTAAAAATAAATACAGTGGGCAGACTGCAATGAGAGCTGTGTGTATCTGGAGGCAGAATTTGGCTCAGTATTTACAATAGATGGTTACAGAGTGAAACACAGATGAATTCATTCCTGACTCTGTTATTCATCAAGTGCTCTCAGAGTTTATAATGGTAGTAGAGACACAGCAAGTGAGTCACACACTGCATCTTTGTACTCAGCAATTTAGCTGTGACTGAATCAGTACAGCCTGATCCATCCACATCTCATGCTCAAATCCAGAATACACGGGTGTGCTGAGCACCATCATGTGAGTTGCTTTCTGTCATTTTATTAGCATACCATGGAATGAAATTAATCAGGTAATTTAAATATTGACACAGAAACACCAAGAGTGGACAGACAATATGGCAGAATTCAAATAGTGAGAGGTATGCAATAAGAGGAAACCTGGAATAGTTTGGACAATCTAAGGAAACACTGTACTCAGGGAAGTAAAAAGTTCCTCTTTCTACTATGAGTTTCTTAGTCTTTGCATAAACTGCAGTGAAGGCTTTCAAAAAATCAGGAAAGAAGGGACAGTCAGTCCTCTAAAATTTCATGTTGCTTCATTAAAATTAATTTGGATCTTTATGAGCCTTTCTTCCCTAGCCTTTACAGCAGAACCTCATTATCAGGGAATACACAGCAGCAATCTTACAAGTACATTCTCACTCTTTGCCTGTCACCAGTGAGAGGCTGGCCAGGGCAGGTGCTGGATCCCAGCAAGAATGGGCACAATGCTCACAGGCAGTACCAGCCTTGGCTGCACCAACACTCCAGCACAGCCCCTTAGTCCAAAGCCATCCTGGCCACACCATGCCAATATGGCTTGGGGCAGGCCATGTTAGGTACATGGCATGGGCTTGTGGTAACACTCCTCCCTCAGGATGCTCCTCACCTTGAAGCCTGATCAAAGCCAGCTGTGCCAATCAGTAGGAGTGGGGTGGGAAATGCCCCCTCCTTCCAGAGGGATCAAACAGGTGCTGTTGAGCACCACAAACCACACCGTGATACCAACCCACATCTGTGGGCCATGCACGGCCCTCCCTGAAAGGCTTTCCTTGTCCAGACTGACACGGAGGATGCTACTGAGACCCTGGCCATTCCCTGTCCAGAGAGACCGTGCTCCACTGGTGGCAGCAGCAATGCAGCAGTGCAGAGATACTTCACAGACCATAAGTTCATAACCTTGGAACTCTGGCAGTGCATTAAGGGAACAGCACTGTGCATCTGAAACTAGACACCTCGTCTTCTGAACTAATAACCTGAAGCAGAAATAATGGTAAAAACGAATCCCTTCAGCTTTTTTTTGGACATTTGGGAACTGTATAGAAACAGAAATTACTTAACCTAGAATTAACACAGAGGGACAAACCTGGATATGTGGTTGAACTTTTTCAGACACTCTACACATATTTATTAATCCATATGCTCTTTAATGTGACACCAGCTCCCACTGCTGTGGTTGGGTTGAACCAAGCCTGAATGCTTTGAAATCCATGCACAGCAAATCATCCATAGCAGTACACAGCATGAGGCCATGATATGCAAAACCCAAGATAATGCTGATTTATATTTCCTGTCACGCTATCTGTCCTTCTATATATTCCTAAGGCACATCTTGCAGAATCATCTTAGCATTATATTAACATTGCCTTTGCACATAACAGATTAATTCTCTAAAAATTTCACTTTTTAAGACAACAGAATTAGGCCAATACTGAAGGATTTTGTAAATAGACTGCCCTCCTGCTTCAAGACATGGTTTTACCTGCTCTTGTATCTATTAGCCCATTCATAGGGAAATGAAGCTATTTGATTTCAGGGAAGCTAATTCATTAACTAAGAGAAATGGCCACCTGAATGCCCAGAGGAAGAGCTACAAATTCCAGTTCAGGGGAAGGATTAACATTGGAGGCTCCTGAAGGGAGAGACAACAGAAAAGAAAAACAAACCCTGGTGGGGGCATGGCCAAATCCTGAGCTCAGTGGGAAGGAGAGGGGATGTGCCCCCTTTATGGCTCCAGGACCAAATCTTACTTCCCAGAGGGCTATTTAGCTCAGATGCACCATTGCACTGACTTAGCTGCCCTGCTCCCAAGTCCAGAGCCAGGAGAGGGAGGGGATTGCTCCATGGATGCAGGCTGGGGTGCAGAGGCATGGCTAGCAAGACCTCATACTCAGGGCTTCCAAAACTCCTCAATGAGACAGCCTAAAAGACTTTTTTAAAACAAATTTAAGAAATTCAGAGTTTCTTTCAGAGAAATGAAATCCATGAGGGGAGGTGTTCATAAATTTTTGAAGAGAAAAGAGAACCAAGAATTAAAGAAGAAATTAAGATGTCTTCAAAATTACGAAGTGGATGAAAAATACCAGATGGTGCCTGGACCAGAGGATGAACAAAGGAGGCTCACCGTGGAAAGGCAAAGAAAATTTGCCACAACTTGCAGTGCTGCCAGAGCTGAGAATGAGGGATGGCTGCAGCCTTGGGAGCAATGCATCAGACCTGCAGCACTGGCACAGCAGAGATGAGTTCTCCTATCGATCCTTCCTGCACGGTGTCTGGCCCTGTGACAGCAGAGATTTAAACACCTCTTGGAGCTCCCCGTGATCGGGCTTGGCACCGGTGGAGGCAGGCAGGTGGGAAGGGTGGGTCACACGGCTGCAGAAGCCACACAGCTCCTGATGAGGAGGAATCCTTTCACCTGGACAAGTGTGAACTTGAGCAAGCCCCCTGCTCTGTGCTGAGTTACAAACCCTGCTCGGCCAGGTGCTACACTTGTATGCTGTACAGGAGGGATGAGATGCGGCATTCATTGCATTCCCCTTAGCAGGAAGCAGGTTCATTCCACTGCAGAACACAGGAACATGTATGAGCACAAACCTTTCAGTTGTTATTCCTTCCTCTCTTGGGAAAATGTTCATTTCTCTGAGCTGCTGAAAAGCAGGGTGCACCTGAGCTGGCCTGCTGTTGGATGTTCTCCTCCAAGAGACATGGTTGCCCAGCATGGAGGGCTGTCCTCACTCCCATGCCCAGGGACCACATCAACTTGCTCAAACTCCAGAAACATAAAACTGGGTGTTGCTCTCTCTTGCAATGATGAAATCACGGTTCTAGCAGTTTCTGACTGAAAAAAAACAATAAAACTATCTACCACAGAGCTCACTTCTAGCTAAAAAGAATCCTTGTACAACATCTCATCCTGCTCCACCACCACCCTGTTTTGCCAAACTGTTTCTATCCACAATGCTGCATTTTTACACCATTTACCATTCAACAAGCACCCTCACACACCCCCATCTATCATAGTCATAATTGCTTCCCACAGGAGAGAGAAAAGGCATTTTAGCTGGTGAAGGAGATGGTAACCATAACAACAGCACCATGACAACTATCAGTGGTATCTTAAACATGAGGCAAGGCAAAAACTTATTACCAATAAATTTGGTCCACAATAAGGATGGCAAAGGCATTAAAGAAGCCATAACAATCAGTGCAGGCACCAACACAAAGAGACACAGATGTTTCCAGATGAAATTGCACACAGTCCTTCTGCACATTTTAAGATGACGCACCATGACAGCTTTGCCTTCTCATCAGTCAAGAGAGACGTCAGTTCCTGCTCAATCCTATCTGAGATCAATCCTGCCCCAGGGAGCCAGAGGGACTGAAGGATGGAAGGAGCACTGCAAGAAAGCCAGGATGTTTCCTGGCAGCTCCCAAATTTCTCAGTGGAGCCTTTTGTTTCCACAGGACTCATTGAAACAAGCCCTGAACAAGAATAGGGTTACTCCCAGAGCGGCAACTCAGAGTCAGACATGCTACATTAATTTTTCCATCAAGCACAATATTAAATGGGCACAGTGAGCCCTCCTCATGCACTTTGGAGAAGGCACTGCAGTTGGCAGGCTTGTCTGAAACAGGAGGCTCTGCAGCCCTTAGCATCATCTAAATGACCCATGCCAAGGCTCTGACCTGAATTCGGCAGAGAAAAAGATTCCCCAACACTTGTGGCTACATCAGCTTTTTAATCCCCAGTGCAGAAGGCACTGAAAAAAATACCATGAACAAACAGCACTAGGTCCAAGGGCTGTAGCTGATAGTTACTTGGAATGTGATCAGACAGTGAAAGGTTAAAAACTGTGGCCCTCTCAGGGCTTTTAAGGGGGAATTTCACAGGATTGTTGAGGGTGGGCACACTAAGCAATGGATCTTTCCCCATTCGAATACTTAATCCCCCCCTGCACAGCCTTCCTCTCCTTGTCTGTCAAATCACTGCAATAATGTAACTGGGAATTAAACCTTTCCACATGGTAAACTTTGGAGATTTTCAACTCTATAATGAAATAAACACTCAACAAGTCAGTCCTTATTTGTACTTTTACAGTCCTTTTTTGCTACCAAAGTAATTATAAAAGATTTGCCCCATTTATTAAGAAAGATAAATAATTTCTCAAAAAAGCTAAGAAGAACAGAGGAAACCTTTAGCTTAAGGAGGTGATCCTGAAGAGAAAAGGAGATTCAGATAGCACCCAGGAGGCCTGACTCTAAAAGAAACTTTTTTTTTTCCCCATATTTCCCTCTTACCACAGTCATTTCAAACCTCAGCAAAAAGACAATGGAAGATACATGACAACACTACAGCTGAGCTGGATGATGGGCTTTATAAGACAAAATACTACTTAAAGAGAAAAAAATCATCAGTCAGGGAAGAAGTAGAGAACATGATATAGTCACTGCAGACTAGGGGAAAAAGAGGCAGAACTACTAGAAATACTCACAAATACATTATAGTAAAACCACTGTCAATGCTGCCAATGTTTCCTGAGTTTGGCCAGCTGAAACCTCGTCAGAAACAAACCCTGGCTGGCTAATAAAAATTAACATTGAATCCTTGGTTTTCCTCCCTACTGTCACCTCCATTATAATTTTTAGTGCTTATAAACAGCTCAAAGTCATCTTCTGCTTATTTATTGCACAGGTACAGAAGGTGACAACAGCACACACGACACAGTTTATGATCTTCTAATTCTCAGACTCGTATTTTCAAGCCTGCTGTTTGAAGAAGTGCCAGCCAAACTGCATGTTTGCCACAGCTGCTGCAAACAGGTCACACAGCCATGGGCTTCTTTTGCTCTCAAGTAACACTGATGAGCACTTGTATTTGCACAGGGTCTGGAATAGGTAATCCATGAAAAGGCTGGAGTGAAATTTTGAAGGGTTTTTTGCCCCCCACACTGACCTTGCTAAGACACATTGATTTGATGCTGAATCTCTTTACTCAGGAGACTCCATGAAGGATGACCTCTCATATTAGGTAATGAGGAATTAACTAATTATACTATTATGGTACTTGCATATTCTCCACATAGGACAAGGCTTTGCTCTTGCAAGCTGCAGTGGAGCTACTCTGCCTGGACCGTTCAGCAGAGAGGGGCTTACCAACTTGTCTGCTAAGCAAAAACACAACAAAATCTCACTTATCCAGAATCAGCCCTTTAAGGTGTGTCTTTCCCCTCTCTGCACACATGAATTACTTTTACATCCCTTAATTCTTCCAGTTTCACCAAGATCTCATCAAGCACGACACATTTACACACGATCTTAGTTTGATTCAGTGAGCTTTTAGTTAGAAAAAAAAGTGCTGCCTCCACAAATGCATCTGCATTTTTTAATTTTTCAAAGGTCTTACCTACCTATGGAAACTAATGCCATGCCTGCTACAACACAATCTTACCCAGATGCTGTCTTTGGGAACATCATCACGTCAGCTACTACAAATGGCAAAAAGCATGTTCTGGGCTAATTTCTGGCAGATTCTTCCCTGTAAATAAATACAGGAGAACCAGCCTACAGCAAAAACATGGAACACAGCTCTCTGAACTCTCTACAGGGCCATGAACCAACAAAAAAGCAGGTAGCTCAAGAACTCCAGGGACAGCCTTCCTGATCCAGCTGTCATCCTAACTTAATTCTGTCCTTCCATATGCTGAAGTAAAGGAACACAGTCAATTATTCTGTAACTGAGCAAGCACCACAAAGATGCTAATGCTAAAATGAAGTATGAAGATGATAGCAGGGAAGGATCTTTAAGGCCAGTTGCTGCACCAGCTTGTTTAGGTAAAAATTCTTGTACCTGGGAAAAAAGTTTCCTCCCAAGATCAAGAGCAGTGAGATTATTCCTTTGCTGAGAGTGCTTTCAGGTTCACTTCCTAACACTCAGACACACCAGGCAACCATGCCAGGGACACGGTGGAAGAAGCATCTTATTGTCTACACAGGCATTGTTTATTCATGCTGAAAAAGAGCATCAGATGGAAAAAAGCTTGTGCTGAGGTCCCTCCACCCAGAATTGCTTCAGCATCTTTGACTCTCAGATTCACGGCCAGGAAACCTTACAGCAGGCTCCCAGAAGCCCCTTACAGCCAACAGTAGTCAACGCTTTTAGCTGAACACAAAACTTCTTACTGTAAATAAATAAATAAATAGTAATAAGGACACAAAGGATTGGAAAACTGTTTGAGAAAGAGGTTATTTGCAAACTCAGCCTGCTTCTATATTTACAGCAGACTTGGCAAACTGGCCTAGCTAGTGCTAGACTTTTCTTTCCTAGGGAATGCCTGAACAGCGACTGTTGTGCTGCAAAACCTCGGTCAGAAGTGGTGAGATTATTTCGTCCCTTCATAGTATTTTCTAACCAATGACGTTATAAATAAAAGACTTATTTTAAATTAAATATGTATGACTCAAAAATATGCTGTCCACCCACACTCAGCCACCACTTGTATGACCTGTGAATGTACACTGTATTTGGGCTTGATGAGATATTATTTCGGTCCATGTCTGGCCTTGATGCCTGCGAGTGCTGGTCCCTTTCTTGTCAAGTTATGGAAAACAAAAACTGATAATTGGGACTCTGGCCTTGAAGGAGAAGCATCTTCTGCACGCTGAAACTGTTTTGGGGCCTGACTTACTTGCCAACAGCCAGTCAAGGACAAGTCAAGGAGAAAAAGAAGAGAAGGATGACGAAGTAACGACTAACTCCCCAAAAAGGGAGACCCTTGATATACACTGTGCAGGGGGGTTTCCAGTAATGCAATGGGGGGATGGACTGGAGGCCTCTGGGCGTGTGCTGGCCACATACACTGAGACAGACGTCACAGACCGAGTGCACACAGAGTTCCTGCTCCAGGTGGAGGTGTGTGCTGGCACAGAGGACAATGCTGCCTCCTGCAGGGATGCCCACTGAGTGTGCTGAGCCTTCCAAAGCCCAAGGGTGCAGCAGCCAGTCCTACTGGGGGTCTTGAGCACATTGGGGTTGGGATGTACAGCAACTGTGTAAGAGGTACAGTAACTGAGTGGTGTATGGGTGTGTGGGAATTGTCTTGGAATTTGTTTTGTTCTGTTCCCCTTTCTCAGGATTTTTTTCCTTTTGTTTGCTACTTCTTTGCAATAAATGCTGTTTGCTTGAGTTCTAAACCGTGTCATAGTTTCAGCCCAGAATCCTCCCTAGAACATATACCCAGACAAATAAAATAATCTCTCTATATCTGGAAATGAGAATACTCAGAAATCTGCTGTGCTCTAAATCTCTAGACGGTAAAATCACAATATTTGGGATATAATTTTATCATGTGGTAGCTTTATCCTGCCAAATCTTTACTGAATCAACCTAGAAAAGAAAACAAAGCAGGCAACCACTTCTCCAGACTGTTCAGGCACAGGGACAGGAGGGCAAGAAGGATAGAGACAGAACTGAAGGAACCTGAAGCAGGAGCTGATTTTGCACTCCTTGCTTTCAGAGGAAGATTTTCCTTCAAAAGTTTCAATTCAGCTCTTGGGATGTGCACTGAAAGAGGAATTTTTATGCCCCAGTGTGTATTTTAACTACAATGATAATTTAAAGTTTAGTTTTTAATTCCTTGGGTTCCTGAATTAAGAAAATTAAGGTACCTAAAGCATGAGGAAGGATCAACTCACTGAGTCATTCAGCCTTTCTGAAATCTTAATTGCAGGACTTACTGTCACCACAAAGACCTGTTTCAGAGACTCATCTCCTCCCAAGTTCCCATGAGTGTATACAACTACCTGATTCTTGCTACAGGTTGGGTTTAACCTTGTTCTGCTGTCACTCCTTCCCACTCTGTGCCGAGGGGCTGATGTTAGGTAAGTGAAGGCAGTGGCATTCCTCCTGGGATAAAACAAAGAGTGAGTGATTTTGTGGAAGGTGTAAAACAAGCCCAGGAACAAGGAGTAGGAGGGGTAAGAAAGTTGCATTGGATGAATAAAGTGCATGTCAAAAATTGTAAGATGTGACTGATGAACAAATTCAGAAACTGAGGAAAAAGTCTGGGCAAAACCTGAGCCATGGGGCAGAGCGTGTGTCATTTTAATAAAGAGAGACAGCCAGGGAGAGGGAGGGAAGCTAGGATTTGCCATCTCCAATCAAACCACCCAGTGTAGACTCCTGTCACAAGCAGTGGCCAGCACGAGCTGCTCCACATGCAGAGGCAAAAGATCCACAGACCTTCAGTCCCACATCAGCAGGGTCTCAACACTCAATCTCTACCTGGTTACACATACCTAGTGATTTCCATTGCAGCCAGATGCCTACATGTCTATGAAGATCCACATCATCATGCTCCTTCCAGTACTAGCACTGCACAGAGAAGATACCTACAAGATGCCTTTCTGGACAAGGGAAGTAACCTGTGCCCTTCCATGGGTGGCTGTCAGAAATTTCCATTAAAAGGACAAGATGACACAAAAAGCATAACAGGCACAATAGGTCATGCAGAGCATGGATGGACACAGAAAATACACACATGTATTTATGTGTTCAGGTGCTTCTGATGTCTTTTGTGAGAGGTACCCAGGATTCAACATAAGATTCATCTTGAATTTCTCTGTACTTCTTTTGCAAACTCTTTCGACAGCACTAATGCTGATGTTGGTTTAGGATGCCGGAAAGCATTAATTATTAATCACAAATGAAATAAAATAGACCTGGAAAAGGTACAGAGAGCTCAAGGAGGACGATATAAGATCTGGAGAAGCTTCTGTACAAGGAATGACTAGACATGCTAAGACTCTTGATCGTGGGAAAGGGAACGGGATACATGTTTATAAAAATACGTGCAGGTGTGCAGAGGGAAAACAAACAGAGAAAAGAAAACAATCCCTCTCTCCACAAAGAGATACCGTGCATCAAACAGAACTTGCTGGTGGCAGGCTCCCTGCACATAACTGATGATTCTCTCCACTGTAGGGAATTACACTGTGCAGGAGTTAGTGCATGATAGAAGTTTACATAGCTTCAAAAGCCAACTGCTGATTTTTTTCTTTCATTAATTTTCCCATGATTTCTCAATCTGAGAGCCTTTTTGGGGAAAGCAATATTTTTACCACATAAATCATATGCAGATATAATGCAGATTAGAGGCTTTATTTCCTCTTTTAATATTGACTTTAAATATTGTATGGTTTGCTGTCACTCATTTTTAAAGGAAACCATTTTCCATCAAATGTAATAGAATGTCACATCCCCTCTTTGAGCATCGCAATGTTTAACAAAATCTAATTAAAATATACTGTGTGACATAGACTGTAGAGCACTGCAATGAAAAGCACCTATCATTAAGCCAGACTATAGCAAATGAATAGCTTTGCTGGTCTGACATGTTTCTGTCTGAAACACAACATTACATCCCAGACATGTGCTATTCCACGTTCTTCTGCTGATGCAGCAAGAACAGGCTGTGCAGACCACATCTTGCCACTCGCATGGGGCTCGTTCACTACATGAAGAAAAGGGGTGCCCATTTTCAACCTGTTCTGTGGAATCAACTTGTTCACCTATAGGTAGCACACAGTGAGCTAATGATTAGGTGGGAGACATCAACAGGAAGATCAGCTGAGACAAAGTGTTCTGGGGAAGGGATGATGCTGAAGAGGTAAAGCACATGAGCAGCAAGGAAGACAGATGGCCCTTCCAGAAGGACCTGGTTATGTATCCAGAACCGCCAGTTGTAGGAGGTCTGAGGAGATCCTGTATGTAAATGTTTTATAGATGAGATAAAACTCAGAGCTGCAACAGCACAAGCAAAGTCTTGTATGTTTTCTTTTTCATTTAGGGCAAGCAGTCTGAAACACATGCCCTACCAGTGACCTCGACTCTGATCCAGAGGGACTGTCTCTGGTTGAAAAGATGATTCATTCACTCTGCTAGAAGGGCTGAATGAATAGGCAGTATTCAGACTGCAGAACACTTATCACTTGGGATTCCCTCAAAATTTAGGTCTGACATGACTGGGTCAGTAACCACGCACTTTTGTTCCTAGCTCCTTGAACAGAAATGTCTCCTTGCATCCTTCAGTGGTTCCCGCAAATCAGGTCGATTTTTATGGCTTGCTAATTATTACTGCTAGACTTCTGCTGGGCTTGAGGATGAAAAGTAGTGTATTGCTGAAAGCTCAGGGCACAAAACTTACAGAATAAATCACTGTCTATCCGGCAGCAACAAAACCCAGCCATGGCAGCCACTTAAATATACACATCTGGATAGTGCTGAACTTTATTTATTTCAGAACGGAAGGTTTCGTTCTGCTTTTGTTGACAGAGCACACTAAAGACTGCCAAACATTCAAAAAGAGAAGAAGAGGTAACTGTCACAAATCAGATTTTGTCTAGGGGTGTGTCAACATCTATCTCACACTCAAAGCTATTGGATGTGACAGTAAGGTTGCAATGTTACACCTCAGGAGTTTGGCTGTGAAAGAAACGAGAGATGACTGCATAATGCTAACTAGGTCTCCATCTGCATATGTACTAAGCTACTGCCCAGTTCCATAAACATATTTTATTCTTCCTATTCCCTCTGTCAAGATTATCCCAGTCTCTATTGCATCTGCTGCCCAGCCCAGACCTTGCCCCTGTGGGCTTCAGTCCCTCAGCCAGGGTCTGTCCGTGTTTGCTGTCCAGACTACAGCTCTCACCACTCCAGACTTTGCAGGTTTTATCTTTCTCATACCAAGATCCACTTCCAGGTTTCATCCCAGGTAGCAGTTTCCTCATTCCCATTTCTCCATTAACTTCCAGTTTTCCTTCCTGAACTTCTCTTTCATCCAGTCCTTCTCTACAACTTGCCTCCATCTCACTGCTTTCCCATCCTCACCTTTCCTCCCATGCATTTTTTATCAGAGTTGTCTCTTCTGCTCCTGATTCTCTGCTTCTCAACTTCCACAAGTTCTTGGCCATATTTTCTAACTCTGGTTGCCTCTGCATTTGAAAGCATGGACCTTCTTCTCCTCTCCCAGAGACTATAAGCAAAGGAGAGGGAGCTTATTATTTCTTTTTCCCCCCACTCACAGTGATATGGCATGACATGTATTGGGGCTGGTCAGGCTCAGCGAAGTTGGAAGCAGCAGAGGTTCTAACAAGTCTCTCCTGACAGCACACTTTCAAAAGATACGTTGCCCCCTCCTCAACATCAAGGTTGTTAAAGAACTTCACAGACAAGATCTTGACTTAAAACAGCAAACCTGACTTCCTCAAGCCAGCCTGGGAAGGCAGCCTTGCTCCAGGAAAAGCTTGGGCCGACACGTGCATAAGAGTGCAATCCAAGCCTGACTGCCAGAGAGGAAAATTGCAGCCTAAGCCACAAAAGGTTTGACAAAGTCTCATAATGGAAAGTATCAAGGTACCTTAGCCTCACCTACAGCACCCTGACATGACAAGGTGTGAAAGGATGTGCATGCTGTGCTCAGAGATGCACTAGCAGGTACGATTGCTGTATCCATAGTGATGGCAAGTGATGCACTGGCAGCACTGCAGGTCTAATGGTCTGATTTGAAGCACAAGGTGTAAAAAGACCTGCAACCACTTTTCTAAAGAGGCAGAGAGCTCTTCTTTGTACCCCCCGAAAGAAAGTACAGGTTCAGTCAGGGAAAAGTGTAACAGCTCCCAACAAAGGCATCTCAAAGGCTTTGCTATACCCTCATCATCAGCAGAGAGCTGCTCCTGGAGTGGCTCTGGGGAAGAGCCAGCTTGGATACTGGAAGTGCAAAGGGAATGGCTTTGGACTCTGGGCCCCTTTTGCTGAGAGTAATGTAGTGCTCCTGTCTCCTGTTGCTGATCCCATAATCTCTGGTCCCTTCCTCTGGCACCACCACCACGATGTGTCTGAGCCACAGCTGACCTCACCAGGCCAGTTCCCATCATTCAAAGGGGCACAACATTCCAAGGCCTCTCCCTAATCTCTTCTGAGTATCTGGTACAAAGATACTTGTCCCAGATCCAGTCTCTAAGGTGCAACAGGACCTGAATTTACGCAGTCTGGGCCCTGAACCAAGGTTTTCCCTGGCCAGCAACCAGGCTGCAGCACAAAAAGTTATATCTCACAGCCCATGCGACAAATGCCATGCAGAACCAGCAGAACACCTTGTTCTGAAGTCCAGACACCCCTCCACCTCCAAAAATGCTCAAAAGCAATAAAAAACTTTTGCTTTCCCTACTCCTAGACTTGCACAAAGCAGAACTAAAGAGCCCCTACATCAAACCTTGGGCACTCCTACAAAACTGTGAAGAACGCACCCATGAACAAAGAGGCACTAAATTCAGTAAGATACAAACTGCCCCAGTACCAGTGTGTCCCTCTTCAGTCTCATCACTCCTCTCTCATCCCCTCCCTGAGCACACAAGAAGACATGTCTTGGCATCCAGTCCGTGCCCCACATCACATCAATCTCTGAAACACCCTGAAGGTCAGAGCCAAACCCTCACAGATGAAAACACTGGTTCAGACATTGAGACTTCCTGACCAATTCACGGATTGTGAAAGTTTCCTCCCACAACACACCCACTTTCTGCACTGCATTAGGCTGAACTGGAATTTGGGGGCATTTTTCCAGGGTACCATATTGAGGTATTTTCCAGCATCACTGGGTAACCTGCACATGCACTGTCAAAAACAAAAAAATTACAAAAAACCACTTTTTTAAAAAAAAAACCCCATAGTACTTACATATTATAAAAGGAAGAACTCTGCTGCTGTCCTTTTAGCTGTTTCCAGTTTAAATCACTTTACGTGAGTAAGGCTGCAGCACAAACTAAAAGAATAAAATCCTAAAAGCTCCTTTTCCTGAAGCACTGCTTAGGATCAAACCCTACTGTGCACTTGCCAATCAGCAGAGATTTTCAGAGAGGATTTACTCTGGTGCTTTGTCAGTGTTTTCTGTGAATATTAAAAAAGTCAAGGGAAAATTTTTGCAGTCCTCAACACATTTCAATTTTCTTCAAATTTCTGATCAGTTTAGAGGGATATACTTGTGAAGTGGGTATTGTTAACATCACACTAATAAAGACTACAGTATCCACATCATTATATTTGACATAAATCCCAGAACCAAGCACAAAAAATTACCATTTAAAAGATACAGTTGATGCTTCAAACATCACCCATTCAAATGACATGCTGCTTTGAAGAAGGCATTGCACTTTACTTTGTTGTTCAGCTCCCAAGAAGCATTGCTCATAACCCCTTGCAGCTTCTGAAACACAGGTGATATTCTTCCCTTTATCACAGCAAGAAATTACCATTGAGACATGTTTTTAAATAGAAGGCTTTTTTTCTATCAGTATTAAACAAACTCAAAGGTGACAGGAAGTTACTGTATAATCAAATTTCTCCACATAGCTAATATTTAATTGCTGTCTTTTTTCCCCCTAGTATGAAACCCAGCGTGGCTCTATTTTCTTTGGCTCTTGACATTTTACTGCTTTCTCTACTGGTTTACCTGTTCAGAATCCCAAGAGTTCTTAACATGAAAAATTTCCAAAATCAGCAAGATTTATGAACACTGTACTATGCTCTCCTTATCACACTAGAACAATCTTCTGTAGTCAGAAAGGTGCAGAAGGAGCTCATGTTAGGGATGATCCATGCAGCATTCACAGTCTTCTGCTCAAATTCCCAGACCAGTTCTAAGTCAGTGGTATAAAAAAAAAGTCACAGAAAATACTCTGAAGACATGGCACTAAAACACTTCTCACTCCACCTCTTCTTCAAAACCTAGATAAAAAAAATTCATTGCAACTTAATTCCCAACATTCATTTTCCATTTCAGTAACTGTCAAAGAAGGAAGATACAAGATCATAAGCAGCAAAGTCCAGTGCTGCAGCTATGCCAGAAAACACATTAAGGTCCCTGGACTATCCCAACTCTGCAAGTCATTGTGAAGTGTTTCTGCGAGGCTAAATGAGATAGGAAAGGGTGCAACTGGACTTTTATGCACTAAAACAAATTGCCAATCTCTTTGCAGGAAAAAGTCTAAGCACCCAGCATGTTCTTGAGGAGGAGGAAGAGCAGAGCAGCACAGCCTTGCTGCAAAGCAGATCAATACCTGTGTGCAAAGCCAGGGAGACCAGAAAGCTTTCTTCCCCAAAGCCAAGATGTCCCTGTCCTTCCCCAAGCCTTAAGTGCAGCATTCTGTCTTACTGGCAATCCTGTTATTTCTGAAAATCCCAGTTTCATGACTTTCCTGAAGTTATGGGATTGGCCTACTGGCAGAGCGAGTCACGTCTGTGCTGGGAGATCACCAATGGACAGCTCTTGAGACAAGGCTGTAGTTCTTCTGCAGGTAAGCTACTCAAGGGTATTTGGGGTAGGGTGTTACAGTGTTAAATCCTTCACTGTTCATCTCCTGTAAGCAGGCTGTAGTAAAAAAAAATAAATCACTGGAACTTCATGTATTTAAAAGCTGGAAATATCCAGTACATTTTCTCATTGCAAATCAACTTTTTCCTCAGCTGCTGAGTGAGCTGTATCTTACATTTTCTGACACAAGCAGCATTCCCTTGGTCACTGCCTATCTGCAGGACTGCAAATACATAGCAAAACAAATGCATTAAGTGCAATACAGCATCAAACAAAACTGAACACGACACGTGGCAAAGCTCAAGCCCCAACCGACCTCCTTGAGTTAACATGTTTTAGCCATGTGTTGCTTACAAGATCAATTCATTAAAGGAAGGTAGAGCATTCAATTGAGATCCTTCACAAAATCATTTTAACCCTTTCTTGCTGCCTTTCTCTGCAAATCTTCCTACATGAGGAAATATGTGATAAATCTATACAGCACTCCACAGTTTCTCATGCGTTTTCATGTGTGTTTTGATGGGGGATCATGTTTGAAATCGTTAATTAAAACATCAGTCAAAAAAACTGATTCCTTTAGGAATTACAAACATGGCATAACTGTGATGCCAGAATACATCTAAAAGAATGAAACAGTAATGTAAGGAGTACATTATACATTAATTGAAACCTCTTTACAGAAAGAACGACAATAGAACCTGGTAAAAAGATGACAAATGTTTTCTGCATTTAGCAACACTTCCTTCCATTTTACCTCCCATTTTCATCTCTGCACCAGAAACCCTGAAAATAACCAGCATCACTGCAGTTGTAATGACTTAAACACCCACGTCAAGCACATACAGAAGAAAGCCTAATTTTGTAGGCTTCGGTGCTTTTAAATTATGTTTGTTACCATGAGAACTTGATTAAAATGCCACCCACAAGCTTGCAGAAGGTGGGAAAAACAACAACAAAGCCAAAGAAATCTACTTTTAATCAGTGGTAGTATACTTGCTGCATTGCAGCATTTTCACAAGCTTCACAACCTTCTGCAGAAAGAGGCAGCAGAGATGCCCAGATAGATATCTTTTGCTGAATACTTTATTCTGGAAAAAATTTAGCTGACAGTATGGTTGTCACCCAGTACTATTACATAATACTCGAGTCAAGGAAGATAAAGCACATATGCATGTTCTGCACCATGGTACAAGGCTTGTTTTGAAAACAAGAGAATTACATGTACGTGGCAAGGTGAGGGTGACTCCTGGCAGTCACTCATGACAAGAATTCTTTTGGTGGTGTCTGAGATAAGGCCATGAAACACTGTTTTCCCCTCCATCTTATCAATTTGCTAGCTTTATAAATTTGTACTGATTTTTATGCATATATATTTCTAGAATTTCAAATGATAGCCGTGTATCATCTATGCCTCTTGCTTTCCTCTTCTCTCCCCCCCCCGGCCCCTTTCAATTTGCAGTCTTTGGATTAATGCCACAAACACTGCATTACTGCAGACTGACTAGGATCCAGAGCCTGCAGAACAGTCACCCCAAGCCTGCAGCTACTTCACAGCAGGTAATTAGTACTGTGGCTGAATTAAGTCAGTAATAAACCACACAAAGCAGTTTGTTCAGCAGTGTTACGTGTAAATGCTGCAGCTGATGCAGACTGTAGGAATGCCATGCAGCCAGTGGTGGGTCAGAAGAGGGGAAGAGTCTCACACGTCTGACCAGAACAACTTACTAGCCACTTACTCAAGGACTCATGTCACACAGTTCTCTTAAAGACATATCTATTCCTCCACAGGAGGGGAACAATTGGTATTGTAATCAAGACATTGGCTAGACTGTATCCCATCCCAGGTCAGAACAAAGTGAATTTCTCCATGAAAGATCAATCCCCCTCTCGAAGACACTGTCCAAGCCAAAGCATTAGGCATACTTTAGACTTCAAATGCATCAGCCCCTAGAGGAAAATCTATCAGTCAGAGAGAGAAGGAAGGACTATGCCAGAAACCCTAGCTACCATCTTCTCAAGAGGGAAATGTAAAGTGAGTTGAAAGAAGGGGGAAAAAATAGACCTTTGATATAACTTCAGTGGGTAGGCAGGTCTCCCAGTTCTTCACCTACATCTTTACACAACATTAGCAGTTTGTCTCTCCATTTCAAATGTATGCACTTGCAGCTGTACTTCCACCTGTCAGGAGTTAAGCATTGCAGATGACAAAGGATTCCACTAGGGGAGGGGACAAATCCATGAACCAGAAGCAGGGGATACCCCAAAAGCTGGTGATGTCCCACCTGAATTGCACAGGCTGCATGGAGATATAGTACCACCTAGGCTGGGGGAGGTATGAACGTCTTCCCACAACATCAGATGCTCTCAGCAAAGAAAAAAAAAGCCGCAAGTGTACTTGCTTGAACTTAGAACACCAGATGCGCAGTGTGGCATTACCTCTACTAGGCAAGATCCTAAAGGAAATTGTTTTACATCACTGTCAGTCACATTTTAGGGAGGAATCTTATGCATCACAAGTGATTTCATCGAGGTCAAAAGAATTACCTCGACTTACGTCAGCTCTAAATCTGGCACCCACTGGAGCCTGCTGCTCCCACATCAACCCTTTCCTGCTCCCGCACATGCCACCAACTTCCACAGGATGTACAACACGCAGGCAAAATGTAAGCAAAGATTGATCCTACACATACACAGAAGACCATGGGCATATCATACCTGAGGGTGGGTCACAGTGCAAAGACATGTGAGAGAAGAGGGCTGGGGTGGGACACGCAGAGCAATGAGAATTACAGTAGTCATGGTTGAGCTCTACAGAATCTGCTTTCACACCTAGGGCTCATAATGCTGTGGATGTGCCAGTTTAGACCAGCTCAGACAGTCCCTTCATTCTTTTGGCACAATTTAATTATAGAAAAAATAATAATAGAAAAAAGACATAATTTTCTATTTTCCCCTCTCCTTTCCTTCCCTTTCTTTCTGCTAGTTGCAATGAATCTGAGATCATGCTCCCAACAGAGCTGCAAAGAGAGAAAGAGCAATGCTTACAATCATCCAAACCTCCCAGTGCCTAAAACCAAAATTTCTCTGTTTAAGAACAACCTTGGCTTACCCTTCATAGAAATAGACTTTCTGGGCAATTAATAACATTAGTAATTTTAAAATACTTTAAATAAAGATGTTTCTCTTTTATTATCTGTACACTGCTGAGACTATGACTGTCTCACCTCTTCTCTGGATTATTGTTAATTTATTATTTGCTGGCTATTTATCTTCTTCTATTAGCCATTAGCTGCATAGAATTTCCTAAAATTGACCAAGGGATGAAGAATTTCACACACCAATATAAGTTCTTTCAAGATTATCTGACACAAAAAGAGGTTTTCTTCCTCCTGCAACTGTGGTGTAATAGATATTCCTACAATCCAAGGATCTTTTGAAAGGCAGAACAGTTTCATGGTTAAGGCACTGAGATCCAAGATCAGAATTAGTCTAGGCCTCTGCTGTTCACCGAGCACCATGACCTTGACCTTATGAATAAACAAGTCTGTACTTCAGTTCTCCCAGCTGTAAAACATGGATTATAATATTCATCCTGTCTGTAACTTGCCTATTTATGCTGCAAACTCTCCAGGGCAAGGACTGTCTCTTCCCATATGTGCAAGGATGTTCTGGCTCCCAGCCAAAGCCTTTGGATCCAGATTTCAGAAGTTTTACTCAAGAAAGGACATTTCTCAGACACAGCATCTGCCTGAAGGCAGCACAACAAACCTGAAGCCACAAAAAAAAGACCCAAAAGAAGAGGACAAACATTGGCCAACTGACTTCAGAGCCTGAGTGACTTCCAGAGCACACTGGGGATGCAGAGGCATCTAGGACAACATCTTGACAGTTCTGGGGACAGAGGCAGCCCTGAGCTCAGGCTGTCTAATAACCCCTGTCCCCGCATGCCTGGAGCTCAGCTCAGGCCTCCAGTGCTGCTGAAAGGCACCCCGACCTCTTAAAACTCTTGATCATTAGCCGGGATTACCAAGAACAGCCAGAGTTTAAAATACGGACGTGAAATCTCTGATGAAGGTTGCAGCCCACAGAGTACATTAAGGAGCCTCTGCTGTTGGTGTGAGCAGAAAAACAAATGAAAATGCAGATTCTTGTTTCAGCTCCATAGGGTTGTTGGCCTGACCAACTGGTTTGTTTCTAAATGACTTAATTCCTTAACAGAATCTCCTTAACACTTCCTACATATTTCCTCCAGGGATCTATATAAAGCTTGCTGCATTTCTTTTTCTTCTCATGGATACTCCTAAATTTACTTTTACAAAGAACTGCCTTTGGTAAGAATCAAAAATATGACACAACATAGTGCTAAAATTCATTGAAGGAAACATAAATCACAAGGTATGCACCAAGTTGCCAATACCAAGCTGCCTCCACAACTACATAACAGGTCCTTAAAATTTCTCCCTGACATTAAACTAGTATTGTAAACGCTCTTCTCAATTCTGCCAGTTACCTCAGCTGAAGACGTGTGAACATACAAGCAACCCAAAAACATTTGGTCCCTAATTGTCTTGTTCTGTTTGTGCTCTGGTTTCCTGTCTCTGCCTGTCTGCTGTGTCTATCCACATCCATAACTGTGAGTCAACCTGGCTGATTTCTACCATGTTTGACAGAAGATTCTAAGCTGCTACCTATTACCTTAGGAAATCCGTGGATGGGCAAAGGAGAGAAAGGATCTTAAATGCCTCTATGAAGGGAAATACAAGAAGAGCTCATGCTGTATTTCTCCTCTCTGCCAGTGGCCTCGTGGTCTATTCAAAGGATGTGGAGCTCACATGCAGCCTTGACATATGCTCTTTCTGGCCCAATGAACTGTTGAAGCAAAGATAGGTAGAGGATGAAATAGCTGTTGGTTAACCTGCAGAGAGTGGGAAGTCACTGCAGAGAGGGTGTAGAAAGTTGCTGAGAAAATGCCATGTGCAACTCTAAGTCAGGGGATCCCAAAGGTCCAAGGAGTAAATGAGATAATTCAGTGAAGAGTAAGAAAAAAACAACACAGGGAAGGCAAGCCAAGAATGCAGGGAAGAGCCAAGTGTTGTGGTTCTGAAAGACCACAGGAGAGAAGAGTGAATCTTTCACAGGGAACCAAGGGGATGAGAACATTAGTGGTACATGGTACCACAGGAAGGGAACACAGGGAGAGTGAGGGGTAGACTAGAGGCAGAGTAGTGATAACAAGCTCTAAGTAGAAAGTCAACACTGGATGCCATCCCACACTGACAAATAATACCCATTTATTTTAATTTACAAAACAGTTTCATGGGCAACGCTGCTTCCAGCAGTGAGCTGAACTCAAACCAACTGGAAGTCCTGACTTCAGGCATTTCAAAGCACAGATTTGTTCTGGTAGGTTTGGTACCTTTCAGGTTATAAGAGAAGGTGCTTTCATTACTTTACCACATCCTCCCCACTCAGGCCAGAAAGAAATAGCTTTTCTCATCTTCACTTGGTGATTTCATTGCTAGCTGAAGACAGTTATCTAAACATTCAGAACCTAGGGGGGAAAGAGGCAGAGGAGGGGATCCAATTCCATTCTAAGGCCATCATTTACACAAGTTTTAAATGGAGTTGAACTGTTTGGTCCATTTCTGTTACTTGCTACCCTGAACAATATGCAGAAATACAGAGCTGCAATACTATAACTGGACTTTTGCTGTATTAGATAGTTTCCATTGGAGAACATGCTAAACCAGCAGAGACAGACAAGAGATAAAAGAGATGAAGCTGGACTCCTGTATTTTACAACTCATAACACACTGGATTTTAAGTAAAAAAAACCCACCCAAAACAAAACCCACAAACAAAAAAGACCCCACCAAATAAAATAGAATTAGATCCCTTGTAGGTTGTGTGTGCTTTCCTGCTGACATGTCCCATGAAGATGGTTTTCCAACTCCAACTTCCCAGCATGGAGTCTCATGACAATTATGCTCTCACCAGCATGCTGTCTGGCTGCTTACACCTCCACACCTCTGTGCAGATTTCATTGTCAGCTCTTCTGGATCTGGAATGACTCTGCTGTTTGAGCACACAGCATCTAACACAACAGTGATCTAACACAGGCTTGGATGCCTAGTTACTAATATTGTGGCAGCATTAAGAATCACAGCAAAAGCTGCTGCACACAGTATCTAGTTACCAGGCATGCTGCCATTTACCTTAGACTTGATCCTGTTGTGTCTAATTCTTGTTTAGTTTTTGGAATGGAGTGGATCTTCTCATGATTTTTAGCAGGAAAACTGATGGAAGAGTAACTGTATAAGCAAGCAATCATTTTTTTCTAGCCCCAAAAGAAATCATAACTGAAATAAGGGTACCAGGGAGCTGTTATTAAGAGTACGCTGCAGAAAAACCTTACAAGTGCAGGTACAGGTAACATTATGAATTATTTGTTGAGTCAGGACTCCCCATCTAAGTGCCTTGCAATCTACCCCAGATATTCCATATAGACATGGCAGAACAACTGGCAATCCTGTAGTCTTCTAATGTAAAATTCAAGGATTATTTGATGATGCCATGTCTGTAATGTCATGTTCTCACTTCCTCACATCAAGACCTCACTTGGGCATGAATTGCATGGTATATTATATCCTTCCCCCTGCGTAATTATTTCAGCTGCCCAACGTGTCATGGCTAGAGACTGGACTGAATTATAACTTCCTGCTTCAGAGGCATTAAAAATAAGGGGGAAAATGACTCATCTTAAAGATGACAACTACAGTATTCTTTGGGCATGATTATGAAAAGTTTTCTTTCATCAACTACGCTGGAAAGAACATCAGGATTCAAACATCTGTTCTTCTCCTAAATGTTGCTCCTCAATACAAACTAATCTGTTTCTCTCTCAAATTCATCTCACGAAGAATGCTCGCAGCATTCCCATTACTCCCACTATCTCCTTCAAAAGCATGTATACCACCACAACTACTTAAATACACCTAACTCAGGATTAACTCTGAGTGTCAGGTCCACTAGCACTGAATTTAGGGGCTGTATTGCACTCACTCACACGATAAAGCCATTTACAGTTACTAAGTGAGAATGGGATAATTTTTTCCATGAGTGCTTCTCAGGCAGCACCAACTTCCAGCCCCTCCTCACTGCTGAGAGGCAAAAGTGCATCCCTGCGTGCTCTATCCCCATCATGACACCAGCCAGAACCAGATACTTTGCAGGGAAGTTCAGAAGTTAAGTTTTCAAAAGCATGTCCATGGCAAAAATTCCACTGCCTTTAGAAGAGCTGAGCATCTACTTCGTGGTGCTGATTTTTCTTTCCCTCCAGGCCATCTAGAGCAAAATCTCACAGTTGTGAGAATTCAACATCAGCACACTAGACTGATTCT
This sequence comes from Campylorhamphus procurvoides, assembly GCA_013396655.1. NCBI lineage: Eukaryota > Metazoa > Chordata > Aves > Passeriformes > Dendrocolaptidae > Campylorhamphus > Campylorhamphus procurvoides. The sequence continues at coordinate 848,717 of WBMV01003510.1, read as the reverse complement.
TGAGCTACAGGAAGGACTATGTTGACTGCTGGAGATGAAGAAGCAACTGCAGGAAGAGTTCACAAAACCAAAATCCAGCTCAGTAACTCACCTTCACCATGCATAATTTTGCAATTATAAAGTCAGTTAAGTACTGCACAGAAAGGGAAAAGCTCAGTATTGGGGTTGGCTGCTGATCCTGACAAAGGCACCAAGCACAAGCTGCAATACACACAACACTCCTGTCGCCCTTCCTTACCTATCTCTTCCTCAAAATTAAACTCCTTTGCTCACTATGACAGAGGGAAAAGAAAGCATGACATTTCCCTCTTCCTCTCCCCTCCTGGTCTCCCTGGTCCACCTCTTGCATTCAAGGAGGTGGGAGAAGGCTTACTAAAAAGCTGCAGCAACTCCAGTAACCTCTGCCTGTCAATTCCTGCCTGAGCAGTTTTGTTTCTTGGCTGTAAACAACTTTTAACTATTAATTAGTGACTCATCCTGCTACATAAGATATTACTAACACCACCACCACAATCATGATTGGATAATGACAAGGGGACATTCTCCTTCCTTTCCACTACTTAACAATCACATCTGAATCCCTTCAAAATGTAGCAAATTCTACCTTTGATAGTTGACAAATACAAGTAACAGAGTGTTCAAAATGGCTTGTGTTCAAAACAGGTGTTTACAAATGAATGAAGGTGAAGATAATAGCTAATAAGACAACCAGAAGAAAGAAAGGAGGCGACAAGTTGGTTATGAAAGTGATTACAGCCCTCCTTTCAAAGGAGGAAAGAGATAGATTTATGCTAAGTGATAAACACAAAGGAGTCAAAACTGAAGGCTGGTTTGGTACAAGGATGCCGCAGCCATCTTAAGGTTTAGCTGGAAGCTAAAGATCTCTTGCAAGTTAGATTACACAGCAACCTACCGGTTGGCAGGAGACTACTTTTAAGAGGAATGCTGATGAAGGAGGACAGCATGCCACACTGGCTGTGACAGCAAGTGTGCTATGAACCTCCCTCAGCCCTGTGTCAGAACCACTCTGGTGGGGATGCCTCCTAGCAGCTCTGCCAATGTCAAGCAGGAGGCACACAAGACAACTGCATGGGGAAGGAGAAGACAATGCCAATAACACCACTAAGCTCGAACTTGCATTCTGTCCACTTGTAATCTTCCCCTAGTGCTACAAAGATCACTGACCAAAAAAAAAAAAAACAAAAACAACCCAACAAAACCCAAACAAACCCTAAGTAAGCAAAATGAAAAAGAACAGCAACATCTCCAGAACTTCTGACTCTTCAGGAATCTAGCCAATGCTTCTTCTGCAGATACTGTAAGAAACCATGCTAATGAGTATCAATTCATATCCCGTTTACTAAAAGCTGTCTTAATCATTGCTCACGGCCATCTTTCTGTACAATGTCATCTTTCTGTTCAGTCATGGGTGAGGGAAATTTCTAAGTCTGAAATACAAGCTATGGTGTACTTAAAGGACAGTCACTTAGCTCTCTATAAAATTCATTTAAGATGCACATGTATCCAAAGAGGTTCCAGCCTAATCAAACCAACCTTCCCCTTGCACACTCACCTTGGCCACCTCCTGTCCTCATGGCTCTGCTCAGGTTGGTGCTGTCAAGCTGCATCCCCATCCTATGTGCCTCTCCTGAGCATCAGTAGGTTCACAGTAGAAACAAAATGTAATTAATGCTTATACTCAAAAGGTTATTCAAAATTATTCGGAACCTCAGTGTGACTGAGCCTGCTTAGGAACAGCCCCAGATGAGCAAATTGTCTTGGTACCTTCCTATTTTGGGGTCCCTTCCCAGAGCCAGCTCACACTCAGAGACAGCACAATAAAAAGCTCACATCAGAAGGAGTTGCTGAGTTTGTTCACAACACACAGGGAATCACAGGCCCAGTGGTCAACATGAAGAGTCACTGCAGCAGCCTCAGAAGCATCAGATGCAAAACCACCCTACCAGAGAATGCCATAACACTTCCAAAGCTGAGCCCCCAGCTCCAAATTCTGCAAACAGGCTGTACTGACACCCCAGCTCAGAGCCACAGGAGCTTTATCACCCATCCCTGTAGCTCTCAGTGACACCTTGCTGGTGCTGTTACTCCTCCCTCTGTAACAGTCTAGCCTTGGGGGATGCTCTTAACCAGAGGGCAACACAACAGTCTCCTTTTCCTAAGCCCCCACCTCTTTTATCACAGCATTCCTCATCACCCACCCGTGGCACATTATTTCTACTACTAATTCTCACTGTTAGTCATCCAGACACAGGGACACAGGAGAGACAGCAATGCTCACAAGATATCATGCCTGGGTTTTATCTCCTAACCACTGATGCAGTGACCTTGTGTAGAAAATGCTAGTTATAATGTGTGGTTGTTTCTCTCTTCATTTCAGACTTGCCCACTTTTTAAGCTGTCTGTGGCATCTCAGCATCATCAAGAGGCTATGAGGTGGTCCAAGGATACACTCTATTTCAAGAGCAGCAGCAATTTAGACCTGTCAATTAAGAATGGGACCTGCAGAGACAATTTAAGCTTTGCACAGCAGACATCAGAGAATTTACTTTATCAACAGTGAGACGGTGAATGCAATAGAACTTCCTGTTACTTTAAGCCTCACAGGCTAATTTAATCCTTCATTTAGTACTTGCACACTGCTGCAAGGGTATTCTGGGGCCATGGGAAAATTCCTGAAGCGTGTAGGATCCCTGTAAGCAGCCGTATGGTGCCCTTCTCCTTGGCAGACGCTGGCAGGGATCCAGCCTGAGTGTTGTACATGCCTCCCAGGAGCCTGATGGAGCAAATGCCAGAGCCATGGTGGCTCCTGTGCCCCAACAGTTCACAGCCCAGAAATGAAAGGCTCTTTCCCAAACTGCTGGGCTGCCTGTGCTGCACTCTATGAGAGAAGGAGTAGCACTGAAATTGTGGGAAACATCTTAAACCTCAGGCATGCCAGCAGCAGGTGTCTCAGGGACAGGAGAGGCTGGCACACACAGCCTTTATGCGCCTCCACAGCCCATGGTAGGTTTGTGCTGCCACAGCTTGAGAGAGATAAAAGCTCACAGATGAAAAATCAACTGCCTGGTACCCGTGTGTCTGCTTTTTACAGCCTACAAACCTAGAGAGCCAAATTTGATTCTCGGTTTCCATTTGTCTCCAATTCATAGATCCAGGAGAGACTGCATGCAGAAGTAAACTAGGGGCTGGTCAGGAAACTGACAGATTTATAGGCTTATAAAAGTTCAAGAAGTCCAAAAACAGCCTTGTACTCAATACATACACACACAAGTGCATATCCACATAGATACCAGAGCATACACTATTACCATTTTTCATCCTGTAGTATCAGTTTCCCTTCCTTTAAACTGGTGTTTGACTGGGCAGTATGGCACAGACTACTCAAGGAGAATAAGGGAGATTGATTTTGCTCACAGTATAAGTTTAACCTCACAGAAGGAATGTGACCTAAACTGGCATAATCCAGCACCTTCCTTTTTATTAATGACAATACAAAGGAGGTAGCTTTTAACAGACGAATAAGATTTTTATGCATGTGTATTTTTTATGCTACTCTCCAAAGGAGGCAGACTCTGGACCTTTTCTGGCTTGTTGAGCTGAGATCCTGGGAAGGGAACCCCCATGCTGTTATGCCTTACCTGAGCTTCTACAGGCACCTCCTGCACTCACTGAAACCCTCTTGGTTTTACTTGTATTGCAAGGCCAGAGCAAATGCACCACTTTCACCCCAGAAGAGTGGCAGTATTTCACTCTGCCAAGTGAAGTTACACCAGTAGAAGCTCAGGCACTTTGCCACCCTGCTCACACCACATTTCTTCCTTACACTTCATAAGTAGATTTTCAATCAAACTCCATTCCTATTTGCTGAAGTTCAATATTCTGTCTTTGGCATTTCAAACTCATGCTTGTGAGAACAGAAAATACATTCACTTGTAAATCAAACTGAAATGGATACACGTACATACAGAAATACTGACAAAATAAGTACCTGCTTATCTACATGACAGAGGCAGCACAGGTTCTCTCTAACAGAGTCTTCTGAGATAGAAGCCTCCTGAGTTTTCTCTTTCCCAAAAACGAGAACAAGTGCATTTTTTTGATCTAACCCAATCATTTTTGACTATGGAGATGCGGCAGCAATATACTTGTGATTGCTCCACCAAACCATTCTCATATTTTCCATGGTATAACTCAATGCAGCAGCAGGACATGACAAACCAGAGCAATGTGCAGCAGCACTGTCACCTCTCTCAGATGCTCTGCCTTTGTATTAATACCATCTTACAGACTCACACAGCTTAGGTCCTTTCCACCTAGGGCTGTAAGCAGGTTCTTGCTAAAACAAAATCAGGACAACTGCTTTGACAATGGGTACAGCGACCCCCATCAGATGCAGGAGGCTTTTAAAATAAAACCCAAGGCATATTACAAAACCCAACCTAAGAAAAACTAAGTGTTCCAGGAGCTAGAGGAGTTTTCCCAAGCCTCCTCAATCTGTTGAAGCAGCCTCCTTGTGAAACTATGCTAACAAGTTATAATCTTGTACCTGTTTAAGCAGATGATAGAATGCTGTGTCTAGTTGTTAAACAATGCAAACTCTCTGTTCCTATAAAGAAATAGAAAAATACACGCTGTTTAGGTTTTATGCAGTGAATTTAGCCTACATTCAACCCTATAAGGACTTTAAGATGTCCTTACATCTTATGTGTACACTTCTGTCCAAGCCTTTTTGCCTGAGTTTTATTTCCCAAGGCTCACTTGAGACACATTAATTCAGATCCCCTGTTATGTTCAGCCTGCTTTGGGACCACCAAAGAGTTGCTTAATCCCTAGGCCTGCCCTAAAAAAAGCTGGCATTGGCTGTAAAAACCTATCAATCAGGGAAGGCAAATGGAGTACAGCACAATTCCAGCCAGACTCCCTCCACTAGGAGATCTGTCAGGGCTGCTGTATGCACCAGCTCTACTGCAGGGGGAATCCTAAGCCAGAACCAGGAAACTAGTTGAAAAGATGCCCAAAAAGTAATGGAAGAAGAGTAAGAGCACCCCACTAACTTCCCACTTCAAAGCAGCTGAAGATACCAAGACAGGGAACTACTCCAGTTTCCTCTTAAAATTGTTTTTCTTGCCTAACTTGTAGCAGAGGGTCTTAACTTTTCTCCACTTTACCTGGGATAAATAACACAGGTTACCACAGATGTTACTACCCCTTTTGTAACCTTCTTCAATCACAGTGAAATGCCTAGGCACTAAATGTAGTTAGCTTGCTGAAATAGCCTCTGCATGCCCTGCTACACATTTTCTCTCCTTATGCTAAGCTTTTGATCAGAGCACACTGAGGAAAATATTACAGATGCAAGCAGCAGACAGACACTGAAGTGGGGGGAATGAGGAAGAAATGGGCCTGCTTGCCACATCTACCCTTGAGTGTCCCCCAGGTATTATAGGGACAGCTGGTACTGTCACCTGTATTTAAGGCTGCAGCTTCTCACGTCCATGACACTTGTCATTTTGCGGATTTGAATTGTTCAGAATTAATGCCCCATATATGATATCTGGCTCAAATTAATACTTCTGTTTGGGAGTTGGTTGTTTTAAAGCTTCAGTAAGAACAGGACAGGCATCCCCAGGAACTAGAGCAGTGAGAAATACATGACTAAACCAAGAGAAGGACAGTATTAATGATAAAAAGTAGGATGTAAGTATGCAATTAAAGATAATCATAATCCATACACACAAAGAGGACTAACCGTAGGTTAGAGAGCAGTTCAGACTTCTCCTATTTCCTGGACTCTCATTCTTTGACACTGAATTAGTCTCCTTGACTACACCATGTCACTGGCATGAGGCTGTGCTATCTACAGCTTTCCACCAGTTTGTCCAGCTAACATCCAGTAAGAACTGAAAGATTTTACTGCCCTGAGGGGGAAGGTTTAGATGGTTCTGACAGGAAATAAATGAAAAGTGACTGCTCCATCTTACTGCAGAGGCTGTCGGCAGAGTGTACCATTCAATTACAAGCAATAATTAGTTACGGCAAATGAGCTATGTGGAAACGAGGTTTCAGCCAGCATCAATTCTACCCACCCGCAGGATGAAGAGGAATGTTAAAATAAGCTAATTAAATTTTCTCTGGCTCAGCAGAAAGATCGATGTTCTTGACAGCAGAGTGTTCAGCACGCAGCATCCCAACAACCCTCTAATGTGTCACTGATGCAACACAACGCCACACAGTCAGAACCAGAGGAGGTGGACGCACTCCTCCTGGAAGAGGCAAACATAGGGGACAGAGGCAGTTCAGCAGGGACATGAACAGCAGGATGGACACGCTTGCAGCACATATTCCAGATGGTCAGATGGCATTTTTACCAAAACCAAACTTTGCTTTGCACTTTCATTGTCTAATCTGCCACCACTGGACACGCATTCTAATAGTCAGAACTGAAACAATCACCTCTCTGCTAAAGGTCTACTGCAATAAATGTGATTTTAACCAGTAGCAGAATACCAAAAATACCAGACAATCAAAATACAGATGCCAGAAGTGGGGAGCAGTTTTATTGCCCCAGGAACCTGTTGGAGACAAGCTCTAATCAGCATTTCCACCTTTTGCTGACCATGAAGAAAATGGGTTGTTTCAAAGCTTCTTCCCCCAGGAAACAGAAGAGACACTCACCCACACAGAGGCACCCACAGCTCCACATTCAGGGCACTTGTCCAAAAAGCAAGAAGTTAACATTTTAAGTGCCTGGTCAGAACCTGGCACCACACATATCAACAGGGTTTTCCACTTCTTGTAAGCATCTTTAATAATCACAGTGCAGAATGTGTTAGAAAGGGTTTCTTTTTGTTTGTTTTTCTCACCAACCCTCTTCCTTGAGACAGAAATCCCTGAAGAACCTATCCCGATAAGGTGTTCACTGAAACTGGCAGTGTCTTTAGGAGAGCTTTGGGCTCCAATGAAGGGACATGCTGGTTTGTTGATGCCCTGGAGACAGGACAGCAGGGGATGGTGCCTCGGCTGCTCTAAGCATCACCTTTCACAAAGGACAGGGCACAAAACAGACAAGTTACTTTTTCACTCCTAATGGAAACCTGTCATTAATACTCTTCAATCTTGAATATGCAAACCTATGTTAGGACATGCAAGCTTATCACAGTGAAGAAAACTTGAAGTCTTGTTCACAAATACAGGCTGGTAGGTGCATTTAGCACACGCTTCCTTTCACTGAAGTACATTATACAGATTCTCCTTTGATGAAGACTGACACAGGTCCAGACAGCTCTAGGCTGGATGCATTGTGATTTGGCACCAAATGGTCAAGGAAACCTGTCTATTTTGGCTCTGCCTTTTGCCTGTGGATCGAGCATGTCACCAACTGCATCCTATTTCCTTTGCTGTGTATATTTGAGATTGAATTTCCTTCTTTTTTGGTAAATGACATCTAGTCATTAAAACTGATAGAAAAAACAGAATGTGCATATACACACACACACGGCAGAGGGCTGAGGGTCTCTTTAATGCACAAGGTATTCATAACTATTCTTTGCTAATGTGCACCTACTCCTGCTTCTCCTCTTATTAAATGTTCAAAAACAACTGAATTGATAGATTTATACATTGCATTCATTTTAAGTGGTTCCACTTGTTCCCCTCAGAAAGGAGTTGCCATCCTGAGGGGTCAGCCCATCCACCCAAGGTCCTGATTCTGCCTTGCAGAGATACATCAGCTTCACCATACTGACTGCAGAAATGCATATTTAAGATTATAAACTCTTCAGTCTGGGAGCTTGTCTTTTGCTACATATACTCACAGAGCAACAGGAATGCAATGACAAAAGCCTAAATTGCCACGAATTACTTTTAAGCATTTAGTGCTTTGCCCAACGATGCTGCAAATGGATCCAACCCATTAGCACCAAACCTTTCCACACAGCTTCTTCCTTTTACATGACACTCCTCCTCCCTCCTACTTTCCATGTGCCCCACGGCAGCAGAGGCTTAAAATAAGATAAACATTTTTCAAAAGGATGCAAAGCTAATCTGGTATCTGGAGGGCATAATTCACTACACAGTTATTATTATTTACAAAGTGCTAGGGAATGAAGGTCAAATATATCTGAATTTCAGCTGGTGTTGATGCAGACAGCAAATGTCTCTAAAGCACTGCAGCTAAAGGAGGCAATCAAGAGGCCAGGTTACGCTGCTATAAATTCCTGACCATCAGCAGAAGTCAGCTGCTTACCCTGGCTGTAGACATAGCCCTGAGATTCAGAACGAACTGTAGCAGATGTTGCCTCAACTTGAGAATCAAGAGTGCAGTGTCACAATGACTGAGAGAAACCTGTACTGAAATTTTCACCATCAGTTTGAGTGGACTTTGGGCAGCCCACAACTCAGTACTCTTCTCCATCCTGGAACATGTCTGTCTCTGAAAGCTGCCTTAGCAGTACTGTTAGGACCAACCTGATTCAGAAAACAGTTTTAATGCTGCAAAAAACAAGCAGTGCTCACCTTGCTATCAAAAATTTACTTATTCTAAAAACTATTAAACTGCTTCTATGTTAAAGTGACAGGATTACTCCCAACACTTCCTAATTCCCATTGGTTGTCTGGTGACTACAAAATCCCCTTATCACTAAAACATCCACATCAAATTTTTCAGTTGGTTAAAAGAAATGTTTAAACCCCTTCAAGTTTAAAGTCTATTCATGGGGAAAAGCATCTTGGCGCTGCTACTGCCTGTCTGAGCAGCTCAGACCTGTGAAGGGAGAGGAGGCAAAGTCTGGCTTGGTTATGACCATGAGGAGGAGATGGGGAAGATGAAAAGCTGTCTCAGCATCTTGGGTAACTGGAGCCTGAAATATGCAGCAGACAGGAGACGCTGTTCAATCATTTATGGAAATCAAGGTTAGCAGTGTCAGCACATTTGGCATGAGAGGAAACAGTTTCCTCATCCTCACAAAAGTCACTCGCCTGCATTAGTGGCTGCCAGTAAGGAAGGATTAAAGAAAGGACAAGGAAAGCAAAGGATAAACAGAGTATGTCAATATTTTCACAGCTTGCATACAGCACCCCAGCTAGGACCCCAGAGGGGTTTGTTTCAGGAACCTCAGAGACAGAGACAATTGCTACATTTGATGAAAATATATGGTGTCTGGCTTTTACAAGTGGTGCCTCTAATAGTTTACCTGACTTTATAAGTAGCAGGGAAAGAAAATGTTCTGATGACAGTTCCTGGTGAGGGCATCTGAGGCATTTTGTCATGTTTACTGGCATAGACCTGTCATTAACATTCCACTTCTCTTAGCCACAACTTAGTTCCTTTGTAGCTGCTCACTGAAGGTAGGTCTGGGGACTGTTTTCCTGGTCTTGTTAAGATGAATTTTAATGTATACTGCTTGAAAGGTGTACCACCTGCTATTTTATTTCTATAAGTTATTGTATAATGAGTTCCTATAAATTCTTATGCTAGTTTAAGAGACTTGCAAAATGAATTGCTGAAAAAAAAAAAACAAAAACAATCAGCAAAGCAGTCACTGAGTTCCTCTTTGGCTGTAGCTCTGGCTGGCTCCCCCCACAGAAGAACCTGACCTATAGGAGAAAGGGTATCATACGACTCTCTTCGCTAATGGAGATGCTGGCATAGCAATCTAACACAGATTTTGTATTTGCTTTAGGAGGTCTCATCTATTTCAGACACCCATTAAACAGGTGTACGGACACAAGCTGTATCTTCACATGCTGGAGAGGAAAAGCTTACTAGAGATTCCTTTCCAGACAGGGACTGTCTGATACAGTCATTTCATGAAAGAGAAACCAGCAACCCTACAAGTTGGCATCCAAAAGAAAATATTTATTTAAGATCTGGGACTGAGAAATCTTCTGCCTATCAGGGACATAGCATAGTCAATATCACACACCTGAAGACATGTTTCCACACTTCGGTCCAGCACCACACAATAGAGGTCCCATAGGAAGCTGGAGACTTCCATTTGGGACACTGCTTTACATTCCCCATGCCTCTTGGGGCCAAGACATTGATAAACACTACTAATCATTTTTAGAAAATTATTGTAATTTTTTGTTGTTGAGTTTTTTTTGTTTTGGTGGGTTTTTTTAAATTTAAGTGAACAGCAGAAAAAAAAACAAACCTACTTCAGAATAAAGGTACTGTACTGCATGCATCTTATTAAACACAGCATTTAATCTGTCTTTGGACTAAAAACACTTTCTAAAACAAGCCCAAGCCTTAAGCAGGCTCATGGATACAAATCGAAGAGTGTATGTTGAAATCAGACTGTTCCCAGGCAGAGCTCTTGCAGTGGATAAAGCCAGGATGTGCCAAGCTTGCAGAGAGCTTTCTGTCTCAGTCATGAGGAACAGACACCCTCAACACAGAAAATCAGCCATTGCCTTTCATCTCCTTACAAAGGCTTGACAGCCAAGCTGTTGCAACTCAACAAGTACAGGAGCCTTTTCCTCAGTCACCACAGTAATTCAGAGGGAGGAGAGAAAGAGCACAAAGCCTGAGGAGCTGGGACAAAGTGTCAGGGCAAAGCGTCACAATGAGACTGACAGCTGGCCAGAGCCACTTCAGCTTTGCTAAGCATGGATTTAGGGAAGCTGTGCATCTGGGTGAGTCTGGCATGAGCACACAGCACAGACTGGCCTCAGGTCTGCTCTGCCTGTGCTGCCACTCCAGGGACACGCTGCAGCCCAGCAGCCACAAGGGCACGTTCCCAGCTGCCCCATCCTGCTGGAGCAGTAGGACATTTGCTGCAGAGGGAAAACAAAAGCAGGCTGCTCCGTGCTGAGTTCATTGCTGTTCTGGGATCTAGGCGATCTTGTCCGAAGCTAGAGGTGTTTCCTTTCCCTACAGCATCCAGTACTGTAACACAGGTATAGCCCTTACATGGGGTGGAGGAGAACAGACAAGGCAGGTGCCACAACCACCTTCCAAAGGACAGCACAGGAGCCTTTCACCACTACTGAGCAAGCAGGAGGGGCCTTCTGCCGCTAAGAAATTAAGGACATATGAGATGGGGCTAGAAAGCAGGAGGTGCTGCACTGGCTTGGCTCCATCCTCTTGCTTGAGGATCCTTTTCTGACACACCAGTCTCTTCATCCTAAATATTTTCCTATGATATACCAGGCAGACAGAAAATTTCCTCAGTACAACAAATACTGTAGAGTCAACCTGGTATATCAGAGGAGAGGTGTGATGGAAATGCAAAGACAAAATAAAAATACATCACCTTTTTTTCTTGCCTCAGGATGGGTTTACTTTTTTTATCAGTGTGATATGATAGAATTTAAGGGTGTCAACTTCAGAAGATGATTCTGATGAAAAGGTAATAAAATCCCCTTTGACAAGTTTGTAGACTGTGGGTAACAGCAGCTTGCTGCCCGAGAGAGGAACAAAACTAGGGTCTCTCAGCTGCTGACTCTAATGGTAAGGCTGAACACATATTCCCAGCATTGCCCTTGGTGCAACAACAGTGTGCAACTCTATAATCCTGCAGTAACCAAGTGCAGCCTTTTCCCAGGGTGCCTGTTATAACAAACTACATGATGCCAGAAGAAGAGCAGCAGTTGGGATGCAGGACTGCTCTGGGGAAGCCACACTAGTGTAAGGCTAGTCCCCAGGTTTCTGAATCCGCTGGCTGTATATTAGCTCTAATTTTAAGTGCTCTGAAGTTAACTTTGAGGAGTGGAGAGCAGGCTGTGCAAGCTGTGTGGTACCCATGGAAACCGAGCTTAAGCTGCGGTTTTACCCTAGCATGGATGTATTTGAGATAACAAGGCCCAAAGCACCTTATTAAATAGGGAGACAACACAGAAGACACTGGCTAGAACACACCCTCAAAGGCACGGCTTCAATGTTGTGGCATATGCACCACCAGAGACATTCAAGATAAATACAAATGGCATAAAAACATTGCTTAAAGACCTCCATCTGGGAACAAACAAGACAGGTGATGTAGTTCATGTTAGCCAGCGTTTCCAGGCTTTTAAAAGAAATTTTAGTATCATACTTTGGATTTCTGCTTCTTCCTTCTGTCCAGTTTAGAGCACTCCAGACAAGCACTGATGTGGCAGTGCTGACCACATCCCATGGCACATTATCCAAGTATTACTGGCACTATTTTGGAATGAACCCTATCACTTTGCTCAGAATCATACTGACAGGCCCATTTCGCACACATTCCAGTATGCACTTCCTGCACACAACAAAATTGCAGAGCAAAAGCTCCCAGAGGCTTTAAACCTTTTATCTCTTAAATCACCTCTAAACTGCTTATCTCCATTAGCAATCTGGAATGCAAGTTACCTGTCACAAGGTAAAGGGGAATTAAGTAAAGCAAAGTGTTTAGGTAGTTGACAAGGGGAAGCTTTTTTGCTTGCTACGCTGGGGATTTTCCAGACATTTCCAGATATCTGCTGCCATTTGCTTCAGGCCTGCCTGCAGTCCTGCACCTCTGGAGTCCCCAGAAATGCCCACTGCCACCACCAGCATGTCCCAGCTAAATCCAGTACACTGCATCACTTGATTTTCTGCTCAACCACAGTCAATACACATAAAAGCTGACTGTCTTTCCCAGGTTGGGGACTGCCAAGGTAACTACACCTACCATTAAATTCCTCCTAGCATGCATCCTGCTTTGTGGAAAAACTAGTAACCTGCTGATGACTTATGTAAATGAGCAATGCTCCGTGCCAGAGAGAATACGATACCAGATCAGCCAGGAAGAGGCATTTCCACTGCAAAACAGGACTTGCCAGCAGTAACATAAGCAGACCCAGAACACAGAAATGTTGGCACCAGCACACTGACATCCAGCCTTGCCCTTTCAATGTTTTCCTTTCCTTCCACTGTCCATGTGCCTTCTCCTTCATCCTTGCTAAACTCCTAAGAGGGCAAACTCAAGCAACATTTGCCTACCACCAGGCATATGGTAAGAAATACCAATTCCATGAAAAGATAAGTGATGCTTATGGGACACGGATACAAGTGCCACAATCACGTGGTCCCAGAGGTCTGACAATAAGAAAATTGTACAAATAGACTGAAGTATGATAGCTCTCCAGTTCCTAAGAGCCTCAGTCCCTGGATTCCCTAAAAAACCCAAAAAAAACCCAAACCCCCAAGCTCTTACTTTTGGATCTAATAACGAAATGAGGAAAATATTGGCAAAACCACTTCTGCTGTCCTAGTTACATGAAATCCCTTGTCTGTTTGCAGTAGAGTACAGGTGGGTTCTGCTGATAAGAATTCAGGCAGTTACCTTGCTATATGCAGGCAACAAATTTGTAAATTTGTTGGGATTGGGCAGAGGGATGCCACAAAACAGAATTTCAAGCTGGAATAGGGGCTCCAAAACAGGCTGCGGGTGCTACCTGAGAGGCTGTCAATACCAGATCAAAACTACTCTGCAAAATGGATGTCTAAGCAATTTGTAGTCACAAAGTTTAGAACATTATACTTATCAAGTCTGTTACCCTCCATCTGCACAATTTGTAAAGAGTCTGGAGCTCAATTCATAGCAGAAACCTCTGACTCCCCCATATCACTGGGACCCCATGAACACCTAGCTCATTTACCCTGCAGAGGCTCTGGGCATGAATTCCCACACAGTCTCCTGCAACTACCCACAAGCTCAGCCAGGCTCAGTGCTCACCAGCACCAACATAACCATCTCCAGAACATGAAGGCGCACAGGACCAGCCTCACAGCTCAAAGCAGCCACCATGCTTTCCTGCTGTGTTTGGGATTTGGGGACACTTGCAAGTGCATCCTGTCATGAATCCATTCTGCCTATCTCCTCTAGCAAGACAGCCTACTTACATTTCAGGGCTCTTTCCACACAGGATGCAGGCAGCAGGACTGGAACAAAACAATGTGCCCATAAATAAAGCTGATGACACAAGTCTTACTGCTACCCACTTGACCATTAACTTTTATTTTTCCTCTCATTTTTTATTAATTTGATTATTCTCTTGCTTCTAAAAACTGGGGACTGGACTTGTCTGCATGCTGCATACACAGCTGGCTATTGGAGTGGTCCTCTCATACTATGGGGACCCTCTCTGACCCCGCAGCAGCAGAATCCCAGGCTGATTCAGTGTCCCACAGCATGAGCTGATAAACCTTGCTGAAACACGGAAGTTTTCAGCTGGGCTGAGAGGCCAGGCAAGGCAGTCATGCTGCTTCTGGAACCTGAGTTTGTGTTTTCTCAGTGGGCTACACTGAACCAGGTGGGAATTCCCTGGGAAGATCAGAAATGCTTGGCACAGCGCTGCACTGATCACCAACATCCAGAGCTGGCAGAGATCACCTTGCCAGGCCCTGCACAGTTTCTGAAATGTTTTCTCCATCCAAGATATATATATATATAAAAACCCCTCTCACTGCCTCTTTCAGACTAGGTCAAATTAAATGTTTCAACTGTGTTTTACTTGGGGTTTTTTTTTGAGTTTTCCTTCAGAAATTCAAGCTATTTCAAACTGAATGAATTTTTTCTTCTGTTTTCAAGATGTCTAAAAAAGGCATATTAAAACCAGAAAAAGGGGGAGGAATTTTTTAGGAATAGGATATTTTTGAAATCAGGCCTTTTGCAGAAAAACAGTTTTCATCTATGAATAGATTTGTTTTCTGTTTAAAAAAAAAAAAAAGCATTTCAGTAGAAAAACTCCATTAAGTCCAACTGCCTACTTCAACATCAACTCCAAACCTAACTCTAGAAAACAAGACCTTCGTTACTTTCCCCAGAGATAAGACAGAAGAAACTGACCTGCTTTCATCTGGGAGAATAGTTTGCTGTGAAGACTCTCCCCTATAATGTATATATTCCAAACATTTATCTGCAAATTCTGTAGTTCCTGTTAAACCAAATGTTCTGTATTTAATAGCTTAAGCAATAAGTCATAAAAGCCAAATTCAGCAGAATGTATGTTATTAAGAAATAGGGATCCAGATGGCTAGCTGAAGTCAAGCTGAGGCCAGCGTGCCCATAAGGAATACACACCTCTGTGTCCTTATTAAAGTTTAGGGTTTTAGTAAAAACAGGAGTTATTTTCCTTTTAGAGCACTCATGACAGGTAAGTTTGTTTACCTTAATAAAATACCCTACATCTTTCACAAAGTTTAAAATAATTAGGAGCTGCCAGGAATGGGAGGTTTTTTTTTTCTTTCCACATACTTAAAAAGTAATGCAAACTTGTAACTACATCTGTTGCAAACCAGAAGCCGTGTTGAGGCTCCTGCAGCAGCTTGAGGGTCTAGAAATCCTATAGAAATGAGTCGCACCTCCTCTTTCACAGCCATTTGCTCTGTTCAGCTGAGCCTCTGACAGCAGCTGCCTGTAGCTGCAGAGGATGTGTCAACTCTCGCTGCTTTGCAAAGCTCAGGTGGCTGATTTTGGGTGCTGAAGTCTGTGCTTCCCCACCAGATGTGTGGGTAACACACAGCAGATGAGGCAGGAATTACCCTGCCTGTCACTGCCCACCATCTCGCCACTCACCACACAGGACAGGTGGCTTTCAGACCAGGAATCTGTAAATCCAAAGGCAACTTTTGGCACACTATGGAGGTTTTGAGCATCAGGCAACATTTGGTTAATGTGAAAGGCCTTGGTTCCAGCAATAAGTTTGTGATGGGCTGGTAAGCACTGATCCATTGAGGTTTCACCACTTCCAGGGTGAAGCCCTGCACCTCTCCATAGGCTTTGCTCCACAACCATCCCAAGGCAGGCAGGTGTCCGTGGCACAAGGATTCAGCAAGGCCTGTCCCACATCCCGTTTGGTATTGACAATTCTCAACACCAGACTAATTAAGAGTTGTTACCATTGTGACATGAGACCAGCGCAAGATGAAGCAGTGAAATAGAAACCAGAGGAAGTTGAGAGAGTCCTGGTGCACTCTCAAATCTCTATGGTAATATCCCCTTTCCTCTTCTGAAAATCCTGGTGTCAGAGACTGGACAAAATAAGACAGACCCACCATGAACATTAACACCCAGCACCATAGGAGGAGCAGATTATACTTCTGGCCAAAATTATCACAGTCCCACTTCTCAATTTTCTATTACACTTTCTCTGATAATTCCCTTTATTTATGAGCAGTTCAAAAGTGTATTCCATTATTACACTTTAATTGGCTTATGATTAAGCAAGCAGGCAGGGCTAAGGAGATGAGCAACCATGGCATAACACAGTAGAAAGCATTAAGATGCCTTATTTCTTCCCTCAAAAAAAACTGTATGGTGCATCTGAAAACACTTAGCAAGTGGCAAGACAACCAGAAAAGCTGGGCAAATACAGATTTCTACCTTCTTGAAACTAAATCCCTGCAAAGAAAATTCTCTCTTGGCACCACATGTTTCTGATTGTATCAAAATGCATTAATATGACAATGGTTTACCCTACGCTGACCAGTCTCAGGAAATGATTTACAGTCTGAAAGCTGTACTTCACTTGCCGGAAGCTATGTAAGTACCAGGCTGCACTGGGTAGGCACAGTGCCATGCCTTCTCCAGCAAAAGACAACACTGATGACAACACTTTTATAAGACAGAACAAGTCAAAAATAGTGTTTTGACCTCAGGATTACAGACTCTACAGATCATAGCAAAGCCAATAACACTTGGAACAATTTTGAAACAAATATTTTTTTCCCCTAATTTACATAGCAAACTTGCCTCTTTTTTAGAACTAGCATGTAAAACTTGGGAAGCTTTCAAAGCAGAAGCTCATTACTCAGAAGCACATAATAGTTTCCTTAAAACACTCCACTTTGCAACAGAAATACCTTAATAAAGGTTTTTAAAAGTGACTGAATACCAAAGGTTACTGACCCATTTAACCACAAGGACTGCAGCAGCCTTCTGTAACAAAGGACTTGGGGTACTTTAGCACAACAAGAACTCATGCGAAATGAGTCATACATTGGATGAGAAGTCTTAAAGAAAACTCAGTTATACAGAGACTAGCACTTCTGCCCACCTGGCAGTTATTTTCTTTATATTCTCAATCCACTTTCAATTCACACATTAGGAAATGGATTCCAAGATCTGGAGAGATTACACAGCAATAGAAAGCTGTTTAAAACCACTCATGTACAGCATTAAAAAACACGGTGAGATTTCAATTTCTGCAGTGATGCATTTGCCAACAAAAATTTATACTTTCTATTTTGAGCCTGTTACAATTTGAGACCCCACTCTATAGCTCAAAAATTATTTCCATAAATGTAAAGACATAGCAGATCTCCTTAAAAAAAGATGATGAGTCATACTGTTTGGGCATATAACATGATGCCAGAAGTAATGGTCTTACGTTCAACTCTAGAATCATATTCTGCCCATCCATTCACACGCAGGAGGAAGTGACAACACTTGCAGTCCTCAGCCCAAAGTTCAGGGATTGCTCCTGGGCAAATGTCTGTCAGGCGATGAGCTCTGCTGAGGGAAAACTTCTGTACTAGAACAGTATCAGCAGGGTGAGTGATAAATCAAAACCTTCTCAGTCAAGAGAAACTACAAACTTCCATGGCTGTTGTACAGAGGTAGAAAACCCTGCATATGCTCCCAGAGCTAAAAGAGGTGGCTCTTCCTGTATACCTGATTCCAGCAAGAGATCAGCCAGACACCTATCAGTGCTGCCAGATCCCACAGCCATGGGTTCCCTTTGTTGGGACCACAGAACCACTACTGGAGTCACTTCATACAGACCTGTGCATCCTGAGCTCATGCTGAGCCCTATTTCATTTATGGAGTCAACTCTGCAATGCACCTTACAGAGCCAAACCAGTTCAAGCATTTCTAGTTCTCATTCTCTATCTCAGGACCAGGGACTAAGGGGCCTGAATTCTGAGAAAAATATTTTCCTTTCAACCATACAGCCTCAAAGACTTCAATTTTTCAGCAGACTGCTTTTGAGTTCTGTATCTCACAGTTCCGTCAGCTCTAAACTGTTGGAGCGAGTCTAGAGGAGGGACATCAGGCTGATTGAAGGAATGGAGCACCGCTCCTATGAGGAAAGGCTGAGAGAATTTGGACTGGTCCCCCTGGAAAAGAGAAGCCTTCAAGATTACCTAACTGAGGCCTTCTAGTACTTGAACAGAGCCTACAAGAAAGATGGAGAGGGACTATTTAAAAGGGGATGGAGTGACAGGACAAGAGGGAATGGCTTCACACTGACAGAGAGTAGGTTTAGATCAAGTATCAGGAAAAAAATCTTTACTGTGAGGGTGGTGAGGCCCTGGAATAGGCTGTCCAGAGAAGCTGTGAACACCCCATCCCTCTAAGTGTTCAAGGCCAGGTTAGTTGAAGCCCTGAGCTACTACAGCCACTACAGCCCTTCCGCTGTAGCGGAANTCTCACAGTTCCGTCAGCTCTAAATGTTGGAGCGAGTCTAGAGAAGGGACATCAAGCTGATTGAAGGAATGGAGAACCACTCCTATGAGGAAAGGCTGAGAGAATTTGGACTGGTCCCCCTGGAAAAGAGAAGCCTTCAAGATTACCTAACTGAGGCCTTCTAGTACTTGAACAGAGCCTACAAGAAAGATGGAGAGGGACTATTTAAAAGGGGATGGAGTGACAGGACAAGAGGGAATGGCTTCACACTGACAGAGAGTAGGTTTAGATCAAGTATCAGGAAAAAAATCTTTACTGTGAGGGTGGTCCGGAGAAGTTGCGAACACCCCATCCCTCGAAGTGTTCAAGGCCAGGTTAGTCGAAGCCCTGAGCAACCCACTGTAGTAGAAGNGAAGGAATGGAGCACCGCTCCTATGAGGAAAGGCTGAGAGAATTTGGACTGGTCCCCCTGGAAAAGAGAAGGCTTCAAGATTACCTAACTGAGGCCTTCTAGTACTTGAACAGAGCCTACAAGAAAGATGGAGAGGGACTATTTAAAAGGGGATGGAGTGACAGGACAAGAGGGAATGGCTTCACACTGACAGAGAGTAGGTTTAGATCAAGTATCAGGAAAAAAATCTTTACTGTGAGGGTGGTGAGGCCCTGGAATAGGCTGTCCAGAGAAGCTGTGAACACCCCATCCCTCTAAGTGTTCAAGGCCAGGTTAGTTGAAGCCCTGAGCTACTACAGCCACTACAGCCCTTCCGCTGTAGCGGAAGCAGATTGGAACTAGAGGATAGTTTAAGATCCCTTCCAACTCAAATGATTCTGTGATTCTATGACACTAACCATCAGAGCACGCACCAACAACCCTGTAGGATCCGATTCTACTTATTTCTAGTTTATACCCAAGTGCCAAGTACATCCTTAACACATGCAGGCTATGGCTGAGAGAGGGACACCTTACAGCAGACAGTGTCCATACTGAGAAAAGGCGTTGGTCCTCAAAGAGTTTAAGCCCAACACAGACAAAAAGAAAAAACACCAGCTCTTACCATGTACCTGTATTTATGAGTCAGAGTCTCTCTGTAACAAACAACTTGTCCTTCAGCATCAGTGCAGAATATGTTCATATATAAGTTATACAACAGGGAAGTTACCTATCTTGAGTCGTCCATAACCTGCCTCCTATTCCCCAGCTGTTCTATTATCACCTGCTCTCTGCCTCTGATTTTTGAGGATTAAATGCAGAATCATTTTCAGAAATATTTAAGAACTCTGTTGTATTGTGCTATTGTATCCATTCTTTAAAAATATTACGAATTGAGGTCAAGTAAGATAAAATGCTTTGCCTGAAAACATGCATAGGGGCTCTATATAGTATATCAGAGAAGCACATGCAAGATTTTTGGAGTTTCAATCCAAGCTCTAATGACAGAATCACTGCTCCTGCTTAGCTAAGGGCTGCAGTCTTTATATGCAGTAAACAGATCATATGGGCCATAGGCCTGACATTTATCTTAAGCTCCTTTAAAAGCAGCACTTATTATTCAAAGGAAAACGTGTGACCTTTTGTGACATCTCTCTGGAAGGAGCTTTCATGTCTGCTGCTCTGAGAAGATTAGAAGACATGGTGTTTTGGATGCAAACTAAGAAATGTTTCTTATTCTCAGGCATTAAGAAACAGATTTCTCTGGGTTTTGTAGAAATTGGGGAAATACATGAAAACAGGAAATGAGCAATGGAATAGCAGGGAGCTTTGTTTGCCTGTCCCCCTCCCCATCCCCTCTTTCCTCTTGCTGGTAGAAGTCCCACTCTGCTCCTTTCGGGTGCTGAAGGGCACTCTCCAGCTCCATATTTATCAGCAAAAGTTGCTTGGAGACTGAGGGAGGCAACAGCCAAATTGGAGGTGTGCAACGAATTAAAATCTTGTTCAGTTACCTATTACAAATGGACAGCCATTTCTTATTCCACTCTTCCTTCTGGACACACACTAGGGCATTTTGGTGAACACCAGCTTCTCCACCAATAGGACAGCATGCCTACCTCCTCACTGGACTGGCCATGGCATGGTATATTTTCTTTCTCCTTCTGGATGAGGACCCAACTGGATAAGGAAGGAGAAAATTACCTCAAAGAAGAAAATAGCTTAGGTAGACCTCAGAATTTGATCACCAGTACAGTACTCATTTATGGCAGCAGAATTGCCAGTACTCTCAGAAACTATAAGGCGCCTGAATTGAGCCCCCTTGAGGTAAATCAGACAGTATGGGCTTTTATTAAGGTTTCATTCCTTCAAACCTCTTGTATCCACATGTTTAGTGCCAATTTTCTCATAGCCTCTTATTACTAAGCTGGCCTATTTCCCAGAAAACATATGCTATGTGAAGCAGCTCCCCCCAAATTGCTACAAACCAATTAAAATGGTTTTCAAAATTAATTGCCTCTTCACTAAATATATTTTTGTGAAACTGTGTTTTGATCTCCTTATTGACTACCACAGTCTTTTATGCCCTTGCAACACCGCAGTCATGGCAGCATTAACCCAAAATTACTTGAGGGAATCTACGGGCTTCCCTCTTGTGGCTGAAGAGCCCAGAGACAAGTACTGCAGACTGTGCCACATCCCACATTAATGATGGCAATAGTGGGAGACAGGAATTAAGACTGAGACAGAGAAGTTCAAAGGTCTCCTACCAACAAAGGGCAGTTTGACTTACAAAGGCAGAATTACTACAACACGGTGCCCTTCAATCAGAGGGAAAAAAAGTATGTGAAAGGAGAAGCTGCCACTGAAATAACACTACTAAAAATGTGTGTCTGAATTCTGTATAGACATATGGTGTCCCAATCACAGGCTCCACCAGAAGTAAATACAGACACAACTCATCCTGAACAAGTGTGACAGTGGGGTCACAAAGTCTGGGAAACAGAAGACTGAATGAATCACCTGTAACCCAGTATATGTGCTCTGTGTCACAAAATAAATCATCAATTTCTTTTAATTAGGCTATACTCTCCTGCTGTCACACAACCTCTACTTGAAACTGCACTGCTAGGGGAAAACAACCCCCTACATATCAGCAATTACTGGACAAAATTTTGTGATATTCTAGTATCTCAGTGGCTCACTCTGCAAAGCTAATGAGGGTATTTTCAATTCAGATGGAGACAGGAGACAACATACTTTTGTCATAGTTTCACCAGTAACAGCTTGAAAAGGTGAAGATGATTTAACCAATTAGCCCAATACTTTGAGGAGAGTGGAAAAAACAAGATATGATGAAAAAAAGACTGAGCACAAGCTTGGCATGAAAGTAACTGTTTAAAGCATGAAAATACTACTACAAAACAAGTGCCTGTATTTATGTGTGCACTTGTAAATAATTTGTGCCAGCTATTTCCAGTTGTTAACAACCAGTGAAGAAACAATCTCACCAACTTTACTGCACGTGGCTGTTTTAATGCTAAGAGACTAGTGAGTGGTCATATGCCTTGAGGGGTTGGAAAAGGGGACCTATTCTTTTGGAAAAAACTGCATGTCATGAATTACTTGTTTCAGTCTTGTTACTGCTAAGAAAAATAAAGTAACTGTTTAACAGAAACAAAAACCCAACCCTTATCTTGCTGCTTACAGAAAAACACCCTAGTAATTTCTAACATGCTCTGAAATTCAGAAGCATATACAAGGAAGCTAAAAGCCATTCCCAAAGTCTGCACCATTTCCATATTGCTAATGAACCCTATTCTTTATGCCACAAACAGACCCTTGGTGGAGAACATATGTAGGAATTGCTGCCACTGGGATTTCCACCACTGGCACTTCCATAGATGGAAAAAGTAAATAACAAGGAGAAAGGAACTACACTGTAGGAAACAGTTCCCTAATTCTGACTGCATATGCTTTAATATACTGTTTGTAACCAGGCAATAAAACCACACAAATCTGTTTGAAAAGAGAAAGGAAAGCATTTCAAAGTAAATTTAATTTTTAAGGTTGAGCCCACACAGCAGTATGTGTTGCTATTAAACCTCTAGTACATCATCATCATCACGGCTAGGCTTCACGAATGAAGGGAACGGCTCTACCCACCAAGAAATAGATATCCCCAGCAAAATGTTGAGACTTTTCCAGATCTAAGGGTTTTATCACAGTACTATCCATGGCAGTCATGAGCATTTTAGAGAAAACAGCAATTTGGGAACTAAGCAAGCCAAAGCTCTCCCATCTCAATGTAAGTGAATAAGTAGAAGGTGAATTATAGTAGTTAATATTAAACAATAAATTGTCCCATCCTGCCAACATTATTAATGTCACTTTTCAGCACAATGCCAGCCCCTGGCAAAAGACTCTGCAGTGACAATTCCAATTAACTTTCCTCATCTTTACCTCACAGATCACCTGTTAAAAAATGCATGTTTACTCTGTCTTCTCCCTGAACAAGACTGACTGCAGTGGAGGTGAAGTGATGTTCTAAGTCAAGTAGGTCATGCCACCTCAGCTCTACTTTGTAGAAGTCACTCTGCATGTTGTTTGAGCTGGCACCTGACATGCTTCCCCCCCAGCTCCTGGGCTGAGCTGCCTTATGTCCTGCAGACAGGCTGCCTTTCCTTCCCTTAGCAGTGGAAGGGAACACCAAGAACCACTGTCCTCACCCGCAAACCTTAGCAGAAAAATCCCCCACTAGCAGGAGCAGACCTTCTCATGTCAGTACCTAAATTAGCCCAATGCACTCTTCACTGATCAAAGCAGCTCCTTAGGGGTCCAATCCAAAGCCCACAGAAGTTGATGGAAGTTTTCACTTGGGTTTCAGCAGACTTTGAATCATGTTCTTTTGATGGTATCATATACTTCTCAATAAACACGAGGGAAGAGAGGGAAAATCTGTGCTAATATAATCCTGTATTCCCCTGCCCTTAATGAAAGGGTGGTCAGACTGTTACATCAGGAGTGCCCAGGACCCAAGAGGTGTTTTCAGGAGTCCATCACAAGCTGATTTTACAGCTGTGGTGCACAGTGCAATGACAGCTACCAGCTGAAGAGACAAAGTGGTAATGTGGATATGTTCTCGGGGGAAGCATGTGTCTCCCTCCTGGATGCAGTCATGCACAGAGGCAGCTGTACTTGAGTATTTGCTGCTGTGGACACACTTCCAGTTTGCATCCCTATCCCAGGAAGCATGTTCTCTCCCAAAAGTGAACTCACACATAAAAGCTGAGACCACACAGACCATGGTATGACACCATATAGGCCTCACATAACATCAAAATCTCTACAGATGTAAGAGGCAGATAGGCTGAAGAGGGACATGATTCCAGAATGAAAGAAACTTCAGTGTTTCTTGGACATACAACAAAGAAAGTGCACATTTGCTTAATTATCCCTAGCCCCTTAATACATGTATGGGTCTAATAGTAGAGGTTCTGCTTGCAGACAAGCCTACAAGAACTGTCTGCACACAAACACACACACAAATTCACTTCATGCCACAGCAATATTAGATGATTTAAGAAAGAGGACAATCAGCAGGAAGATGAAGCGATGCTTAAAGTGATGAGATCAGCTGTTAGATCTCAGCTCTCTGATCAAGTGCAGAAAAAAGTAATAGGAAGTTCATTGCCTTGAGTCCAGGTGCATTTCTCTTTTTCTGGCCTTCAGAATCAACAACTGGGTCTTTGTTAGGCCAGGAAACAACTGAATCCAGGTCCTCTAGTAACTCTGTCTTGACATAATTGAATAGGATTTGGGTGCCCACAGGAGTTTCATATAACATAAGCACAACACACAGTGAATGTTTGGGCCTAAAAGCAAGTTTGCATATGATGATTAAGCAGTTAAAATGTTCACTTTTAGCATTTTAAATATCACAATAAAAGCATTTGCCATTACTGCTTATAGAAGCAATTGCTAAAGCTTCTTCCCTGCCATGCTACAGGCTTGCTGCAAAAAAACCAAAGCGCTGTCACTTAGCATTTTGCACTGACCCACCCAGAGCACATTCTCACAGCAATGCCTTCAATCTATGAATCCCCTGGGATGACTGGAATCCTTTTTCAAGATCTAGGTTCACTCCTGGCAAGTGACTGACCCAGTCACTCCAGTTTCAAGTGAATATAAGATATGTACAGGCTTTAGATAACTATACAAATGTATATACTTTATGTAGCTACCTCAGAGCCTTCAGATATATGAAGGTTGGGGGTTTTTTTTATATATTTTCTAGGAAAGGAAAAGTCACGTAGTCAGGCAGAAGAGCAGGAATTAAATTACTCAGCCCAAGTTACAGAGCAATCAGTGAAAGATCTAGGAGAAAACTGCCTTCATGAAAGGAATTTTGTGAAACAGTGTTTAGAGAACTCTTAAGCACTACAGTTGCCCATCACATAAGAGACTTAAAATTTATGGATTGCTTCTTCATCTCCAACCTTCTCCTCTCCCCCTTCCCAGAAATTTCAACAGATACTAGTTAAGCAGAATGAAATCACTGAGCCTGCAAGGATCACCAGTTGCATGACTGGAACCTAAAAAGACAAAAAACAAACCTGAAACAATCAAGTGGGGAAAATCCTAAAGGCGAGACAACCTGAGCAGTATTCAGCAAACATACAACTGCTACTGGATAAACTCCAAGCACTCATTTCTGCAGCCACCCAGGAGATGTGCTAGCAGGCTCCTACAGCAGTACTGAGACAAAGGCATTGCAAGTCCTGGGAACAGCTGTCTTCCCAACATTTTTCATATACAGTATATTGTGCTGGAGGGAAAATAAGTCAAGGCTTTAACCTGAAGGTTTATTTTTTTCCAATTTTTTTTTTTTATCCTTTAAGGGTAGCATTTGTTCCATTGCTTTGAACTTAAAAAGAAGTGTACTTAGTAACTCTGAATATATTTTCATACATGTAGTCATGTTGTGTCTCAGTGTTCCCACACCAGTTTCCCAACTCTCAAACTGTTTTATTCAGTGTTCCTAAACATTTACAATTACTCACATTTTCTTTTAAAATGGCCCAACCGCCTCATACCTGCTCCTGTTTTGCTTAAGCAAAAATGCAGCAGTCCCACAGTCCTTCCTCTTCCAAATGGTGCTCAGGCTGGTGAGGGCAGGAGGAATGAACGTTCATTCTCTACAAATTATTACTCAGTGCAACAGAACAATACCAAAGCCACATCGCTGGCCAGTCTCAAACAGAATTCTAAACAAAAAAGCAACTTTCTCTTCCCTTCTCTCATCTGATGCCTTTCCCTTTGGTCGATTAGGTGGGGTTTTTTCCCCTGCTTCCATTTTGCAGATAGACGTCGAACAGTCACCTTCATACAAGAGACCCCTGACACACTGCAGTTGTGACCATGAGCACCCAAAAAGAAATACTCCTGGCCACAGTGTTCAGCTTGCTGATATTCCAAACTACCACCATCACTGACCAGCCCAGGCACAGCATCATAACAACATCTCCTTTAGGATATATCAAGAATGGATTTATGTAGTGCTTATTGGGGCACTTTAAACATTTTGTTGATGCTCAAGACATCTCTATAGGGCAAAGATGGAAATGGGCAAAACCAGACCAATATGTAACAGCAAAGACCTCAAAATTCTATTGTTTATTTACCCACTTATGTATCAACCACTTCTCAATTTCACGTTTGGTGAATGAAAGAAGGATTTGCAAGTTGTCACTTTACATATGCTGAAGGACTTGTCCCAGCCTGTACGGGACTCTGCTATAGAGTGAGCTAAGGCAGTGATGAGGCCATGTTAGGCACCTGAGGGCAATTCAGTCACCTCTAGTCTCTGCACAACCACAGGGCTACCTGTAGTTCTCAGGAACACAACAGTAGGATGACATCTCCAATAGCTACAGGGGAGCCCTGAACTTGCCCAGGCTTAACCTCTGTCAGGGGAAAAGCAAACACTTTCAGGAATCTTCCAGAATATTCCAGCTTTCTTGCACATATTAAAACTCTCATGACAACTTTTTAAAGGGAAGACTGTCACTTGGCACTTCAATGCTTGCAGACTTTTTAAAAGTCTTGTTGATATGGAGCACACCTGGATAGAACAGATCAACAAAACATGAACTGCAGAATGACTGCTATTTCCACTCATATGCAGTGCTGCAGATCTCCTGCGGCTGCTTCATGTAAGTGGATTTGGACTTGGTCCAGAGATGCAAAGACCTTCAGTCTGCTCAACACTGCCATGCAGACACTGGAACCAACCACCACTGTATGAATCAGTACCATCTCCTGACAGCAGATAAGTGGACTGACTGGGATATGAATGAACTAGCACAGGAAACAATATCTACAGTGTGTTACACATTTGCCATTACATTTTTATTACTGTTAGCCCACTTGAAAACTCCTTCAAACCTCTCAACTCTTGCTAGAAATTTTTTTCAGAGTTCCCTGAAGCATCTGCAAGGCCCAACACTTGTTCTCCTTGAAATCCTGCTTTTTTTCCCTCGTCCTGATATAATAATAACAGATATTTCAGCTTTCAATGCTTAGTGCTCCAGCTATTGTTCATATGGCTACTGTCTTCTGTTTGAAGCAAAGTGCCCTATTAAAGCGCTGCGATTAATCAGGATGATAAATGCTGCAGTGAGGCCCCTGCTTATCAATCATGTTTCTTGTGCAGAAAGGCACTCATGTCAAAAAGGGGCAGGGGAAAGCCTCATTTACCACTATTGTAAGTAAGATTATTTTCTGTTAAGAAGAGTGGCAGCTCCTTTATCCAACAATGAATGCAGGCTGACCAGCAGCATAGAGATCTACGAAGAGATGGTTTAAAGATATTAATGATAAAACAAAAGTTATCCTGTGTGAAGGAAGACAGATGGCAGCCACACAATAGCCATCAAGTCTATTTAAACAGATAAGTAGCCTTCCTATGCCCACCCCAGCTCCAGACGTGCTGATTCAAAGACTGGCTCTGGTTCCATGGAGCCCTCTAACCTGAAACAGATGCAGAGGTCATGTTTTTTCCTTCCACGCTCTCATTTAGAAATCTGCCCATTCTCTCTGTCAAGCACAGCAAAAGCAGAGCCCAGGATAGATGCTTCTGCTCAGAAGTGATAAGCTATGCCTCTGTGCCTCGCACACATGCGTGCTCCAGACTCAGGGACAAAGTGGGAAAGCCCTGGGAACACTGCATCGGAAACACGCCAGCCCGCCTGGTAAGCCCGGTGCTTCCTCGGGTTTCTGAGACAAGCGGCCATGGATGGCAGGGGCCACATGAGCAATGCCCATTTCACTTCAGGGATACAGACTTTCTGTACAGACAGAGAGAATCAGTGACAGATACAGTGAAAAAGGACCAGAAAACCCGTGTCAGCCAGGGTGGCCAGAGCAGGCAGCCTGCAGTGAATTTTGAATGACAGATCGGTGAAAGACTTAATTCCACTAAGCAGCAAAGGGGCTCAGATGCAAGGCCAGTCTCTGCTTTGGGGAGCATTTTACCAAAAGAAAAAGGTGCCAATGAGCCTGACAAACCAACAGCCAGAGACAAGTGGAAAAGCTGTAGGGGAGGCATTGGGAGGGCTGGTGAGACAGATCATCTCAGCAAGTTTCTGTGAAGTTTGATGGGCCCTTCCCCCACAGGCACTGCAAGACTGGGGCTTTTAATACTGCAAGGATTACTTCAATCCATAGGCTTAACCTTCCTACAGTGAACCTGCACAGATGGAGTGCCACTGTCTTCCTACCAGCCAATCTGTCTGCTGCAGCCTGGTGAGGCAGCACTTCAGGCATGGCCAGCAGCCACAGCTTCTTCCAGGGGTTGAGGGCCCTGCTTCCCACCTTTCTGACATCCTGCAGTACTTTCATCTTTATAGTTACCTGACTCTGATGATCTCTGCAACCTTCGTTGCTGGGAAATGAAAATGAGTTCAGTTCTCATAAACACTCATGGCTGTAAATTCTCAAAAGCCTTTTTAAGCTTTGTCATAACATATTACTTTCTTTCCCATGACACAGTTTATTACGCAAATATTTCTTTCCCTTGTTTTAAGACGAAAGGGAGCAGAACTGCAAGGACACGTACTAGTACCATAACATAAATCTAAAGGTGGCAATTTTTTTTTTACAGAATGCACATGAACAGTTTGGGCCCCTCATTACATTTAGTAAACTATTCAGAACAGAACTCCAGGTGGAAAAGGAGAGATTCACATGTGGAACTATCCTTCACTGCAAGGCTAGCCTAAGGCTTTTCAAGTGAACAGTCAATTCCATAAATGCTACATTAGGCCCAGTAAGAGTATTTTTTAAATTATTTTATCAATCTTAGCTCAGTATTTCAGAATACCTAAATAACCTTTCCACCTGACAAGATAGAAACAATTATTCCCTTTTGACAGATGTATAAAGGTAAAAAGAAAAAGAAAAAAGAAAACCCCAACCCCAACCAAGT
Organism: Campylorhamphus procurvoides; assembly: GCA_013396655.1. Classification (NCBI taxonomy): domain Eukaryota; kingdom Metazoa; phylum Chordata; class Aves; order Passeriformes; family Dendrocolaptidae; genus Campylorhamphus; species Campylorhamphus procurvoides. The sequence goes on along the minus strand of WBMV01003510.1, from coordinate 819,925 downwards.
CTCCTGCTTGTGAGTAACACACACATTGGTATTTAAAGTTTTTACACACTCTAGCTGGTCACACAACTGTAAAATTACTTTTAGTAGCTGTATACAGTCTTGAATTTACCTTTGCATAATTACGTACACAACTGTTTGCTGAAAGACATTTTTACTCATGGACACTAAATACCATGAACCTAAGAAAAAGCACATTCATTCAGATATTAAGGGCATTCTGTGTACATTACAGAGAAGGTTGCTGCAGTGAGAAATCCTGCCCGTGCCTCACTTTTCCCTTATAAGATCTGCTGTTCTTATCATTAATTTCGTAACACAAACACTACAACTAATGCCACCAATTCTTATTTTAATGATTATTAATATGCCTAGCTGTGCTGCAGCCATACTTTGTGGCAGCTTTCCAAGGAAGAGGACCCTAGACATTGAACATCCATCCAAGGAGAACTGGATGGGGGACATCAACAGCAGCTCTGAGTACTGTGAGACCACAGCACCAGGTGCCAAGAGCACAAACTTCTGTGGATCCCAGAGGGATTTCAAAAGATACAGAGGCCCTTTTTGTATATGCACAAGGTTATGGGGTGAGAAGGGGAATCAGAGTTTTGTATCTTTGCTTTCTATCTTCTGAGGGCATTCAGCACATTACTGAGCATCCCAAACTGTTTCTTTATCTTATTATGACTATAAAAAAAAGTGCCATCTTGACTCACTCTGTGGGTTCCTTCAGTTTTATCATCATGTTGCTAAACCCAAGGAAAGATTACCCAACTGTTGTCTTGCCCTTTAGAGATTCAGAGCATACAGTGTAGGATCTGCACACTGGCTCCAGCAGAACATGTATTACAACTGAGGAGCTCACTGCACTGCACATTCAACTGCACCTCGTTTCACTTAAAACTTGAGCACACTTGCTTCAAAATTCCTATAAACTTTAGAAAGCCACAGGATCAACACTCAGACTACACTTGGCTTTGCCAGTGGCCTGGGGAAGTCATCGGAGGAGAATGTCATCAGGTCAGGGTTCTGCCCTCAGTGGACAGCTGATCCTGAGAGCAGCTGAGCACCTCCACAGGTGGCCAGAATTACACCTCACTGAAGCTCCAGAATGAGGCCTGGCAACACAGACATACACTGAACTGCAGCAATACATAAGCCCAGATTTAATATCAATCTATCAATACGGTTATCAGCCATCTTGATTCATCATAAACCAGGGTCATATGCTGTTGTTGACATGGAGGAACCTAATGGCAATCCATCAGCCAGCCAGGCCACCACAATGACAACAAGAAGTTCCGAGAAGCAGTTTGGATTAATGCAAGTAAATCCACTCAAACAGATTTCAGTTAAAGTGTTCCAACTATGGAAATCCTAAAGCAGGTAGTTCTGTCCTAAATTATTAGATGTTACTGAGTTTGTCCCTTCTGTGACCCCACTTTGGGGGGACTGTTACTGCAGACAGGGTTTTTATGTCTCTGCTTTCAGACAGAAATGAAGGCAAGCTGGAGCTATCACTGAGCATGCTCCCCAGTGTGTTCAGGGCTGGATACAATAGAAGAACGATGCAGTGGTGCTGCAACCTAGACAGGGCAGCCTTGTTTCTAGGACTGGAGTGCCCAAAGGCAGAGCCTGATCAATCTCTGTACTTGGGAGATGGCAGGGATTTGTCAAGCAATTTTTCATAGAGATGTGTTGTGAGTTTGTTCCCACATCTGTAATTCAAGCACCTGAAATGGGTGTTTGAGGATGTGACACATGCAAGACCCCAGAGCTGTCCCATGTACCTTTCTCTCCCCTACGAAATGCAGCCTATGAATTCCACCATAAGATCAAGTTTTTCAGTATCAAATGCTACAGTTCTAAGCAGCAGCAGCACAGTGCTCAGGTCCCTCCAGGCAGGAGGATGGAAGCAACTTGGGAACTACAGAGACACAGACAACTGGATTATATACAGAGTTTTATACTGACACTTAAATACACATCTCTATGATCTCTCCCCCAACTGCTCTCTATTTCTGTCTCTAGCAGTCATGAACCTCTTCCCCTTGATGATGAAAAGCCTAAAGAAAGGCACTTTCTTAAACGTGACTCATTTGCTTTTAGGCAATTAAGGCACATATTTGCATTTTTAAGAAAAAATATACACACCAAGTAAGATAAAGATTAACCCAATTTACTAACGACACATACTGAAAAGTCACCTTATCACAAGAAACAGGATGACTCAGAAAACATGTAAATAGCTCCTGTGATTTAGCACTGACTGACACCCAATGCGTTAAAATAAATTGCCCATGATTTCTCTCAAGCTCCATGCCAATGCACTCCACAGAACATCAGTGAAAATGCAGCAGTGCGTAACTATCTAGAGGCTTCACTTGGTGGCAAATAATGGAATGAGTTGTCCCCTGACCAGGACAGGGAAAGGAAGTTAATCTCCAGCCTTTCAGGGAATGTTCCAAGGTCGTAAAGCATGAGTCAGCAGCACTGCTGCTACAGAGGTTTTGCCCTAGCCTGCTGCTGGCAACACGATCTCTGGCCTTTCCCAGCTTTGATATGCCAGCTAAGTGTCCATTGGGAAACAGACACCTTTTGTATGAAATGGGACAGATCAATCGATTGCCACTGATTCATTAATATCTTAAATATCATCACTGACCTGTACGATTGCCATATAGAACAAAGAAGAAGAAAGAGTTCAGTTGATGGGTGAAGCTGGGAGAAATCAAGTCTTTTACTAAACATATTTTAACCTTTTCATTGGTACTGCTACTACAGTAATACCCCATTCACCCTTGTTACTGCAGCCAAGACAAAAGTCATCATACTAAGTTTCGTGATCAAATCCAAGGATCTCAATCATTTTGCAAAGCTGATGTATACTTCTCCTGAGAAATACATTGGCATTTCTTTGTATGTTTTAGAGAGAGAGAAAATAAGGAAGAGAAAGGGGATACAAACTTTCAGAAATTAACCTGGCAGTTTAGAGGTGTTCACAGGAACCACAGGCCTGCACCTATTCCCTTCTGCCTCCAGTTGAGGTCATGTCAGTTGAGCTCCTTGTCCAGTTCATCCTCCATTGGATTCTTGTGCCTTGATGATTATTTTCTTGGAAGATTATAGAGGGTCCTTCCTAATGTTACTAAACCAAACTTCTGCTGTCTAGCTCTTAATACTTAAACCTAGCTTGACACAGAATTAAGGACAAAAATTTTCTTCCTAAAAATGAAAAAACTGAAATGAGTCCTCCCCATAAATGAAGAAAGCATTGCCATAACCTTGTCACTCACTGGGACTGATCTTCCAGACAGGCAGCCCATACACGCCATGGCTGGCCAGCCAGCATTCCAGAGCAGCCCTAAAGCACACTGTGTCCTGCCCAGCTGACAGCACAAGGCCATAGAGAAACTGGGAATGGAAAATGTGGCAAGGAAGGAGAAGACACAAGATGCAAACCCATATAGAAAGAACTGTGATCAGGGTATGATACACTAGCTCCAGTTTTACTCACAGAAAACCAGTTTTGTGTGGTCTATGTTCTCTATAGATAATAACTTCTGAGTCCCATTTACCAATTTTAGCCTGCTGTTATAGAGGTAACTCTTCCTACAAGTGCCAAGAACACAGACATTCAAATACAAAAGGCAGACCCTGCAACTGACCCCATTCCTGTCCCAGCTGAAAGAAAAGCTATAACATAGGACCCTTATTTGTCACCAAAGAGTTTGACTAGGGGACGGTATTTCTGATCAGTAAACAGCAAGAAAATCTCCACTTCATCAAGCACGAGACATAAATCAAAGTCAGCACCATCCATTCCAATGCTCAAGCCAATACTTATTTCATGTAATCATATGACAAGACAACATTAATCCTGGTGATCTAACAATAGCACTAGTGAACAAACCGAGAATGTTGAAACTTAGCCTAGATCAGCCATAAAGCAAACTTCCTCCTTACCTCCTCCACGAGGGCCATCACAAGTGTGGTTATAAAAAATGGATAAGGATCTCAGGACAGGGGAGATACGGTGGCCCAAGCTCACCCCTGAAGCCACTCCCTGCAGAAGAACCCAGAGGAGGAACTGACACCATGCATTTCTTCTGGATGCCTTTGGTGCATTTGGTCCCCACATGGTATGTTTAATTGCAGCTGAGTGCCAAACATCACATCATCCTGGGTGCATGCCCTGGAGTCCAAACTGTAATCCAGCATACCTCATTGCCACTGCATGCTCTGGCTTCTGACACCTTTTTCTATCAGCTGAAAAAAATGTTTTTCTTTTGATATTCCAAGCCATCTTACACCACCCCTGTGGCCACAGGATTTTAAGGCCTGTCAATCTAGAATTAATTCTCTTCCTACAGCACAAGTGCCTTACCCCTTCAAGAAAATTACATTGTTTGAAATAATTTCCATTTTTGCCAGCACATCTCATTTTCTTCTTTGTAGCCTGAAGGAATGATTTGTAACACAAATCTTAAAAACCCAGATCAAAGGAGGAGGTTAAAATGACAGGTAAATCAGAAGTGTAAGAAATGTGTATGTATTTTCATATGTATATGTAGTGGAAAAAACAAACCAGTCTCCACCAACTCTAATTTAATAACAAATAGCTGATGCCCTTTCTTTGTTTTAGGGAGACCACAGAAGACGGATAAGATGCTGTGCACAGGAGATAAGAGATGTTTTCACAGCAGATGAAAACCATTCATCTGAAGGGATCACGTTGTCAATAAATTGGATTCATTATCTGCTGATACTATGAAAACTAAGCAGTTATATGCGACTGCTAACAATGTCATCATTTCTATTCCCCTTCTCCAATGCTGCAGCAAAATCTTGGATTCTGACATCAAGCCCAGCAAGCAACATTAGTCCTTGAGACAGAGTTTGCAAAACATTAATGAAATCAGAATGAGACTGCAGTTTGGCTTGTTGCCCTTGGATAATGGAAGTGAAATTAAAAATAGAGGGAAGAGAAGTGACTTGCTCTTAGCTAAAATCAGATTGTTGAAGGCATTTTTCAGGAAATAAAGCATTTTCTACACTACCTATTTAAGGTTTTTCTATTTCAGTGTGTCTAGTGATAACTGATACCAGGAGGAAAGAGCATTAAAAGCAACTAAGAAAAACTAACAAGTAAAGCATTCCTTTCAACATTTTCATTTAACCAGGAAAATCTATTAGGCAAGAAGCCTTCTGCCAAAGGCAGAAAGAATACGAGGGCCAAGAGAAGAGAAGACAAGGAATAGAATTGTATATAAGAAAAACTGGAGAGACTATCCTGAAAAATTCACAAATGCTTTCCCCCAGGAAGCAGCACTTATCAACCAGCCATACCAATTTATTGCATGAAATTAATTATTCATTTCCTTTCTGAGGGATGCATTGTTGTGCCCCTCATCCTTGCCAATGCCCAGGGTCTGGCTTGGGGTTCTTACCTGTCCAGGAACCTAGAGTGGCCTCACAAGTGAAACATAACTGCCTTTCCTGAAGAATTGCTCAGGTTTTTTAGTTTGGCTTTCAGAAGGCCCCCTGAAAATTCAGGCTAAAGACATGCACGTTTTGATTGCTCCCCTACGAACAAACACATTCCCTCCAGGTCTAAATGCAAGGCTAAGTATGATAACCTATAGGGCATCTAGGAAGAGCAACACATCATAAAGTCTGGTTTGGTAGGTGTTGGTTTTATCTCCTTCTTTCCCTTATGGCATCAAGGGTTTAAAGCAACCAAAGCCAAAATGTATTAGGGGGAAGAGGAAAATAAACTACTTCTCCTGGGAACTAGCAATGACACTGTCAAAAAAACCCAGCTTGCTTTCTTCATTTTGATACACAGACATAATTTTGGAAGTGCCAGGGGTATGTCAAAAAAGCCATCAGACAGATGCTCACCCCGTGCTGTCATGTCCTGCCAGGCTGCTGAAAAAAAGCATAAAAGCACAAAAGCCCTGAGCTGAAGGACACATGCGTTTGGGCAGCAGTGCACAGGTTAAAAGAAGTTTCCCTCTTCCATGGAAGTGATACAGCCTGAATTCAGCATTATGCTTTCCACTGTCACAGACTGTACCTGCTCTGAGCAAGACAGAGAGCTTAACCCTGTCCTTGCTGACGTTAAAATCAGTATTATGACATCCCCAAATCTGGTATAACAGGAGACAGCCCTGCACCCTCTCTGCACTAAAGCAGACAATAGACAAGTACTAGGGTTTGTCTCTTGCCCTGTGGTAGCTGCAGCCGAAAGGACTCATTAATTAGCTAGAGCATATGCATACACATCAAAAATAACTTTACAGTGCCTGCCAAAACAATTTGAAAATCTCTGCAAAGCTGCCATGAAACACAGCTGGACAAAATGAAGAAAAACAACTATTGTTTAAATCAAAAAAGAAAAGCAAAATAACAAAGAACAGCCCACGCCCTGTATCACATTCATTCCCACACTGAAACAGAGGTGTCCTACCTTTCCAATCGGTGAACAAGCAGATTCCGATCAGCGTGCTTTGACCAAGACTATATGCTGAAAAATCTGTTAATATAAAACAAAGGGAGGGGCAAAAAATAAACTGAAAACACTTAATTTTTGCTGAAAAACATTTTTCAGCTATAAGAAGGGTTTTTCTTCTATCATACAAAGACACAGATGCATAAACATACCCATATAAGCATGTGTGTATGAAGGTGTGTGTACATATAACACACATTATGCATGCATCAATATATTTATAAACAAAGCCACAGAAGTTTATTACCTATTCATTTTAATTCATCCTGAATGCACCACTACAGAATTTAATCTACAGCAGACTAAATCCAAAAAGCTTCAGCATAAAGGTATAATTCTTTCAAATTCTCAGCAAGAAAACAAAGCTGACATTTTTAAAATAAAATCGTTACCAGCTCACATGCTGCCATACCACAAAAGCCTATCCTTAAATAACTGCTGCATAATCATTCTCCTGGAGTGTTGTTATCCATCCGCTCGCTGCCTATCTCCAGACAGACGCAGTCTGCAAGCCACCAGCTTGTATCGACCATGTGTACGTCAGGAAAAGGAAAACTGCAAATTAGGAGAAGTCCCCGCAGTGGTGAAAAGGAAAAGAGGGTGAGTGGGAGAGGAAGAGGGAGTTCACTGGCCACAGAAATTTCGAGAATGATGACAAATCAGCGAGCTCCGCCATCATCCACTTACAGAAGGATGCTGCACCTCGCGGCTGCTGAAGCAGTTTGTCAAGGGGTTGCTGGTATCAAATGCCTGACTGGCATTTTAATTGCATCCAGCCAAGTGTGTCTCCAGGAATCAGGCCTTTAATCCTATGAATATCATCAACCGCTTTCTTTTGTGCTGCTGCCAAACACACACAGGCACGCACTGCACACAGGCACCAGCACACCCGGGTTCCACCATGACGCCGATCCAAATCCTAAACACGTTTTATGGACAGTACATGCTGAAAAGGAGGGCTGGAGGGATTTAGCATTTTCTGCATTATGGATTAGGAGGGCAGTTCGCTCTCCCCCTTTATTTTTCTATCTGATGCTTCTGTTGGCATGTTGGAACCAGCCTGACTGTGCTGTTATTTAAGCCTTGCATTTGCTTATTCACACCAAGGGGAAATAAAAGAAGGGGAAATGCAGAAGTGCTGCAGGACTGTGGAGGCAAGTGGGATAATTCAGGAGTAATACAAGAGCAGAACAGGGCTCACTGCACAGCTCAGCTGGAAACCAAGTTGCTGTGAGGGGTCCAGTTTTGCTGTCACTATTCCGCTGTTATGCCTGCTTTGATCTCATCTCTCTGTTCCAAAGCAATATTAATCTCAGTAGGAAAAGGGACCCGTGAATTCAGAAACCACCCAGTGCTGTGGGAGGAGACAGTGCAACTGGGAGGGACAGCCAAGAAGAGGAATTAATTTTTAAGAGAGAAAAAGTTAAAAGATGAACTAGTTTGGTTTTGAGCATTGGAAGTTTGTAACAAAGCAGCATAAACAGTGAAGGAGCATTCAGGAATAACCAATGAGCCCAACCACACTCATGAGGACTGAGGACAAGCTTAAATTTCCCTGCAGTCAGGACACATAAGTCAACTAGATCCACTTTGAAGCACGAAGCTGGTGCTTTTCAGTCCCTGTGACAGCAGAACACTGGACAGGAAGGATATCAAGAGGAAAATGAACTATCTCCCTATCACTATCATTATGGGAGAGGTCCAACAAACACCATTTACCTCTGAGGAAGGGACAAGGGGCTTGCAGGAAGGAGCAACAATTTTTCCAGCAATTTCCAGGGCTAAGCTCCCAAAATTTTAGAGGTAGAGGGCTGCAAAGGGAATTGATCCCTTCTGTGTCTCCCCACAAGCATGACAAGACAACCTCTCACATCCATCAAATTTTGTGTCAACCAGAACTTCCACTCTTACTCCTATAAACAGATCTTGGTGACTTCAAAACATCCGTCCTGACCTGCCAGTTTTTCTCCACTCTCTAAACCACTGCAGTGGTCAGGAGGATGAAGAAATGGAGCAATGCAGCCCCAAAGACAGGCTGTATGGGACCAGGATGGCAGCAGAGCAGGTACCACAAAGCAGCAAAAAGGCCTTTGGAATGAACAGAAAAAATGAGCAAGAGCAGCACTAGCGCATTTCTTAGACCTTTCCTCTGAAAAAGCATCCTGTGACTCATTGGAAGGGGTGCCTGCTGCTGCCAAACCTCCCACTGCAGAGCTCATCCTCTCCAGAAACCAAGGAAACCCTAATCCTGCCCTCATCTTCCTCAGCTCCATCATTTAACAGTTGGTGTTTGTTCACAGCATTGCTTTGGTCGCTCCCTCACTTCCTCAGCTCCCCTTCATGGCCACACTTCCCCCAAAGCAACCAGGAGCTCTGGGAGGTCCCAGAAACAGCACCATGGAGTTGGGATGGTGGAGGGACAGTAAGAAACCCTGAAAAACATCCTATAATTTCTCTCAGATGTTCCTGATGGAACTCACGTGGCTCATAAGGGGCAGTTACATATTGCCAGGCTCTGTTCTACACCCTGAAGCCAGTGGATAATTCTTCAACTAGCCATCCAAGTCTCCCTTGATCTGCCCATGCAAGCATTTCCAGGGACACAATCTGATAAAACAGCCCATGGCAAAGGGTTTCATCATAAAATACTGTGAATAAAAGACCATCTTAATCATCAAATTTGCCCTGGCTGCCCCACGATATGTCTTTCATACAACTATAAAAACACTTCTGACAAGACAAAGGCACAGGAGAGAGAGAGGAAGAGCCTAATCCAGGTAAATGCTGGAAAACCAAGAACACTCAGCCCTGCAATTTAACCTCATGTTTTCCTGGCTTAGCCACAAAAGCATGAAACTTATCACATAAAATCAATGCACCCCAACACAGTGAAAATACAAAAATTAGGAAGTCAAAGTTCTGCAAATGTTTAAATTACATCTTCAAGCACTGTACCTCTTGAAGAGGAGTAAAAACCATTTACTGTCTCAGTAAAGGACATGATGAGACTGTGACTGAAGTTTGATCCAAACTCTAAAAGATTTCTCCTGTTCAGGTGGGGTTTTCCTCTTTCATTCTGATACTCACACAAGATAGTGTTTCATTACTACACTGCAAGAGGGCTTAGAAAATCCAGCTGCAAACTGGGTCCCTCTCTGCAAGATGCTGAGCAGACCAGGAGACAGCTTCCATTGTAACAAAGTACTGAGAAGAGTCAAAAGCCTAAAGAAATAGGGGGAATGTTCTCATTTTCAGGATAATGGAAAAAAAAACAAACCAACCAACTGTGGGGCTTGGGCTTACCCAAGGTCACACACACTTATGTTCCCAAACCAAGCAAGATAATTCCAGAACCTCAGCCTAAGATTCTTCCACCCAAACCACTGCTGGAGTCTTGCAAACAGCATTTAACAAAGGACTTGTGAGTTGGTTGCTTCTTTTTTAGCAAAGACTGGGTGAACATTTTATGCAATGTCTAAAATAGAATCCAGTATCATCAGTGATGTAGATTAAGAGGAATAAGTCTACTGAACAGGAACTGCACCACTGGTAAAAATAGCCCTGGAAAAGGGAATTTTCCTTTCATTTGCTATTGTCTCACCACTTGAATCAGTGCTGGGGATGGCTGCCTGCTAGAGAGCTTGGGAGGAGAGATGTTTCACCAGAATCTGTGGATATTATCTGTTCTTCTGCAGCAGTAATAAATGTCAGACTATCCTATTTTACCTGCCATTTGAGGGGAAAATTTGCTTTTATTTCCCCACCCTCCGTGAGGTGGGGAGAAAACCAAATAGAAGGGCATTAATCAACTCTAGAAAAACACATGCAGTACAGGACACCGGCTCTTTCACCAGGGCTACACCAAGAGGGAGGCCGAGGCTGGAGTCACCGTCTGTATCTCTATGGTTACTGACAACGGAGAGGATGGGGAGCAGCTGGGAGAAGCTGCAGGCTGAGTTAGCAGCCTCTGTGGCTGTAAACGATTTCAAGGCAGGTTAGAAAGTCTCAGGATGCAGCAGGACCCCAGCTATGGTTTCAGTCTTCTCCTCAGAGGAAAAGCATGCAGGGCTGATCTATCCACCTCATGCAGCCCCTCCAGGGCCTTTTCAATAATGTTATTTCAAGCAGATTCAACATCTTTATGGGATTCACCTGTCTTTTCTCCCAGGCTACCACCAAAACAGGCCTGTACAGGTGACACTGCCCTTTCCCAGCACCCCATGCAAAGGCAGCTCTTCACGGTGAGTATCATGGCCAGCTCTCTTGCACCCATTAACCTATCCACTGATACAACATGGACTTCTGTGCAGCATGGTTATACAAACAAGCCTTCAAATCCCAGGTAAATTATGTCCTCTTTTTCCCCTACTTCAAGCTTATTTGTTTTAAGCTTGTCAGACAGATACTTTCAGGCATGATCTCTCTGTTGTGAATCCACACTGGCTCTCCTCCACTAAGTAACTGATACGTGGAATACCTAGAAAGGGTTCTTCTATTTCACTCTGTGTCAGCGTGTCACTGAAATCAAGCTGGAAGATGTAGGATATTTAAATTGTCCCAGGCCTGCTTGTCAGAACGACTAATTCTGCACTGAACCCTTTGAAGCTACCAGATAAATGTATTCTTTGGCTTCCTTAGGAAATTCTTAGTTTCTAGCTTAGAGACCGGTGAGACCAAAAGAATAAGAAAGCAAAATTCAAGAAAGGTGTCTGCTAGTCCCCAAACCTCGTATGTATATGTGGTACAGTTACTAGTAAGTGCTGCAAGAGAACATTTGTATTGTTACCCCAAAATAAACCATCACCTTTGCCCTGGGTACTGTATACAGAGGGGAAGAGCAAACCCCCATCTTAGAGAACCACTGAAACGTCAGTACAGCCACCTGATGTGTCCCAATCAGCACAGCCTCCAAGTGCCTCGTCACTCAACTGCCCCTGGAAGACAATCTGAATTTCTGGGTGGTTCTCTGAGCTTGCAATATCAGAAAGGATTGACAGCACCAACCCTCCCGTAGAAACCAATGCCACCTGTGAGTGCTACAACTTTTCAAGAGACCAAATCACTGCACTGCACACATCCATGAGCACAATGTCTTCAGAGCTCGAGACAGGCTGTGCAGCCAACAATGCTTTAGTGGGAGGCTCAAGGCTTATACACACAAACATATCCTGTCTCAATGGGCGTGACACACCATGTGCATCTAAGAGACACACTGACCATTCCTCCATGCTATCACAAGGCTTATGACTAAGATAATATTGCAGGCAGAAGCTCTACCACTTGCTCTCATCTTTTTTCTCCCCTGGCCTACCGGTGGGGTGATGAATCAAGACAAAAAATTGTTTACAGTAAAATATCACAGCTATTGTAATAAATTTACTCAAATATCAGTTTGTACTTCACTTGACCCTGTAATGCTTTTCAATTAACTATCATACCTCATAACAGAAGTCTAAGCTATTATTCTATATTAAATTTATAAATAAAATATTTTCAACTAATGAATCATTTGTTGAAGCAAGTTTTGCATAATGTGTAATTAAAATATAAACAGAGCTGGCATGGTTTTAAGGACATGTAAAGCAGTAACTGCAATATAAAATACACAGATTTATCTGTTTTGTCTAATCATAGGTTTTGGATGGTATTTCAATTCAAACCCCATTTATGTTTAGGAAAACACATACATTTTTTGCAATCGGTGGGATGTTAGTAGATAGTTAATGCAGTAGTGAAAATGGGGGGTTTCCTCAAAAGCTGTTGTCCTATTCAGAGAAAAGGTATTTGCTCCTTAATTTGAAGATCAATCTTCCCTCAGAGATATCTCCCCTAGCATCTCAGTACTGCCTTCCTGGAACCTGCCAGCTGGTTATTTTCTCTGATGTCCACACTTTACTTCAAGACATTTTTTAAAAACTCACTGCTGTTCCTCGACAGCAAAACCAACCAGACAGGCAATAGAAATTGCAGTAACATGTAGTAACATGTAGCAGAATTGGTTTGAACAGCTTTTCACTTAGCTGCACTTTATGTAAGGAAGGCAGTCAGGCAGAAACCCATGAAGAGCTCCCAGCAGCTGAGCCACCAGAGGGGAAGCAGCTCTCTTCTCGCCTCAGAGGAGAGACAACAAAAGCTGTCTTATGAGAATGCTGCTGACCGTCAGCCTGACCCACATGGGCTCAGAGGTGGCACTGACAGTAGGATGCAACAGCTTTGTCCCCTCTTCACATGAGCATCCAGGTCCTCTGCATGGGGATGAGCCTGACCAATAGCTGTCCCTTCACAGACTTCACGTTTCCAGTAAAACCAACCAAAATTAACAGCCACTTTGACTTCTAATACAAAGCCCAGCTAAAACCACCAGCAGCCCTTCTTTGGGTTCAGTGCATTTGGATCAGAATTTGTCTTTATGTACACTCTTGTAGCACTTACAGTAAAGGCAAGGAGGGCTGGTGTTACAGAGACCATCTTGGCAGAGGACCCCCTTGCAAAGGGCTTCTTAATTCTGTTGTGTTTACTGTGAAATGAACAGAATAAATACTGCAGGCTAATTCATTAGCTGCTTATGATTGATTCCTGTTTTCATCACCATAAAGGCAGATTTCCTGTGGTTAACATAATGATTGTAATTCCCTCTTTGCTTACACATAATTCAGTCAGACATTGCTCCACCGAGTCCACAGCAGTTACTACATCAAGAGTAAAATGGATTTAATGCCTGGAGACCTGGATTAGGTAACTTACATATAGCTTTCATTCACCCTGATCTCACAGTGCTGTCCAAAATTATTTTTAAGCTACTTGTACATGCAAATGACTCCCCTCAACTGTACCAGGTAGTTGCCCTGAGGGTGAAAGGCAGCAGATGTTTTGCAGTGCTCAGTTATGCTGCCCACAAGCTCAAGGTACACAGCAAACAGTGTCACACACAATCGCCATCATCAGGGAGACTTTTGGGAGGTGTAACATAATTATAGTCAATTCTGGTTTATCAGAATGGGGTGGAAAATCTGCAAGTCATTAGGCAAAAGGGAATTTTGGATAAATGAAGGACCTTAAAACTTATCTGATATACCTCAAGGGATGTAACCTTCTTTAAGATGAAGTAGTACTTTGATCAAAGGCATTATAGATGACAGGCCCAAAAGCAGCACTGCCAGTAAAGTCAGGGAACTTCTGCTGCTCCAACAACTGCCAGAGAGAGGAATTCTTGCTACTGTAAGCCATCCAGATACTGGTTTATGCTGTATTCAAAGGATCATACTGTTTAGCAGAGGAGTGTTCCCACAGCAACACTAGGGCACCAAGGAGAGTATGATCTGATATTAAATGGGTGAAAAGCAGAGGTGAAGATGGAGAGAGAAATTGCCAGTCTCAGCTCCTCTACCATCCTTCCCTGGATTTCTTTGGTGGAAGATTTCCATTCAGTTTGGCAGGCAACAGGAGAAAGGACAGCTCAAGAGATAAAGGATATGCTCTGTGGAACTCTCAAGAGATACACAGAACCAGAAAGGAAAGACAGAAATAAGTGAGTTTAGCAGCTTTAACAACAAACTCTACCAGTACAGAGGAAGAATCTCCTGAGCTTTTTAAGAGCCTGAATACTCAAAAAAATCACACAAAAAACCCCAGAGACAAATGCCACATAAATAAGGGACAGCAAAAGCACAGGAATATAATCAGAAAAGCTAAGGAACAAACTGAATTACAATTGCCAAGGAACATAAAAGGCAACAAAAAAAAGAAACAATGTGATCTGAAAAGCAGACAGGACAAGTCACGGTTCAGCAGAGAGGCACAACAAAGATGATGCACAAATGCAACATTTGTCCAATTTTCACAAGACCAACAGCGAGCAAACACCAGACATGATTATTTTAAAAAGAAGCAGAGCTTCAGGTTAGAATAGAAAAGAGCAACTTAAGAAACACTCAAAGCAAGACAGATGCAGCTTAGAAAGTTGTGTGAATCCTCCCTGACTCAAGAAGAGTATTTAAGGTTTCAGAACAGATCCCAGACAGAGTCTGCTTTATCTTCACAAGAATCTTTACAAACATCATACTCTCTCTTGAAAGGTCAATTACAAGCCAATCAGTTAAATGTCATCTTCACAAAGATTTTGGAAAAAAATAAACAACGAAGTAGTTTACAAGTGCCCATAGGATAAAAGTACAACTTAAAAAATACTCATGGCAATATAAGTTTGCCAATAAAAAATGCCAATAGACTCATCCCCTAATTTTGTATCTATAAAATTCATGTTTCACCCCAAATTAGGATGAGTTTGTCACAAGAAAGCATCTCTCAAAGCCAAGATCATTGCAGCATACTGCAGAGCAGTTCCCAGCTCTAAAATCAAGGAGGGAAAAAAACTGAACAGCGTATTAAGAGACAGGCTTCAAACATGTAAATAAACAGACCAGGAATAAGTAGCTTGGCAGTAGCCTGGCAGGAAAAGGCTTACCATGGGGGAAGAAAGGCAAATCACAGTTTTATTTATCCTAATAGGGATGCTGTCCCTAAAACACTAGGATAATTATTCCATTTTCTTTGTTGGTGGTGATGTCTCAGCTGGAGAAGTGCCAAGATGTGGCTTTTGCACAGTAAGATAGATACTGGCAAACTGGGGAGAGCCCAGATATAAGCAAAAGGAAGAGTTTGGGAAAACATTCGCCTAATCTTTCCTTGTGAAGCACATGTTTTCAGTTAGATATCTCTAAAGCACAGAAAACCAAACAATAATAAAAATCTTACAGATAAGTTAGTTAGTGAAGATACAGCAACCAATCCATTGCATTTTAAATCAACAGGTAGGAGTAGGGGAGCATAAAAGAAGAGTTAATTGGGCTAATTTTTTTTTGTGTGTGTATGTCTTGTGTTTAAAAACACCCTGCTACTGAGGAAGGTCAAACTATTATTTATGTTATTTATTTTTATATAAAGGGCACCAAGGATAGTGCCTAGACATGCTGGCATCCTCCTCAGAGTGAATAAGGATGCTGTTTTATCTCTACAGGCATCTGGTTTCTATAATTGGGCAACTGTGCACAGACTGGGCAACTGGTCCAGTCCCCAGCAAAATTCACACTATCCACAGGACCAGCTTACACTGCTTTCTCTACATCCTTCCACAGGCTTCCCGAGAAGTCAAATCAGAACTGCTTGTGCAGAGTACAGGTGTGCTTCCTCCCCATCATTCTAATCTGGGCCAGCCACAGTGCTGGAGACCTCAGCCCTCACCTGTCCTTAAGGTTCAGAAAGGCTCCAGCTCCAGAGACACTGGGGCTGGAAAAAGGAATGCCGAGGGAAGCGCAGCACTGGACCTATATGGCTCCCACTACATCAACTCAGTCTCTCAGAGGACAAGGCAAGTGTGACAAGCCCTGTAGCTCTTCCATGTGAATCCCATCTACTCCTCCCCTCTTTGCTGCTGAGGAAGCTCATCGGGGTGGGGAGGGCACAAAGGCTGGCCCCTGCTTCTCCACACTGCCACTGCAATTCTACTTTAGGGTCTGAGAGCAAACAGTTTTACTGGGTCTGAGACCTGCTGTCCCCTAGACTTCAACCTGGTCCCTAGGGTGGGACTGGTTCAGATAAGTGTCTGTCCACTTACTAACATCACAGTGAAGCCTGAAGAACACAGGTGTTCCTAATATTTTCAAGAAGGCTCCCTATCTCCTTTTAAAAGGTTTCAGAAACAAAGTCTTTGGGGCACAACAGATCCTACATTTGAGCAAAAAAACCCAAGCAATGATGCAGAACCTGCAAGTGAAAAATGAAGCACTATCAAGAAAGACTGCAGAAGGAATGAAGAGGAGAGAACAAATGAAATAACTAATACACATTTGCTCCAAGGTTCTCTCTGCACCAATTGGCAAAAAGAATACAACTGAATCATTAATACTGAAGGAACTTGAAGACA
Source organism: Campylorhamphus procurvoides (assembly GCA_013396655.1). Taxonomy (NCBI): domain Eukaryota; kingdom Metazoa; phylum Chordata; class Aves; order Passeriformes; family Dendrocolaptidae; genus Campylorhamphus; species Campylorhamphus procurvoides. The sequence continues at coordinate 803,492 of WBMV01003510.1, read as the reverse complement.
AAGACATTTTCATCCAACATTAGATAAAGGGATGAAAGAGGGCTGTAATGAGAATTCTAAAGATGGTATCTTGGGGGGGGGGCGCGCTGGGAAGGAGGGGGTTACATTTAAAAGAAATGGTTCCTTTGTAAAATGAGAGCAAGCATTCTCATTACTACTGCAGACAAGACAGACATCTGAAAGACCTTATTCAGCTGATGGTGCCACCAAACACCCTTTTGGACACAAGCTCTCCACTAATGATATTAAACAAGGATAGGAGACTGCTGTAGCAAAATGTAAGCATCACTTGTTCATACTTTTTAGCCTCATAAATCATTTAAAAGTGAATATTAACAAGCATCCAGTTTTCTGTGCCTTAACTCTGATGATTCGCTGCATGTAGCTGATGGGAGCCTGAGCTTTCACTGCTTTTGGAAGCTGGCCCTGCAGACCAAGGCAGGAACAAGATTACCAGCAAAACACACTGGGTATCCCCTCTTAGGAGGTGAATCTTGGACAGAGCAATTTCCACCAATACCTTTTAAAGGCCCATCAGCAGTGGAGTCAGGCACACTCATATTAGCCGCTGGTTCAAAGCCTTGAATTGTGCACACGACAGTTTCTGAGAAGCAAAACTGTGCTAAGACACAAAGGGAACATTAATTTTACTGGCTCACTTGACATACTTGAGGGGTAAGATGCTAATGAAAACTCAGTAAGACTGAAATGTATTGTTTCCTTCATAATGAAGAAAAAGCTACAACTTCAAACACAGTACAGAAGAAATCAGCAAGATAATTTCCTATGAAAAGGAAAGGAAACAAACAAACAAAAACAAAAAAGAAAAACAACAACAAACAAAACCAAACAAAAACCCACAAACCAAAACTGCAAAAACCAACCCAGAACTCTGCATCATCTGCAGGTAGGACTACTAGAATCCTGTCCTGAACCGGAAACTCACATTGTCAGGGGAATCAACTCCAAATTAACTACTGATACCCAAAAAGCTATCCTTGCAAACTTTACCGAGCTCCAGTGGGGAGCTTGCAACAGCAAACCACAAAGGCATTTTCAGAATTCCACTATAACATCAGCACTCACCACAGCTAAGTCAATGGGAAACAACTAATCTGCTGCTCTGCAAGAAGGTAAGACAGAAAATGCAACAGAGCACCGTAACATGGCTCAATCTGTCTGGAGCCCCACCTGAACACAAGACATGAACAGGACACCTTCCTGCAATTCTTCACACTTTAGTGAGACTTCTTCCCAACACTACACAAGGATTGTATTTTCTGGTCTGCTGGCTTTGCTCAAATCACTTTCTGCTGCCCACTGAATATCCCCACTGCCATCAGCAGGATGTCTGAAGCTGTAACACTCAGCCCAGGTGAATATGGCAGGACAGACTCTGCAGAGCCTTTTCTTGGCTGTACTCTGCAGGTACACACACAGAGCCACAAAACCAAACGGAAAGAATCCAGTTTATGAGCATTGCAGGCTTTCTTTGCATTACCTTCTTTCAGCTGCTGGAGATATCTAACATGTATCCTCACCTTTCTAAGCTCTGCACTTCAGGCACTATGTTATTTTTCTTGAGCCTCCCTGGGATTGTCCGTCTTTGCAGAACTCGCTGCAAACTTCGAAAAACCACGTGCTGTGCTACAGCATTCCAGTGAGCAGAGAGGGAGCTCCAGGCACCATTCCCCACACTCACCTCAGTACAGCAAGTGTCCCCCAAAGACACACACATTGCTCCCACAACTGGGGCTTGACTTTTGGTCAGACTAGAAAACAAATCCCAGTATTACTCAAGTACATTGAACTTGGGACAGACCTCACTTAATAGGAGGAGTTGCATACTGCCTAATATTTTTGTACTCCTTTCATTAATCATTTTTTGCTTTCCAGTCATTGCTAATCAAAAACATCAGAAGCTGGACAACTGGCAACATCATCCTTTAACATTTCATTACTTACACTCAGATATAAATCTTCTACCTAACAGAGCTTTCACAGGACAAGAGACTAGTAGAAGAGGAATGGGTTTTGATTATAGGATTTATACTCTATTCACTGCATATGTGAGGTTTTTAAGGTACAAAAATCACACTGTGTGTTCATTTGGAAACTACCAAGCCTCTCTTTGACTGAATTTCTTATTCTTTCCTATTCAGAGACTAAATTTTGAAAAATAGAGAAAGAAGTATTTATTACACTTCTTAATAAAGGGAAACCATGAAAAGTCATTAATAAATCATGAACAGCTTTACTAATAAAAATATATAGGGCTATGTCAAAATAACCAGCTTTCACACAAAATATTTGCATGCAAACAAAACACAAGAAACCAACACCTACTGCAAAGAACTGCAGGTCAAGAGTCAGAAAATTCACATCTGGTAAGGCTGCCTGAGCCTTATGTTAACTTGTGATATTACTCTAGGATATTTTGATTCTTTGCTACAAGATGTTGCCTGTTAAAGCCGTCAAAGGCCTGAGGGATCCATTAAAACTCACCTGTGTTTTTTAAAGAGCATCCACTAGTTACACCTGGGTGCTGAGCTTTAACTACTGCAATGCTGGGAAATGGACTTTTCTTCCAGCCCTTTGTGTTTCCACAAATGATGGTATTTGGTGATGTTTCTTGTGGGATTTAGGCCCCTTCCAGCTGCTGACCCCCCCTTAGTCCACTGGGAGGGGACCCTAACAAAACCAGCTTTCTCAGATTTTCTTAAAGTGCTGTTCCCCACTCTTACATTCACAGATCTCTTCTCTGTTCTCTTCTTCAGCCCCTCCTGAGGGCAGGGTTCAATATTGTAGAGGAAATCATGGAAGAAGGATATGCCAAGGTTCAGTGAAAGACACTGGCAGGACCAAAGGGCTTTCTTTTCCTTACATCTTTTGGAGAGACTTAGAGCATCTTCTCAGTAAAAAGACACGTCTGCACATGCCCCACATACTGACTGCCAAACAGACCAGTTGATCCCTGTTCCCCACCTTTCCCAAAATCCAATACACTGTCACTCTAGAGTCTCACAGGATTTATCAACCATAAAAAACCACAGTTAAATGCCATGAATATTCAGAAGCATTTAAACCTTTTTTGGAACAACAAACAACAAAACCCCAAAGAAAACAAAAAAAAGGGCACATGAACTCAGCTTATCCTCTGATTTCTGCTTCCTGAGGCCTTTCCCAAGGGTCACACCTGATGCTTCCAGGCTAAGAAAACATTGTCTTCTCCTGAGGGATTTAGGATAATTCTGAAATGTTTCTGTGCTATAAATGCAGGAGCAAATTTAACTAAATATAAAATTAATGTGGAATACACACATTATTAGCACTCTGTTTTTTCCATATTTTTTCCCTTGTTCTTGAATGTTTTTGCTGTAATATATAACAATTCTCTGACATGTTTTATCCATCTCTTAACCTAACCTTAAAGCCCTTTTCTGTGCCTTTCCATTCCCTTGAATGAGGGAGAAACCAAGCCTTCTCTATATAAAGCTATATTTTATTAATAAGTATAAGTACACACATTGGTTCAGGCTGACTCTAATATATAGCCAAGACAGAAATAACTGAACACTTATTTTATTTTGTTATGCCTTGGTAGAAATGATTTTACACTTCAGTAACTTGAAAAACAAGTCACTTTGACCAGAAAATGCTTTCTACCCTGCAACATGCAATCTGATGAGCAGAAGGCAGAGTGTAAAGGCAGGTATGACTTGAAGATAAGTCTCCTGACAGCATGCCCCTAATATCCATGCACTGAGCAGGTACTTGCCATCTGACAGAGAACTTAAAGAACAAGATAAACTAAAGAGCTTAAAGCTTTCATTTGCACTCTGATTTTCTTTTTATTCAACTACCACTCCACGTGTTGCTATTTAATTTCTGTGGCTCAAGGTTTTGCCCCTTTAAAAGACCAAAAGACTCTCTCATCCTGAATTAATCTTTCATTCCTGAAAAGCACTGGACTGAACCTCCTTATTTCCCTCAGGTATACCAAGGGTAGTGACAGCTGATCCTTGCCTGCACTGCCCAGTCAATTTATTCTTATTTTCCTTCTGAAGCCCACAAAGACTCTTCAGGAGTAAAAGCTCCCTCAATGCAAGGGCACTGCACAAATACCTGCTGAGATATTAATGCGTGAGATGAGATAATGAGATGATGAGAAGGATAGGGGCTCTAAGGGACAAAGTAGCTCACTGGAACCAAAGGAAAGTGCCCAGTCCAGCTCCTGCATCTCTGCCCTGACTTCCAGAAACTGGGCAAAAAAGTATTTCCTACAAGCCAGGTTTTCCCCACATTTGGCCTTTCTTAGTCACCAGCAGCGCAAAAGATTATTGTATTGTTGACTCTTTTTTTTTAAACTGCAACAGCTTGAGGCCTCAGTCCCAAACCAACCCCAGAGCACGAGGTGCTGCATCCACTTCTACCAAGCTTATAAGTAACCCATCTAAGTACAGATGGACAGCACCTGCCAGCTGCAGGTGAGATGGTGTCTCAGCTGGGACCTGCTGATGCACTTTCAGCTGGCAGTGCATGAAGTGTGAATCCTACAGGGACAGCACAGTGTTTTGGCTACCACAAGACCCTTTCTCACACCTTCCAGTCCATGTGAAGGGGGAGCAGGAAAGAAAGCAGAAGATGCAGCTGGAAAACTGGCAGCAAGTGGTGTATGGACTGGTACCAAAACTAATGTACACACACACAAAATACCCCACTGAAACAAAAATCACTGTAAGCAAAGAGCAGTCAGGTCCAAACCACTTAGAGCTCACACTGACCTTGGTCAAACACATCTCCACTGGTCTAAGTGAAAGACAGCCAAACCCCCAGGGATAGGCAGATGTCTTCAAGCTCTTAAAAGCTAAAGACTATCCCAAATAACTCTTCGGGATAAGAAAAAAAGAAAAAAATTGATTTAAAAAAATATTGTCTTACGTGGAGATTCAGAGAAATGACACTGCCCAACCTTACATTGATGTCCTCCTGAAAGCCTGGCTGCTCTCAGGGAACAGCCGATCTGAGCTAAGCCTGACCTTGGGGACCAGAGTTCAAGGAGGGGTCCCTCCAGGCAAACCTCTCCCTGATGAGATCCCAGCAGGAGCAGAAGCTACAATGGAAAAGCCCAGCATTCACCAACATGGGATACCTGTGCAGGGCAAAGCCCAAGCTGACACACAGGCTTATTCAATTGCTGGCTGTTCATTATGTGTAAGTACAGTGCCATCTGCTTTACCATATCCTTCAGAGGGCAGTGGGAGCAAGGAGGAAGGCAGCCTGTTTGCCATGCTCCTGCTGAGGAGCACACAAATAGCAAAGGGGAGGCTGACCCTTCCCCAGAAGCACTTGTGCTGAAAGGCTGGGGTGCTGGGCAGGCAAGGAGGGACCGAACTGGGGGAACAAGACCAGAAAATGGGTAAGAGAAACAGCCAGGTGACTTGGTGTTCCATCACAAGCTGAGCATTAGTACTGCCAGCAAAGTGGAGCAAGGTCTGAAGAGGGATTTCACCTGTGCTCAGAAAAACACATTATCCTGGTTGTAACCAGAATTTTGTCCAAGCTGGATGGAGCTTATTGGCACACAGCCCCCAGCAGCTTAGCTCCTCCAGCAGTCTTGGTTGGTGCAGGGAATACACAGTCTTCCAATTTCACAGGACACACAGTTCCTGCTTCCAGGGCCAATTCTTCTTCTAAAAGTCATTCCCAGACTTACACAAACTACCCTGGTGTCAAAGCCCTAAGTAAGACTGAGGTCCAGATCTCCAAAACATTTGTTTACTGACTTCAGAGCTGGGCCTCAAATGAGGAGATAGGAAAGGTGTCTTGAGGTTCTCACCAAATGCAACAAAGCTGCAAGCTATGGGACTGTTCACTGAGCACCTGCACACCTCACACGGTTCTGGGGATCCCAATATTAGATCACCCATCCCATCCCACCACTGATTACTGCCATCCTCTCCCCCTTATATGCCCAACTTGAGTGGTTAGTAAAGCCTCAGTGCAACCCCGTGGAATCAAGTGCCAGAGAACTTCATATATATATGTGTATGTATATATATATATACACACACACAGCACATAAGTGTGAAACACCCCATCTGCTCACGTTACAACACTTTAAACACATGCAATTAACTGAACTGAAATGGCATAAGGAACTGCAGTGTCTTCTTCCCTGACTCCCACTATTTCCACCTTCCTCTCACCCTAAGATATGGGAATGCCACATGAATTACTGAATGGATCATGCTAAAACTGGAGCCTGTAGAAACTACTTTTAATACAGATTATGGGGGGATATTGTTAGTCCATGGTGCAGCATTGTCTGCCTTACGTGCTTGGTCTGTCACTACTTCTGGCAAGCCCCACTTCCAGTGCTGACAACCAACCTCCAAACTCTACAATATTTTTCTCCTGGGTGGTCTGAAATACAATTCAGTTTTCTTGGGAGTTCCTTGGCAGGAACTGTGCAGGAATACCAGGTCATGCGAGAATTAGCACCCTGCAATTTTTCCAGCCTGCTGCTGCCCTTTTAAAGTAGCCATAAGATGCCCCGTTTTCCTAGTCAAAGCTACTAAGGTATTTATTAATAATCAAACATGTCAGACTGTTAACCTGAGCTTTCGCAAAATGCCATCAAGACATATATGAAACTGATAGAGAAGAGTCTACAATTTTTTTGCTCTCTGGTACAAACTGGGAGGGTTTACAGATTTTTGACCCCCTCACTGAAAGCCCCTTCACCCTAAGAAGCCACAACACCACAGTCAAAGTCTTAGTAGGAGAAATAATTAGAGTAACCTAGTTTGTTCATATGCTGATAATTAAATCCTGATACAAAGCTAGGGAGATGCATACTAGAGATCCATCAGCACAAAATTGCAAAATCTCTTTACAAGGCCACTGCAAGCTCTACTAGGCCAAGGCAGGTCAGGTCAGCCACATTATTATTAGCTCTGAGCAGCCTATACATCAGTGTTAGCATACGTTACCTGAAATTGCAATGTTTATCAAGAACATCATTTTCTCCTACCCTTGAAAACGAATTAAACCATTACCAATCTCATCTTTACAGCCAAATGCACCATCAGCAGTGCAGACTCAATCCCAAACCAATGTCAGAGAAAAATCTTCAGGTGAGCTCACAAAGGACTAGATGGAACACACGCTGAAGTGATTTCTGGCTCCTTTTAACCTCTACAAGCTCATTATCAGAAGCAGGCTCCGCTGGCAGCTTTTTCTTCTACAATAAATTTTAACAAGTCAAAGAAAAGCAACTCATACAAACACATGCACAGAGGACAGTACGGATGCACAGTTTCTAACCAACTCCAGAGACGATACTCATGTTTACAATTTTAGGTTTTACCACAGAAAATGCAGGTGCTGCCTAGCAAAATGGGAGGCTGGGACCAATCCAGCATTTCCAGCTGTGGCTGGAGATGAAAAAGCCAGTGGTTCCCAGAGTTCCTAGTAGTTAAGGAAGGGAAGCTGGTTCACTGAAGCAGCTTTAGAAGTATTTAACCAAGCAGAAACTGGAACTGGTATGTCATAAAACACTATCAATTACCATGAAACTGTTATTTCATTTTAATGTTCCACAAATCTAAACCTGCCTCTTCAGGGTACCACCATTTCACAAGCAGAGACAGCTCAGAGCCTCACACTTAAAATGCTTTCACATATTTCCTTTGCCCTCAGTGAAAAAGAAATTCCCAGACGTTCCTTCCTGGTTATTCTCAGCAGGACTGAAACTTCAGAAATGTTCTCATGTTTTTCCCTGCAACACTGAAATTTGTTGGCAAGGCTGTACTTTCTTGTGCATATCTGCAGCAGATCAGGCTTTCAGCCCTTTGTAGGCAAACTCCCTTTCCTCTTCACCACTCAGTACTCCAGATATTTTATTTCATTTTTCCTGATGTAACCACAGATCAAGGAATCTGAAACATGTTAAAGCAGAACTAGAATCCGACACACATTAGGCACCCAGGTAAAGTAATACAGACTCTGTGTTCCCACAAAAGCTGTCTTCACATTGGACTGGCACATATATTAAAAAAATAGGTTTCTACTCTTCCTTCACCAGAGGTGGTAGAGATAAACAGGTGGGCATCTCTTTCTTATGGTCATTGTGGCCAGACTCAACTGGGAAGGAAGCCCAAGCTCAGAGACAACCACCAGGAAAAGCCAGTAAGAAATTAAATCCTCAAGAAGCAATAGGGCTGGGGAGAGGCAGCATGCCTGAGATGGAGCCCAAGGGGAGAGACAGCCCAGCCTCTGAGGCCAAGGCACTGCCCCTGCATCACAGTCGAGCCCTCAGTCTGGTCAGCTGGAGCTCCCCCAGCCCATATGTTTCTCTGGCTCAAAGTGGGATATGCTATGTCTGCTTTAGCAGGGGAGGAGGGGGAGCACGAAGGGGCCAAATTAATTCAGAAGCTCTTGGCAGGCATATGAATAACAAAATAAAGAAAAAAATTATGTAGAGCAAGCCCTGTGCTGCCAAATGAAGTCATGAGTGGCTTAGTTTTGAGTATTTTTAAAAAAATTTTATTATTGTTGTTATTATTATTATTAGCATTTGGCAAAAGGAGACAGGAAATACCTTGCTGGTGATGTCTGCTCCCAGCACAAGCCAGTTTGGAATGCTGAATGACTTATCCTGAAAAAGGGAGAACCACACTATTTCCAAGCCCCAGTTTCTACTGTCATTTACTTAAGCAGCATTGCAACAATTTTAGTTTTGTTTCTATTTTATCAGAAGCTATTACATGATGAGAACAAATCCTCTCAAGAACGTTCACTTTTCTCCTCCTCTGTTCACTAGGCATGGGCTCAAGGGGAAGGGGGAAATTTCCAAATATATGCACGGATGAAAGTTAAGTCCAATCTAACAGGAAAAGGCCTCTGTTAAGTTAAAAGCCTTATAAAGAAATGAATCCTGAAAGAATTTGGTCTTTCAGATATGTAAACAAAAAACCAGAACGGTTCATCTGAAAAGTTAAATGCTTGGTCCCACTGGAGGTTATAAGCAACTCCTTGTCAAGCCAATGTGAATGACTTGCTCCCTGCAGCAGCAGAACATATGGTCTAACAGGGCATTTGATTTAGAAAGAACCTGCTTTTAACTCTTGGATGAATAAATAGTTTAACCTTACAGAGGCTGAAAAATTATATATGTTACTTACATTAAAAAAAAAAAGGCCTAGTTTAGCAATATATAGAGCATCAAATTCATAGAACACCTACAAATCTCTTGCTTGAAATGAAAGCCAAAAATACAGCTCTCTTCTCTGACAGAATAGATTCCTCCATCTGTTTGCTGCTTCAGGTCAAATTAAATGCTGCAGCTTCCTAGAAAGCTAAATAACTTTACCTAAAGGGATCCTCAAAACACTGACATGTGACTCTGGCTGGCTTTCTTCCTCCTCTCCTGAGTTTGTAGCCACTGAGTCCTGTACAGCTACTGAGAGTCACTATACTCCCTCAGGCAGTGCTTCCTCACACTTGGCTGTTGTGCCAAATGCTGTATCTTCATCAGACTATCGAAAAGAAGGTGGATGCTTCTCCTGGGTGGACCAGAGGACTAGACTCTGGACCACAGGGCTAGATTCTTCAAGTTAAGTTTTCTTCAGAAGCCTGACTGCTAGTAGAATGAACTCTGTGCTTGTGTTTCACCCAGGCACATCAGATTCCCATTTGTACAATCACACACAAAGCAGCACTTCTGTACCCTCATAAGCACAAACAATGTCTATAGAGTCAAGCAACATTGATTCCAACAGCCTGATGCCAATGTTGTGAAACAACAAAACAAATATTCAGATAAATAAAATTACTGTGGATGTTTCATTCTCATGCAGGCAAAAAATCAGGACTCCAGGTCCTTTGCTTGAAAGCACAGGACTCCTGGCATCTTGAATGATGGAGGGGCTCCACAGTTGTTGTTATACTGGTTATCATCAACCCACTCTGAACCGGACACCAGGACTCATAATTTTAAATAAGCCAACATTCACTTTAACTCACTCTTCTGTGCCTTCCCTAGTTTGCAAAGGCATGTGTCTCTTATAGCTACTACTGAAAGCTAATGGCTGTTTATATCACTGCATAAAAGACTATCTCATAACATACTGGATTACTGAAGAAACAAGCTTCTTCAAGAAGAGTATCAGCATACCCATAACTTTCAATGCAAAACTAATCTTACTGAAAAATGCCCCTACTTTACTGAAACTTCAGCATAAGAGCAACAAAACTGGGGAAGAAACACAAACTACACTTGTTGAAGAAGATAAGCAAAACAGTTTCTTGAACTTCCTGGACAGAGTTGCTTCAGAAGCAGCTGTTATGCATGTGTATTTAAGAAATCACTGTTATTTCATTATGGCCTTTACAAGGCTATATGCCCAAACTGGCTCTGTTCTAATGTTCTATGAACAAAACAAAATGAAACATTCATTCTTATGCCACCATAAATTCTTGATAGAAATACAGCTCTGGTAACCACCCACTGAAAATTGCTATTTCACACCTTGGCCTCTCCTTCCCATTTTTGTATTGCCATGGCTGACAGAAACCACAGGTGTAGGCTCTGTGTCAAAGCAGGAATTGCTAGATTTATAGCCATTGATAAACCAAATGAGAAGTAAGTGAATGGACCAAGGGAACCTGATGTGTCATAATATCGACCCTATTGCATGTATCTGCTGTGGTGAGAAGATAAATCTCTACAGCTACATGGTTCTTCAAGAAGAGGAAGGGCAAAAGAAGCCACAACAGAGTGGCAGCCAAGCACATGCCAGTAGATGATACCAATAACCCTCAAAGTGTGTTGTCACAATCTGGTGTCAGCCCAGCAAACTACTCAGGAGCACTTGCTAAATACCTGTGAATCATTTTGTTGTAGTAACCTTTTTCACCCTGCACTTAGGTGCGACAGTGGTGCAGCTGCACCAGCACAGCTCCCCCAGCTTGTGAGGCCACACACAAGTCTTCTCACCCACAAAGGATAAGGTTTGCTCTCAAAGCCCAGACTCTCCCAAGCTCACAGCGATGCTGCCACAGCTGCACACAAAAGCATCAGCAGCCTTTAGCCCAGAAGACACATCTCCAATAAATAGCATGCTGAAATGGCCCTGGGATTCCCTCTGCCAGGCCTGCATAGGACCATGAGAAATTCACATACAAACAGTAAAACTATTACAAAGTGCAAAGTAACTTGTTTAAGTAGTCGCTACATTTGTCACACAGCCCACTTACCGTGAAAGCACCATTCCTGTACCTCCCTAGTAGAGGGAGGTATGCCTACAAATATCAACAAATCCTAAGTATCTAAAGGATTGCAGCCTGGTGCAGAACTACTGATGCCTATAGATTTGCTATACGGCAGCAGGGATGTACTCATGTTATAGAAAGACAAGTCTCTCAATGGCAAATGAGCACTCATTCATTTCCATTTCTACCGGAGCTGGTACCAGGCTGTGTGACAAGCAGAAGGCCAGGATGGTGCTAAGCATCACACTTCTTAATGAAGCAAAAGCAGTTCTGCTGTTTTCACCTCTCACTGTCCCTCTAAACTGAAATATAAAAACTCCAGTTTGACAGAACCACCTGGAAATGCAACGACACAAACATGTTATTCACAATCCAGAAAATATGCCTTCTGAATTAGAAGCAGCCAAAGGCTGAATTTTTCAAGGCAACTTGTACAATCAAGCTCGGAGTACTTGATGTGGCCAAGGATAAAGCAAACAGGGCAGGGAAAAAAGGTCAGATTTGAGCAAATAATTGCTGAGCCACTGAAACAAGTGCAGATGGGACTTCAGAACATTACAAGACATATCTTGGTTTCATTTGTGCATCAGCTCCTCAGCTGTGCCACACCTGTACAGCTCAGGGCAGCACAGCCCCTCCATGCCCACCACATGCCAACAGCCATTCCTCTGGGAGGATTATCTGGTGTGCATTTCTTATGGCTGTCCAATTTGCTGCAGCAATAAAAAGAACTCTACTTCGATAAAGGAAGACCTATGCAGAAAGAACTAAATTAACGAAGTTCAGACAATCCCAAAAAGAAATATGATGAAAGTATCATGTCCAAACATTCACAAGATTACCATGCGTAACTGTGAACACATGCAGCAGACATGAAAAAAAGGTCTATCAAAGCAATAAAATCTAGGTAGTGTTAGAAGAACTTCCTATTAGTAAAGACAGTGAATCAAAAACAAAGCAGCACGAGCACATGCACTGTGTCTCTACAGCAAGGGGTCTGGAGAATAAGCTCTGACTTCTGGCAAACCAACTTCCTTCAACCAGCCAAATAATTTATTTGCAGTTTTGGCACCTCTCAACACAGCTGCTTCTCCCCTCCATTGCTGCAATTTTCTATTTAATACACCATCATTTTCTCCAGCTACATTCCCTTTGAGCTAATATCCTGCTGTTAGGGGCAGCAAAGAGCCTTTCTGCTAGATTTTACCCTTCTATCTTCTGTGATGTGCAGTGCACCACAGGGTGCATATTGCTACACTGCAGAAAGTTTTAATTCAGAAGCAATCCCACAAACACCTTCCAGGCACTAGCTGGGTCATTTGGTGAGAAAAAACAGCTAAGAAAGCGTAAGAAAACCACTATATATGCCATAAAAAGACCAATCATTTCTTCAAGCAGTGGGGTGCTATTAGATGACAAAGCCTTCCTTACAATGCCTGTCTGTAGCAGAAGGACCGGAGGCAGCTCTGTGCCGACTTCACCAGAGCAGGCAGCAGCAAGGCCATGCCAACACACAGCTCCAATCTGGCAGAGCACAGAGGCACTTTGGACAGCAGGGAAGAACTGCTGTGTTGTTCTCCCAGGGCCACTGCAGTCACTGCAAGATCTCCACACGGGATCCCAGCCAGGGTCACGTTAAAAGGCACTGTCTGCCCCCGTGCCCTCAGCTCTGCTGCACTGAGACAGCTCCTTACATAAGGTGCTTCCCAAGCCACACAGGAGCCCTTGAATGCACTGGGGTCCTATCCAATCCTCCTCCCAGCAAAGACTTTAATGAGGGCTGTTTTCATGTAAGGTTAGGAGGAAAACAATTATCTATTTGTATGAACACAGAAATAATTGAGCAGAATACAGAGGGGTGGGCAGGAGGAAAAGACAGTGCATGGGCTTTTTTCTCCTTTTGCATATAGCTCTGGGCCTTAGAAGCACAGGGGTACATGCTTAATTTCAAGGGATACACAGTATCTGAATAGGGGAAGCTCAGATGAAAAGGAAGTGGAAGAATAAAAACCAACCACCAAACCTGCAAGACCTTTTCCTTGACTTTTTATGGGGTTTATTTGGGTTTTGCCACTCCTGCCCACCGAATCAAAGAGAAACTGCAGCGAAGCTGAAACTTTTTGATCAATCACAAAATTTTTCTTTCCTGAAATGTCTCACATTGAACAAGTCAAGACAGCACAAAAAAACATTTTGTAGGGAGCATGGAATTAATGATTTCCTCAATGATGAACTAGTCAGTTTGCCTTCTTCACAATCAAGGCTTGGCACAGCTTTCATGTCTCACCAGCACTACTGAAAACCCAACCTTACAACCACCAAACTCATAATGGAGCTCAACTGCTCTGCAGAAGCAATCACCTCTTAGAATTTCATGGTTTTTATTGCCCCTGTACAACTTCTCCCATTCCTGTGTCCAAGCTTCCCCTGACACCACTTTGTGAAAGGTTACACCTATTAAGCCTAACATCTTCACTGCTTATTTTGATTGCAGCAGTGTTTAGGAAACAGCTGAGAATGAAGATGTGTTGTACCAGGTACAATGCAAACACACAGCAAGATTATTTATATAAACATGTAGGTGTTGTACAGACCTCCATTTTTGTGGAAAATGAGCAGTAAAAGTGTATCACAAGCAGATTTTCTAGCAACTCCAGGACTTCTTTGAAAACGCTGGTATTACCAAAAGACAGAGGAAGATCTCTATCCCAAAGAGTTTGCTATCTCATTCATCATTAAATATAAAAGGGGAGGAAAAAAACAAACTTCTTCCTTCATATGGTGTAAATACAGTTTCTCTAGACAGAGACTATTACTTTAATTGCCTCAAGTTCTGATTAAAGCAGCAGATTTTTTATTATTTTAAATTACTTGAGCAAAATCCTAGATGTGGCAAGAGAGCCAGCAATTTATACCAGGATTGTTTATTTTTTTTTTGTTTTAAAGTATTTCTCTTGTTTAAAACATAGATAAAACAAAAGGCACAGTTCCATTACCATTTCTAAGTAACATTAAAAGACAAGTACTCTAGCATGTTTAACATCAGCTTGAAAATTGTTGTAAGGGACGGATCATAAATTGATTTTGAATAAAGACTTCCTATCTTAATATTCTTTATAAATCTCTCTGGAAATGAAAAGGACTATTCACTACCTCAGAAGGATGGATAGGCTGTGGAATTCTGTTCCACTTCCCACATATACCAGTTTTACACAAGACAGGTTTTAATACTGATTATATTATCCAAACACTTACCAGGTTATACACCCCCACCCTAACCCCCCAAAAAATCAAAACCAAACCCAGAAATCATTTTGGTGATTATTTTTTGCCATGGTAAAATATGCAATAACTTAACAGCAATAATATGCTTTATTTTTTTCCCCACAATTCTTGTAGCTGCTGAGCACTACAGGAGGACCTCTTCATCCTCCACTTAGTTCAGTGAAGTTCCTACAACATCCTTTGGGATAAAGCCCTTAAACACTGAGTTTACAAAGCATTTAAGCATCTGTATAACTTTAGGCACTTGGGCAATCCATCCTCACTTAGAGCACTTAAGCACTTAAGAGTAAATCATGTGCTTGGTGGCTTCATCGACTCGAGGCTTTAGTGTTACATCTTTACAGAACTAGCCAGCTTGCATAGTGCAACTGAAATACAGACCAACAGCTCCACAAGTTACAGACCAAAACTGGCTTTCTTGTTTGTTGTTTTTTTGTTGTTGCTTTGTTTTGTTTTGGTTTTTTCCCCCAGATAGGGTGTGTGTACCTTAAGCCTGTTTGTGGAGTACATATAAAGCCCTGATTGGGATCAGATTTTGGCAGGTGTCAGTAACTTGCTGTTAAATGAAACAAATGTACATGTTTTAAGTGACAAGGACCCTTCAAAAACCAGCAGCAAATAAATAAAAGTACCCTTCAGGATGAGGGCAGGACTGAGCACGGTGAATGGAGCAGCAGGTTCACCACTATGTACCTGAATCCCTGCAAACAGCAATGCCACTTTGCCTCTGCTATACTTCTCAATTATTGATTAGTCCTGGGTTTGCTCTAGTTGATGCTCTCTTGTCACTATGGCAACACATCTAAAACTACCAACTACCAGATACTCACCCCTCTCCCTTCCCCTCCCTTCAGCCGACTTGGAAGAGATTTGGAGCTGTTGATATGGTAGTTTATTTAGATGTCCCCCCACACATACATCTCCATATGCTGTTACTAGAGGTGCTCTAAACAGCTAGGCTCTCTATTTTCCCCTCTGCAGGTCCCAAGGCTAAACGGTCTGTATTATTTACTTCTGGCACTGAATTTCACACAAAATTTGACCTGTGTCCACTACTTAACAATTTTCATTGAAAACCCACCGGAGTCACTGGCAGGGTTGTTGCTGATTTAGTTAGTGCTGGCCCCATTCATCTAATTTAAAAAAATAAAAGCTCTGACCTCCCAGGTATCAAAGTTTTCAACATGTGGTGTATTGACATTTTGTTACTTAGATCTGGAAGTTTCAATACAGTCCTCAGTGATAACTTCTTTCATCAGTTTTAGTACTACTTCTTTCCCTAGAGGAGCAATGGCCAAATCTGTACTTATTAACCTAGAAATGCTCTTTCAAAGCCACCCAGTTTTTGGGTACACAGAAGAAAAGGGACACAACAGAGCATTGGCTGAGAAGAAAACTGAGCCAGAAAGACATGCAGGCAGGCCTAAGCTGTCCTCAGAGAACTCCAGAGGAACAGAAGACACTGAGCACATGGCTACAACATCATTTAAGAGCTTGCTGTCAGATCAGGCTCACCACCATCCATATTGTAAATCCCTGGCTGATGCTAAGAGGATGCTTCAACCCAAGCTCTCTGGAAAGGGATTAAGTCATGTTCAGCATCTTAGCCCAAGCCCAGACTATTAGTGTGATCTGGATGGCTTTGACATGGGAAAGGCAAAGCAAGCTATTGACAGCCCACCAGCTGTCAGGAGATGGCTCCACCTAAGCACACTCAGATGCTGTGATCCAGATACAAAGCTAGTCTCCACCCAGCCACAGTGAGGCCTGATGTGCTGGAGCCTGCTCCTTATTTCATAGTGAAAAACCACCAGAGCTAAGGAAGGTGCGAGAACTACCATAAAAAAGATAACAGCTTCCTAGACCACCATGATCAAACATCAACATCTGAGATCGGGCCAAAAGCAGAGGGAATGAGAAGGCAAGGAGGAATTTGGGATGAGGTAACTCACAGACTGGACATGTCCCAAAGCAGACACACAGTCAGAAAACTAGCGGGAGCACAAAGCAAGCTGCTTTATAGAAAGCGAAAAGTCTGTGCATTCCTGGAACAAAACCACTGACTAGTTGAGTCCAGGGACCTCTGAAGATTTGTTGTCTAGTCCAACCCCCTGACCACAAGCAGGGCTTTTCTTCTGTCCAGAAGCAAGACATTTAAAATCACCCTTTGGTCCCATCTAATTACAAATGCAATTAAAAAAAAATCATAGTCCTACATATTAATTGGCCAGGTCAGGGGACGTTAGTACTTTCTCACTTGAAAACAACGATTTTCACCTTCATTACAAACCACATCACAACCCCTGGCACTACACAGCCCTTAGCTAAACCTGTATCTCATCTTGAACTTGCTATCTGAAACATGACTTGGATGCATTCCTCAGGGGTACCACTACACAGAAAACCATGAGCAAATGAGTCAGCACTTGTCAGTCATTGAGTGTGAACTTGTGTTGCTCTGCCTGCCTGTTCACTTATCTATGTGTAAGTCAGGAACAACCCTACTGCTGTCAACTGAATTCCATCAAAGAAAGAAAGCACACACAGCCTTCTAAATGAAAGAATAGTATCAATGAAAAATCAGTAGCAAGTTTTATGGCTTTCATAAAACACTGCATATTGTTAAAAGTTCACAAACACATGAGTGTTTCACATGCTATTTATTAAACCATACTTGCTGTCCTACTCTAAGAGCACCACAAAAAGTCTCCCAATACAAATGCAAACCTACCTGCTTTCAAAGGCTTACACTAATACTCGCCCTCTCCATTAAAGCAATCAGAAGAAAAAGAAACTGAAAGGAGATGCCTTGGTGCCATGAAGGGTAGAAATGGAAGTTATGACTCAGTATTATTACACCGGAAGGGCAGCTGCCTAAAGGCCAGGGACTGTGTAGATAAAACAACCCATTTGGGTGAGACCTTGTGGCATCACTTCCATAATGGTCCCCTACTTTTGAGAGGAGTGTTGGAGAACGTAATCACTCAAGGCCTTGGCTGTTTCTTCATTAGCTGAACCAACTCTAGGACAGCCCTGAAAGTAATGGCATAAAACGGCTTCCACTCACAAGAAGGACAAAACCTCTTTATGTCCTCTGATAATGCCCAAGCTCCTGAAGAATCTGTCTTGACTGCCTGGCCCCTACCTGCATCCAGAGACATCTCCCGGATTGATGCTGTATGCATCACCTAGAATGCTCATGCCCCTGCCTCATGGAGAACATTTAAAATCAGAGTGGGGAGGGGGGCAGAATTCAATAGCTCAGATCAGTCTAAAGTCAAACAAGGAATCAGTGTGTTTCCAAAGATGGGGATAATGGTCAATAGGTAAGTTTTGCAAGGGAGAATGAAGTTGCAAAGACGAACTTGCACACATTCCAAGGCTGTCCCATCTGAAGTTTTTCAGGTGTTTCAGCCTCAACTGGGAAGAAATGGTCCCTTTCATCTGGTGTATTGCTAAACAGTTGTAAAGTCCCTTTTCTGATAGCATGTAAAGACACTTTTTCTTTAGAGAAGTATAATATGGGTTACATGAGAGGGACTTTTAAGAATAAGTAGCATACTTCCTATGCTCTCAGTGTATGGTATAGATGATATTTGGGATGTAGGCATTGCAAGGCTGGAATGATCAGTGCTTCCTCCAATCTTACCCTCAGATATACTGGACTCCAGACAACGTGAAGATCATCTCCACTTTAAATAGGTTTTTTGCACATTTTGTTCCATTCACTCATGGTGAGGCTGATGTTCTTAAGACATAAGCTGAGTTCACTAAAATCCCTTCTGCACAACCAGAAACCCAGAGCAGGAGGATGTTTAAGCAAACAGCAACATTGATATCTAAGGGGACAGCCATAGCCTACAAAAAAGGTCTTATGTAGGAGTATTTACGGGCTGGAAAATTAAGACTGTTCCTGATTATTTTTCTGGAGGGAGGAAGCCTATCATTTTCTAAAGCGATGGAAAACAGCAGCATTCCAAGACAATTTTATTTACTTGATTATTTAATGCCCATGTTCCTCAGTTTGGTACTTGAAAAATAAATGCCTTTAAACAGTCTACCTATAGTGCTTTGAATGCCATTGATTCAAGGTTTTCCAGTCATCCATTAAATGCAAAACAGAAACACAATAAAGCACAACAGAAGCAAACAACCTTTGAGATGAAAAATAGCAAAAAGCTCTCCCTGTTCCTTAAGATATTTTCCACTCATGCCAACTTATTTGTTGCTAGAATCAAATGAATGAGGCCTTCCAGCCCAAAGGTAATTTACAAAACAGCTAATAGAAAAAAAAAAGGAAAAGAAAAAAGGAGAGAGGGTTTAGAATAGAAGTGTCATCTTGCTATGCTATTGTTTCTCTATCAAATAGCTTCCACTAGTGAGAATGATTCACAGCAAACATCACTGTCAGCCTACCCCCAGCAGAATCTGATCAAAACGATGCAATTCGCAGGAATAACATGCAATAACCAGACAGTTTTCTGCAATGAAACGCCCGCCTCAAGTCCAATGCTATTGCTGTGAAGGCTGCAGCTGTGCCAGTGAAGACCACAAGTGCTTCCCCTGTACCCTGCCATGCTCCAAAGCAATGGTGGCACCTTGTCAAGAGGGCAGAAGTCACACCCTCCTCTCAAATCTGCCACCCTGCTGATTTGTTGTCATTGTAGCACAAAAAACTTGCCAACATCTCATGTTAAAAAGGGTGATTTCAACATATGTTTTTCTGAATATAATTTATATCTTCAAAATACATGGCAATATTTGTTCACTAAAAACTAATAGGTGTCCAGTGGCTTTGAGGACCAGCACTCACAAACTACAGGAAAAACCTGAAGGCAATTTGACAAATGCTTCCCCTTTCCACTATCAGAGGACCAGATGTGCTCATCCTACAGCAGCCAGGTTAATGAACATTGAAAACATAATCAACAACAATTCAACACACTAATGTAATGGGAGGAAAATGCAACTGTTGCTAGATCTGACTTGTACAAACTGTGCTTCAGATTCCAAGTGACTCCCAGGGCTAATTTCTCTGCATCTTTTGTCAACTGTTACTATCTATGGGAAAGTAGGTATATTCATCTTCCTAATTAAATATCTAATTACCTTACAGTGGGCACCAACCAGGACATCTAATTGCAAACACCAACACATACAGTCACTCTCCCTTAGTTAGTAAACCTGCTCTTTGCCCCATGTATATGCTGTGTTCTCCTGGCACGCTGCTTGCCAAACATGCTACTTTCCTGATCCAGCCCAAAGATGAGATTTGGAAAGTTGAGGAGGAAAAAGTGCTCCAAAACTGACTGTGAAACAGTAGCTGTCACAGAACTGCTTTGCCTTCGTCCTTTGGTACTTCTAGGAATCTGGCTATCAGAATGCCTCTTGAGCCCAATTTCTAACATCATAGAATTGCATCTCCAACTCACTCTCCTGCAAGATGTTAAGTATTTTTTGACAGGTTCTCAGACTCCTAAAGTTTTGGGAAAAAGTGCAAACAGACTGAGATTGGATTTAAACACACAAATGCCTTGCAGCATGACATACCTAAAACTGCAGCCAAGACTTCCATTTACTTCGATGAAAAGTGACTCTTCTAAACAACTCTTCTCACATCTCTACCCTCTTGTGCTTGTACTTGGATCTCTTTTTTTTTTCTCACTCTGCCCAGACATTCAGATCTCCTTCACAGACACCAGGCTTTATACTGCTGGACTCCTCTTGCACCCTCAGTGTCAGACTCCTGAGCTTTATTCCCAAGCCAGATCAATTATCAGGCCTGCTACTGCAACTACTGACGTGCTCACACATCCTGATGGGACATCAGTCTAAGTGTTTGCAGAGTCAGGAATAAAATACTTTTTATTACAGTAATACAGAATTACTTGGACCTGGCTTTAACTCAGCAAGGGTTCACTCTTCTGCTCCCATCCACTGATGCTGGTTCTATGATGTGGCTCAAAAGCTTTAAATCAAGGTGATGAAAACACACACTACCTTCAAAGCTTTGCTGGCGCCTTTTAAAACTGCAGACTGTCTGCATGTAAGAAACATGACAATAACAAAAACGTGTGATTTTGTTATTGGTTTTGGTGGGGCTTTTGTTTGTTTGGTTTTTGCTGGGTTTTTTTTGTTTGTTTGCTTTTGGTTTTTTTTAAATAAGTAAAAATAGAACTAGCTGGAAACCAGAGATCACAAGAGCTTGCTTACAGGAAATTGCCCTCATCAGTTAGTAGATGGGAAATTTTCTTCCCATGTATTACATGGATCAAGCAGAGGCAGGATGGTTTTATACACACTCAAAAAAACCCACATAATCACAGGACAACCTAGCTTGCAATCCTGTGTCACTGGGGAGAAAGGGAACAGAGAAACTGTTTCTTTTTAGTCCATCTCAGCAAAGCGGAATGGATCTCAAGAGATGCTTTCTCCACTGCATTAGCAAGTTTCAGTGACTTAGTTTTAAAATAAAAGCACTAAAATGTTTCAGTCAACATAAAGCCTTAAAACAAAGTCAACAAAACAGTAACAGATATACCATGAAACAAGAGGTATAGGGCCTCTGACTTCAGTGGCTCTACTCATATGAGGGTGTATTATTCATAGCAATAACATCTCACCCGTTCAGGTCTTCACATGATGTTTTCTTGCAGATGTATTACACATATTTTCTCTGTGTCACTCTAATTGAGCTTAATAGCAGATTACTTAACCGGGTCTACAGCTACAGACAAAGCTTACCTTTTAATACAACAATGCTGCATTTCCTAACCTGCCAACACAAGTGATTTTGTCACAGAATGAGCAAATGTTTGCACAAATGCAGTTGCTGTTGCATGATGGGGTCTAAGCCATGAATGAGCAAACAGCTAAATCTCTTCCCAAACAGCTTTCATGATGTGCAATCACAATTTGGCTGTATCTTCTGGCTAGGACTTGAAGCAGCTTTTACTAGCTACTCCTCAGTGCTCTGCAGGCAATAAACCACAGGCTTCTCTCAAAAAAATGCCAAACTATTCACTGACAATTTATTTTCGTTTATGAAACCACTTCTACTAACAGAAATGCTACCAATGCACATGCAGGGACAGCAGGCTTGCTCCACAGTTCTGCAGCATGCTCAGTGTATCATTAGCTCTGTTTTTATATTGCTTGAGGTCGCCCAGGGAGGCAATAGCAGAGCTGGGCTTGAAGCACCATGGGACCAATATGCACAGAGAGATCACACCGTGCTGTGAATCAGTGTTCAAAGTCAGTCACAGATCTGCTATGTGCACATACATGCACAGCAAACTTTGGATCAATCCTGATGCCACACTGAGGACCTGCAATGGTGCTACACTAGAGATACTTGCTGGGTTGCAGCCATGAATATGAAGGCCAAAACCCAGATCATAAGAAAGGGACTGGTCTGGGGAAGAAGTTATAGGAAACTGCAAATTTAAACATCTAACACAGAAAATATCTGGTCTAGAAAATCTAGGTAAGTTGTTGGATTCCCTACCTGAACACACAGGCCAGATACTATCTCAC
Organism: Campylorhamphus procurvoides; assembly: GCA_013396655.1. Taxonomy (NCBI): domain Eukaryota; kingdom Metazoa; phylum Chordata; class Aves; order Passeriformes; family Dendrocolaptidae; genus Campylorhamphus; species Campylorhamphus procurvoides. Next base: position 781,394 of record WBMV01003510.1, on the reverse strand, counting down.
AGTACTCACTCTCAGAATTATGTAATGGTCAAAAATAACAGTGATTAGGTTTTTAAAGCCACTGTTATGCCATTTTAGACCCTTCATAATACAATCATGCACCAACTGCTTCTATATTACTGTAACAAGTATCTCGTTCCATTTGTATTTCAAAAGAAAAACATTTCAAAGACATATCACCCATAACATGAAGAACTGCATTTTTCCTCTGTAATTGTCATAAAATTGATATTGAATGCTCAGGAAAAATTCTCAGGTCATTACCATGTTTGACAATGGAAATCCATCTTCCAGCATCCAGCAAATGAAAAAGTGGACATGGAAGTTACTTTTACTAAACAACAAATTAAAGTTCAAGATGTTTAAGACACTGCCTCTCCCTTTATTCATCTCCAGCATGTAACATCTGAAACCAGCACTGTTCCTCATACGGAAAGACTTGCTCTTATAAAATGTGTGGCAGAACATGGTGCCTCTCTCTGTTGAAGAGCCTTTAAAACAATCTTGCACCCTGGTCATCAGGAGGCAGGTCAGGGGCTCTTCCCAGACCCTTGGAAAGGTCGCATTTGCTACTCTCCCTCAGTTAGAGAGACAAACTTTCTTGACTCCTATATCATACATGGCTACAGAGACAATATAAAGTAGTGCAAAGAGCCCCGAAATTGTTCAAAACTTCTTACATGCAAGCCACACTATGCTAACTTTATCACAGAAAATTCCCGTGAATTCAAACAAGCACATAAGGAATAGCCAGTCACTGTCCGCTCCATTCTCCTTGTCAAGGACAACACCAGAATACATCACCTCTGGAATCACATCTCCATGGAGCTCTGGCACTGTCGCTGTCCTGTCCTGCAGCATGGCTCATTTACCTGACTCTGAGCACTGACCTTATGGCTGGTTTTATTTCCTAGCTGCTGCACTCCCTGCAGCTTTACACTATCCCCAGTCTAACCTCATCATGGTAAATAGTCACAGCCTCTGCACTCAGGCAAAATTTTCATCTGCACTGTTTGATTTGATATAATTTTACTAGATTTTGTTATTCTTGCCTGAATAAGCTATTTCCACATCTCTGCACAACTTTTAAGTTCTTATCTCTATGAAATGTCTTTTCCAACCCATCTCCTTCAGCACCTAGGAAGCCTACAGACACCACAGTAGTTAAACTTACAGATCAGAACATCCCTGCTATTTCCCAATTTGTTTCAAAGCTGAACAGTACAAAAATTTCTGCTCTGCTCCAAGGAGCAGAAATAAAGGTCATGCCTTCTAGTGTTTTCCCGCTGATAATCCAAGCAATCTCTCCCATTCCATTTGCAATCAGCACTCAGAAATCCTGCAGTTTAAAAGCATGACCTAGCACAACACAAAAACACTATGCAAGATCAAGAGGAGACACACTATCAGAGGGATCTGTGGAGTCACAGTGCTCATAAAATACACAGGCTGGTCTCTGAAACACAGGATGACCAGGGGCAAGTGTTGCACCCATCTCCCAACAACTCACCACTATACCCTGGTCCACAGGTGCAGCGGAGGGTTTGTAGCATAGTTTGTTAATCAAGGGGAGATCAGAAAATATCTCCAAAGGAGGGCAAGATTTAAACAGGAGAATCAAAGAGTTTTAAATCAAAATGGTGAATGTGACAACTTCCATGTAAAGAGTCCACTGGCATATGTACTGAGAGACAGAGAGTTCATGTAACCCTACAAAACTAGGCAGAATATTTGCAGAGGAAATCTAACACAGCTGAAGAAAGTAGCCTTTCTAAAAATGCAAGCACTGACATTTTAGAGACAATTTCACAGTTAAAATATTTTGTTCAATCTGCCTGGAGAACAGACCCAGAGTACAGCAATCATATCAGGTCCCATTAGCCCAGCACCATCTTTCCTTATCCCCTGCTCAAAGGGGTTTATTTTCAGACTCATAAGGTAGACAACAGACTCCTGAAATCTGCTGCCCATGTCAAAGTTGGTATGAAAAACACAGTGGTCTAACATCTCGTGAGAATCTCTTCATTATGTCTTCACCTGCAAACGCACAACTCAGACTTTCACCCCATTTCCCCATGTCTTCTGCGTCCACCCATGGCACTTACTGCACTTATACCTGAATCCCAACTTCAACAGCTGTATAAAGCTACTTAGGAAACTAATACTGCTTCCAGATCAAGCAGACACAGTCTAGCAGAGGTAGGGTAGTGTCTACTCTGCACCATTACAGAAAAGAATATACTGATCGCTCCCCAGCCTTACACCAAGGGATCAGCTGCACTGACCTAGCTGCAGGGCTGGGTCATGTTGTCCTCTGGTAGAAGGTTCTACAAAATACCACCCCCTGCTCTGGCTCTGAAAGGCCCTGTGCAAAGGGGAAACACAGGATTTGCAGACAGGCCAGCAATATTTCCAGACCTGTAAGGCTAAGCTTAGGTTTTGCTGCTCAAAGATTCTAAACTGAACTTTATAACTGAAAAATACCCCACTGCTTTTTTAAAAACTTCTGGACTAGCTTTCAGCCACTCCACTTAGTCTAAATGTCCTTCTCTTTTTTTTTTCTTCTTTTCCACTTGCAAGAGTAAGTTTTACCCACAAAGTCATGCACTTTAAAAATGCCCTGAAACCAAAAATCACAGCTGCCATGCCCAGACATATGATTCATAACCACAATAAAGTTGTCGAAGGTTTGCCTACTCTCTTCAGCATTGACAATAATTCTAAAGATTAAAAATTATATGCAGATTGCTTCTCCTGCAAATATACTCTGTAACCTTCAAGAGGCCTGGCTAACCTTCAGACTCAGCTTCTTCACTTACCTGCTCAAAGAGATTACAGGTTGAAAAAGACTGCATCAGCCACATCAATGGCCAGTGCCTGTGAATGAATACTGTTCCCATAGAGGAGTACTTGCATCTTCAAAATCCATCTTCTCAACAGGGAATACAGGACATGGACATTTGTATTTATCACCTTAATGAACAGAGGGTTTTGTTTCAGTGCAGTAGCCATGAAAATGCAGAGCTGCTTCAGTGGAGACACAGCAGAACGTGCTTTCTTCACCTTTTTTGCTTTCAAATTATTGCAGTTACTCCAAAAAAAACACAGCAAAAGAAGTAATGTTTTCCTGCAGGCACAAATGGACTACAGGATTTCTCTGAACTGCAAATTATTCTGTTCTTTGTTAATGACTAGCAGTGCTGTAAGAACACACCAAAAACTAAAAGACAGCTCTAGATTTTGTTCTGAAATTCCTTTATGCAAAAGGTCCTCTCTCCTGTACTGCACTTGTGAAAACAGCATCACTTTTGTCTATTCACTGAGAGACTAGAAAACCATTTTTTAAAAAAGGGAGGGAACTGCCCATGACAGGCACTAACTAGCCAAGCTCTTGTGCTACTGTACCTTTGTGAGACTTGTTTCTTCCATCTCACAAAGTACAGATGAACACTGAAAGCAATTTTACATCTTCTTCTGTCAGCACATAAGACACCTAATAAACCCATGATACAGAAAACACCCAGAAGGCTTTTTCCTATTTCTTTTGGTTGCATAATTACTAATCATACTTACCACACTCACGCCACTTCCCACTTTGCCCTTGAAGAAATCATAGGCAAACAATGTGAAAAAATACAAAATATACCAGGGGAAAACCTAATTGGTACCTTTTGCATAAACACAGGACATCTTTCACGTGTCTCTCTGCCTTGCACAGGATCTGGTGCTATTCTTTCTAGAATGGCTTGATTTAAGTAATTCATTGTCTTTAATGGTTTAATTGTGTAAGATTATGAGACACCTGACAACAGGCAAAAAGCAGCCACAGCAGCAGGTGCTGCACCAATCTCAGGCATTGGTGCTGATTTTCACCAGCAGAGATGCTGATCCCAAGGAGTACTGCCCATGGCCTCCGACTATTTTCCCAGGACTGCCACCTCCCCTTCTCTGCCGTGCACAAAAGGCACTTTCTTTCCATCCCCAGAAAGGGCCTGCCATGGGATGGCAACCTGTCCCTTCTGCTGCCCACAGAGACTGCAACAGCTCACAGTGCCTGGGAAGACAAAACAAAGATTTAATGGAATCAGAAAGGTCACACCTGGCAGAGGTGACTCATTACTGCCATGGAAAGCAAGCAGGAATCATGGAGTCATGCTGCTGTGTGGTATCTTCCCAAACCTTAGCACTGAACCAAGGCTGAGGTTCCTCAAAGCTGGGCCCTTGACTACTACTGTAGCTGGCTATTGTTTTAAATTTGGTAGGCATTACAGTCTCAGATAATTTGACTGGCCTGACCAAAAGGAAAGCTAGCCCTCCATTATATGCTCACCTTTACTGCCAGGCTCTGAGACCAGCAATAACAAGAAGAGCATAAAGGCTTTCCTGTTGCTATGCTACAGATGTTGCTTCATATCTTCATAGCATATTTCTGAGATTCAAGAGCCTGGTTTTTGCTGTTACAAATATATGTGGATTTGAGTCTGTTGAAATCAATGGACCTATCACAGGGGGGTAAAAAGCATCTGGCATGATGATGCTTCAAGCTTCCTAGCACAAACACAAACAGGCACAATTGCATTCTGACATGATGAGCTTGAGTACAACAATCATTAGTTTCAGCTCTTGCTTATTATGAAAATGCATAATTGTCAATACAAAACACTGGCAGAATCAGTCAGAATATGTAAAAGTCCGAGCTTTCTAACTTGGCTCCCACAGCTCACATAGGAAACTTGCCTTTGTATTTGCCTGAAAAAAACATCAGCTTTTCATGGAAAGCAAGAGTTTTCTACTTGATGGGTTGGGATCCATATTTTCTTCTTCTGAGCACATTATAACACATCTCAGATGTATCCCTGCTCTAATTAGAAACAAAATACATATCTGCCCATACCATATTGCTTGCACTATGAAGCTATTTCTTCGTTGTTAGATCAGGAGAAGCTGCTAAGATACACAAGCAGAAAGAGGCACTTTGATGGACAGACAACAAAGCACTGCATGAGGCTCAGGAGACTGAAATCTGATCCCAGTTGGGCCACAGACTTGCCTACTGCCTGCAGGTAATATTAATGCCTCGAGATGTGCTTCATTTCCTCACATGCAAACTGAAGACACTAATATTCCCTCTACACTTCACGACTGGACCCCCAAGAAGGCTTCTCCTTCATTCTCCAACTCCCCAGCTCTGGAACAAAACACCATTGCAAAAGACTAACATGGCATTTTTCTGGCTCCTAAACTTAGCCCCCTTGTCACAAGGTGGGCAAAGAGGCAGGACTGTACACTGCTGGGCAACAGGGACTCTCCTCTACCCACAGTCTTGTACGAGTGCAAGCTCCTCTGTGACTCTTACACCTTTACATTCACCTCCCATCCCACCCTCATAGAATTTTTGTGCAGGCAATATTCCCTGACTGGTGTTTTTCCAAACCAACCCCAGATCCAAAAAGTTTTCTCAAATGTAAAAGTTCAGGCACACTGAGTCTTGGCCCCTACCTGGCTCCTATCCCCACTGAGATATTCCTATTATCTTTTCTACAGGAAGATCATTATTTAGTTCAGCAGGTACCTCGAGGGAAAAAGAAAAATTAATAGAAGCTTTTAAAGTTCTGAGTTTCAAATGCACCATTGTGATGGACTGGATCTTCTCTAGGCCTAAGCTCAACAGCTGGAATGAGCAGTCTGAATGGAACAGCTCAGCCAAGAGCACATGAATGAGTTGAACTCTTGCCTATGATTCTGTGCCACAGCCAAGTCTCTAAGACTGCACTTAAAAACTGAGGATTGAGGTTTTCACATTTCCAGCGACACAATTCCATACAATTCTCCTTGACTCTTATTCTGAAAAGGGCCTTGGGAAGCCACAGCTCAAAGCAACCATCACCACAGCATCGAAGTGTGAGAAAAACGCATTTATATCAATGTCTAGCAAAGCAGAGAGCCATGTTTTACAGCACTTGGATTACAAACCTATGTGACGGAGAAAAATAGCAAAGTATAAACAGCCTCCTGTGCCAACAGTAGTTAAGTAAGGACAACAGCAACATGGACCTCTAAAAGAGTATTCTCTTTTTGGTCAGCATCAAAATGTTATCAGGTCCCATTCATGCCCAGCTCTCTCAACTCCTACAGTAACATTTTCCACAGTGAATCAAACTGCATTCCCTTGAAGCACAGACATGACAGGATTTCACAGAATCACAGAATATGCTGAGTTGGAAGGGACCCACAGGGATCATCAAATCCAGCTCTTAGCCATGCACAGGACCATCCCCAAGAGTCACACCATGTGCCTGAGGATTGTCCAGACACTTCTTGAACTCAAGACAGGCTTGATGCTGTTGACCACTTCCACTGGGAGCCTGTTCCAGTGCCCAACCACCCTCTGGGGAAAGAATCTCTTGCCAATATCCAACCTAAACCTTCCCTGACACACCTGCAGGCCACTCCCTTGGGTCCTGTCACTGGTGACCACAGAGAAGAGATCAGTGCCTGCCCCTCCTCTTTCCCTCACAAGGAAGTTGTAACTGCAATGAAGTCTCTGCTCAGTGTCCTCCAGGCTGGACAGACCAAGTGCCCTCAGCTGTTCCTCATGCACCTGAAGACCGTTCAGTGTCTTCATTCCCCTCTTTTGGACACTCTCTAATACCTTAATTTCTACTGTGATGCCCAGAACTGCTCACAGTGTCCAAGGTGAGGCCTCCCCAGTGCAGAGCAGAGCAGGACAATCCCCTCCCTTGCCTGGCTGGCGATGCTGTGCCTGATGCCCCCCCAGGACAGGGCTGGCCCTCCTGGCTGCCGGGGCACTGCTGACTCATATCAAACTTGCCATCGACCAGCACTCCCAGGACCCTTCTGTGGCTTTCCAGCACCTCATTCCCCAGTCTGTCTGTACATCCAGAGTTGCCCCATCCCAGGTGCAGAATCTGCCACTTTCCCTTGTTGAACTTCCTGTGGTTGGTCATTGCCTGGTCTGCTGATTTGTCGAGGGCTCTCTGCAGGGCCTCCCAGCCTTTGAGGGCGTCAACTGCTCCTTCCAGTTTTTTGTCATCTGCAAACTTGCTCAGTATCCCTCCCAGTCTGGCATCCAATTTATTTATAAAGATGTTGAAGAGGTTGCTCCCAGCACCATACCCTTCTCACCTGATTTGCTGCAAGGGCTTTTGGGTCATGGGGCTTCTGGGCTGCTTGGGTGCTCCTGGACTCAGGAACACCCCTGTACAGACAGGTCTCATCCCCTGGACCTCCCCTTACTCACAGCTGCCCATATGTAGGTTACCAAGGCTTTGTGTAGGTCTCACACCAGTCTTAACAGCCTAGGAATTATAAACCCAATGACCTGACAAAGTTATTTCAGCTACACACAAATATCCAGAGGAGATCTAACAAAAGATGTATGAATTTTTGTGTTTTCAAAAGTGTTAAGTGTTATAATTCATAGAGTAAAATAACCAGATGATTATAACACTAAAAAGAAAAATCAGTTCCAGGCAGAAACACTGAGGTTTCATATGAAAGTTTTAAAGTTAATAACTCCTGCCTTTATACATTGCTCAGACTAATGAACTGAATTCTACAATCCACCTTTCAAAGCCTGAAAATCAAGAATTTGGTGCATGGCTTCCATTAAACCTATATGCTTGCAAGGTGAGAAACAACACTGAAGGAGATACTGTAATGCCTTTAGATAATGAGTCATGTTTATGCCTGTAGCAGTTAAGAGCTGGAAGAAAAATAACTGATTCTTCCTATTACTCTAATCTGTTTTCCCTCAGGATGTCATCCCTTTTCTCTTACAGACCTATCCACACAGAAAATCTGACATTCCCTTTAGGCAGAGCTTCAGTGAGACACTTCATACTACCCTATCAGATCAAACAGCTTTAACGCTGGTTCTGTTGTTACTGGTATATGAGTGACTTTATGGGAGAAAGGAAAGACTCTTGACCTATCACCTGTTAAATGGTAATGCACCCAGAAACTTCCGAGGAGATAAGAAACAGAACCCGCAAGGAGATAAGAAATGGAGATAAAAATCTGCAAACAGAATATTAGTTGGGACTGTAAGTAACAGAAAAGCTTCTAATTCTGAGTGCTACAGATCAAAATGGTTTCTCCCCACCAATAACAAAAGATATTCAAGATGTAAAGGCATTACAGCCACTATTTTCAAAGGCTGTATGTGAAGCAACCTAATAGATTGAGATAGTATCTCCTACCCCTGGGGAGACAGAGAGAAAAAATGCACACCAAGGAAAACTTTCAGGAACAGAAACTTTTATCCAGGTCTTCACCCCTCACATGCATACATCTGTATTTTTCCTGCTGTATCACATAATCTCATAAAAGACATTCTCTCTCTCCAAAGAGACTTGTCTTGCTTAATTTAAACTTTTCAGGTTAGAATTAAGGGGCATAACATTTCTTCTTTAATACTGTCTCAGAAGATGCCACTGCTGCACATCACAAAGAAAGGGTCTGGCTCCCACTCCCATTGAAATCAAAAGCAAAACTCCTACTTGTTGCTGTGGAGAAGGATCTAATAAAAATTGTTATTATCCTATTGCCTTCCATCCTCCTGGTATGGTATGCAGGAGGTGATAAGGAATGTTTTTTTATCCCACTGAATTACTAAAATATGGTTACAAATAAAGAGTATTTGAAGAGCCAACTGGCTGGTATAACAGCTTATTCCACATACATGAACATCATCTCAGAATGTTTTAAGACCGAGCATTAAGTAGAAACAGAGATTTACAGTTCTACAATATGTTGTTTCCTTTTAAAAAAAAAGTTGTGTACCACCTGTTCCTTCCATTTGTCTCTTTTTTTTTCTTTCCCCAAGACACTACTGGCAACAGAATTAGTCATTAGAAAACATCCCACAAATACTTACCTAGTTAACTAACTAGTTGCTGCTGTCAATAAGAGCAGCTTCTTCAGATACTCCCTCAACAAATACACTGCTTGCCCTGCCTCTGGGTTTCACATCTGGTATTTGGTAGAACATTAATTCTGGCATTTGGTCAGAAAACCACAGCTGTTTTAACTCTGCATCTTTATACAGTATCTGTACTCTCGAGAGAACAAAAAATAAAGTGGCCCTTAAAAGAGCACCTATTTCTGCATGTTCATAATCTCAGGCTTTGATTTATTTGAGCAAGTGGTGTTTGGACAGGTAGCCCAAATGCCCAAGTACACCTGTGAGACAACTAAACCAACAACCCGATTTTGCTGCTGTGCAATTCTGACATACTTTGCTGACTTCATCAGAGCCATCCATGTCAATAAGAAATCTGGTCCATTAGACTTAATAGTGCCAGCACAGTCATATGGGTGCCAGCTGATTTGTGTGCACCGCTGGAGAAGATACTACAGTCACCAAGATACTACACCACATACTGCTTTACTGACTCCCTGACACAGGACTTAGGGCAGGTGGGCTTCCCTGGCCCCCATCCTATCCACAGGGGAGGAAGAAGTCATGTCAGCACCCTTCCTACTTTTCCACATATAAACACAGGGAGTACTGCAAAGGTCTGCAGGCACACTGTCAGTCCACAAGCCAGGGCTGGTTCATGTCAGAGTTTGATGGATGCAGCCCAGGACATGTATTTTTGTAACTCTTCAGCACCATGGCCAGACCACAGCCCTCCCACTGCCCAGGGCTAATGGAATTGCCCACAGAGTGCAAGGCAACATGCTGCACATGCCAAGAAAACACCTGCTGGGGTAAACAGAGGAGAACTCTAGATGGAGAAACCCTTCCTTCTCACTGCCCCACACACTGGAGAGCTCCTTCTTATAAGAGGAGTACTTGAAACAACAATATGAGGAGAACTTCCAATCAACTGGATTGTTAGTGGGTTTTTTGGGGTAACCTCAAGCTGCTTATGACTTTGACAGGAACAACCAAGGCTTAGCCTAAATATCTTCTGCTTGACATGACTCTCTCTCTATAGTATTTAACAACCCTTAGTATCAAAACAAAGGATATTGGTTGTGATGTCAATGCCTTCAGCAGGGGAGCAGTATTTATTACTTTAGCACAAAGAGAAGAATGCCATACTGAAAACCTGCTAAAGAGAAACAAGTGGGCCTAAGGGTAACATCCTTGTTGTCTGGCCATTCGGACAGTCCTCATTGACCCATAATACATGTGGTACTGCTCTTCTCAGGAACCTCCACTGTGGGAGCTCTTTGCACTGCTGAATCCCTTTACTCTTTCTGTTCCTAGCAGTGGAGTAAGAGAATGTTAATGCTGTGTATATGCAAGCAGCTCCGCAAAACAACATGAGGCACATAATCTTAGAGAACCAATACACCCTGGTAGAATGACACTTGGATTTCTCCAAGAGATCAGGTGTCTTATTACAATTGTTTATTTGCTGGGCTGCAGCAGATCACTTTTACAAGAGAAACAGCCCAAAAGAGCAGCAATTTTAAAGAGAGAATCACAAAAGACTCTACTGTGTAAACAGTGATCACAGTTCTTGTATCTCCTAACAATATAAATGAAAATGCTCAGCTAGTTTTGTCTGGTTTATTTATTGTTTATCTAAAAACACCAGCTCACTCAGTCCTTCATTTGACAGAGACCAGAGGTGACCAAAAACCAAAAGCTTTTTCTAGATTCAGTGAAAAGAGAGAGGTTCTTCAGAAAACAGATCAACCACATGTGGCCTTTGCAGCCCTCCTGAGATGCCCATCTACAGTCTCTGCTCCCTGTAGGAGGAGAGCAGGGCATGCACACTGCTTGCAAGCAGTAATGCCATACAGGAGCCTAAGGTTAAGCTAGGCAATGCAGGTCTTTGGGCTTTTGATATATTTCTCTCCATTATTTTGTTCATACCAATGGAAATTCACCATGGACTAGTACAGGCTTGGGAATCATTGCATAAACTCACATTGTTCCAGTGAAATATTCTGATGAGATACAAAACTGTCTTTTTGTTGCCTTTTTTCCCAGATTCTCAGTAAAACATAATGGTTGTACTTACATCTAGTATTTTGAGGATATGGGTTGAATTGCCCTGTAAGTGTGAAAAATGAGGTAATATTTAGGTCCAATACATGAGCTTGCAGAGATGAACCTGAGACAAAGTCTTGCTTTCGTTCCTTTCTGCAAGATACATAACTGCTGTGTGATGAGCAAGAATGTGATGTGGGGCAGTCCAGAAAGCGATGCAACAGAGTGAGACCAATAAATGGGCGAAGACCTCTTCTGTGTCATGACATGGGCTGTGTACAAGGCTAAGAGAGGGTTATAAGGAAGACTATCAACACAAAAGGGAGAGCTGAATGTGATCTGAATGTGCCCTTAGATTCATGTGGAGGAGATGGAAAGACAGCAGAAAAGAACAAGAACTATTAACATTCACAAAGTTGAAAGTGTTTATTCAGCCTTGGCCCAGGACTGTTCTTGCAGCCTGTACTATAAGTCTGATCAGCTCACTAAAATGAGATTTAGACAACCAACTATTTAGTTGCAAGAAGGTATTCGGCTCTCCATTTATCCAAGAACACAACTTCTACTGATAAATTGTGAGCAGCTCAAAGGCAGCTGAAAGTACCAATATTCTGGGTATTCTGAGAGAAATGGATTACTACTTACTTCTAAAAGGGTAGACAGAAGCTCATCCACTCCCCTTTTCAGCCTGCAGCTCACAACCTGCACTGAAATTCCTGGTTACATGCATCACTGGGATGAGCTTTTGCTAAGAACAGACAGAACATTCAACACCTGCCACAAGACTATCTGAGCTCGGATCGGCACCAGTGAACAAAAATGCAAAATGAACTCTCCTCAGCTTCCTCGTTGCTCCTTGGAAAGGGCATCCACAAAACAACTTTGCCTACACTTTCAGGTCAGATCCTTAAATCACTCCTTCCCATTAAAGTTATTGTACATAGCCTCATTACAGCTTTAAAAGACCTGTCTCTTCCTGACCATTTAACTTTTATAACAATGGATCACATTCAATGACATGTAGAGGCTGACAAGAACAGCCAAAAGATGCACCTTGCACTCACTGAAATCAAAGCTAGACCTTTTCTCACTGGACATGGATTAATACCACGAGCAGGGCCCCTGGCAGCTCCTGTTTAAGAATGATGACAACTGGAGTCTTGCTGATAAATTTTCACCCCTTGCCTGTTTCTCTCACTGCCTTCCACAAGCATACATGAGACAAGGTTTACATGACTGTAGCAACTCGTTTTAACATCTTGAGAAATAGAAGCATTACATCTGCACTGCAGTGTGGTACAGCTATAATGCAGTATTTCAGAGTTGGTGAGAAGCACTGCACTGTGAAATACTCAGCAGAGAGACTGCTGCTTCACACTGAAATACTCCTGCTCACTCACTGTGGACATGCCCTCCAGAAAGACTTGCAAGAGCTGTGACCTCCAAGAGAAAAATGAGAGGCTGCAGCAAAAGCAGCAGTGTTGTGGCCAAAAGAAACTGCCCCAAATATATTGATATAGGCAACCCAGGTCCCAGTTTTTACTCCACTCTCTGCCCTAGAAAGAAGATAGACGAGAAGCAACTACAGAAAAGAAAAAAAAAAAACCTCAGGAAAAAAAAAAAAATCTAACTCCATCGTGACTGTGCGGTGTCACCAGGTAAAGTAAGTGTTATTTACCAGCTCTCTTCACATTAGTTTTCACTTGAGCTGTTCAAATAACCGAAAGCTATCTGCACCCATTAAGCAAGCCCTCATCCGAACAGATAATGCCAGGGTGCAAGTGGAAAATCCAGGGATCAGCATTTCTTTGTATCTGTGCTATGTCACAAATTTACATATTTCATAAACAACTTCAATAACACATTTCAACAAAAGAAAGCAACAAATACTCAAACAAGGTGAGCATGTGGTGACTGACATAGATAAGTAATTAGCACATGTTGCAGAGAGCATTCTTAGCAACCATGAAACCTAAATTTGAAGTGTGAGAAATAAAAAATGCCACATCAGAGATTCAACTTGCACTGCTTGTACTCAGCAGTAGCAGCTTTTGGAGAGCTCAGCTTGCAATGCCAATCAGATATTTCCTACAGAAAACAAGACATGTACAAAAACCCCAACGCATTTTAATTTTCACTTTTCTACCTCTGTGCCTTCACTGCCCAGAAAATGTATTATCTTTGTTTAAAACACCATCAGAATACAAAACCCAAATATATGCAAACATAGGAGGAGCCCTGTCAAACTATTCAGGTATGTTTGAACAAGGCCCAGAGATTCACTAGGCAATCTATCCAAGTAAAGTCAAGATGCACAGCATTTGCAGAGCCCTGGCATGACTGATACAAGACCAATGCAAACAGAAGACCCACCTTGTGGTGTCGTCACGTTGTCAGTCACCAGATATTTTATTTCGGGTTTCCACAATCTGAAACAAAACAAAAGGTATGAGTTAGTGGCAGCTGTTAAAAGGGGAAAGGCTTTCATTTTGTTAAATGAATTAAAGACTCACGAATTGCAATGTGATTAACAAAATGTTTTCCTTCTCTGTTTAGCAACATGTGCAAAGTTACACCAAACTCTCAAGTGACTAGAATCTCTCCTCCTATCATAGCTTACAGCCCTTATGCATCAGACCATGTCTTACTGACGAGCCTTCAGAATGCCTGTTCTCATATAAAGTAGATATATATGGAAAAGCTGATTCTACTGAAGCACAGGCTACACTGATGGTTTCTATTAGGATCAGTTTCACAGAAACAATTAAACCCTTTCCTTTACAGAAAGAAGATGATCTGCAGGCAGAAGACCTTTCACGTATTCACTGGGAATAATTTGCCAAAAATCACAAACGATGATAACAACAACCAAAAGTACAAGAATCCAGCAAAAAATGTACGTAATATGACTTAATTTAACCCAAGATTCCTTGTTTCCAGGAATCCCACAATTACACTGCACAGTAAAAAGTTATGTGCTAACAAGCTGCAGCCCAGACTGATGGGACCTATAAACTGAAAATCAGGGAGTGGAGTATCATGTACCACAGAAAAGCTGCAACAGGGAAGTGATACCGAGTTGCCACAGTAGAGAATTCTCTGGTGCTACAGGAGTTTTACTGCCAAACCTCTGGGCAAGCCCTTAACTACTTTGCGGCTTGACTGACTAACCATTTCTTACAATGAGTATAATATCATCACAATAGCATAAATTAGGAATAATTACTGCTTTGCAAATCTTGGGAAACACCAGGCAAGGGAGAAGCACCTATAAAGTACACATCATTGGCATCTACAAATTGCACTGTACTGCCCAAGAAGGACAGAGGACAGAAGTCCCTTCCCATCTTCAAGCCGACAGCCAGCAAATGAGACATTTTCCAGTCTATCATCCTTAATCAGCACGCACTGTGCTGCAAAATTAACTTCTGCCAGAATGTGAGTGACAAAACTCACAGCTCAACAAGGCTATGTAAGATACTCATTGCTTGACAGGGTAAGGATGAGGAGCAGATAAATGCTACCAGCAATACTTGGTACTTTCAGTGAACTTTAGTTAATGTCTCACTGTACCCATGAGCATGGGGGCTGTCACTGAACGCAACAGGAGTCTTGTCTCTGATTTTATCCAACTCAGAAATGAAGCATTTTGTTTCACAGAAAGGTAGAGAAGGGCAGATCCAGTGTCTTGTCAAAGTGAAGAAGCGGCGGCTGAATGAGCATAAAGCAAGGATCCCAGCCCTACCTCCTGCTTTTAAGCACAGGACTATTTTCTGAAAGCACTAAAAAAGACTTCAGTCCCTATTGCACACTGCTGTCATAACCAAGGATAAAGATGGAACTGCAAGCAGAAGTGCAGAAGAAAAGTGAAGCTCAACTATTTCTTCTTTCCTTCCAATACCAGAAGATGCAAACTCAGTTCTTACAATATGCTGGCCAGGCGTGGTCCTTATTATCTTCAGTTAATTCCATATGTCTGAGAAGGAAATCAGCTCTAAGCCGGTTAGACTTGCTAAATGAGATTTATCTAAGGCCCCACCCCCAGGTGCAGAGTCATGCACTAAAGATTCAGCATTCTTTAGGAAGATGCCACTTGTCCAGACACTCTTAATAATGGTCAGTAAAATACAACCATCTAGCAACTCATACATAATATTCCCCTCTTGAGTAAAACCCCATTCATCACCTTCCAATCTCCAAGGACCCCCCAGTCCATATCCAAACCAAGAAATGAGTAGGGATGGTACCAGCAGGATCCCTTTTCTCAAACTTATGATGAGCAAATGATGGACATGCACACGACGCTGGAACCTCCAGCAAGCAGAATTTCCAGCATCTTGACAGCCTGGTCCACAACGCTTACTCTCTGGGGATTCAAGACTCATCCGAAGATAGTAATCTTTGGTCATGGTAAAAGGCAAACAGATTTGTTGCTAGTAAGATAAAATGGCTATGAAACACCAATCAGACTCCTATTTACTTTCCTGCTACAGGTACACTCAGTTAACTCTGGCTTAGGAACAGCAAGGTCTGTCCAAATCACAGCCCTGACTCACGCAGCCTGTAGTGAACACCCAGAACACATTTAGGAAAATACTAATAAGGTACCACGCCAACTGTTTGACTCAGAAAACAAGATTAGCACTGCTACATGTTGGCATTTTGACTTCTGAATACTTGCTGGCTAACAAAATCAGGAGCTGTCTTTATAACCTATACTAAATAAAATTATTTACCCCTTTCCTGAAACTACAGTAGCACTTGCTAATGCTGTCAGCTTTTATGCGAAGTTGGTGTTCCTGCAAGGAGTCACACTGACATCTCTGGTTAGCAAAGTCTTTCACTAACTGCTTTGCAGTAACATCCCTTAGGAAAATAAAGCTGTCCTGTATTTTCCATCTTTCAGCATACACCTGCCCAAGAGATGGATATGTGCTATGAAGACAGTTGTGCCTATTCCAAATATTCACAGCCATAACTGGACACACCTTCCAACACCATGAGTGCAGTGCACTCCAGAAGATAGAGCTGGTTTGGCTAAAAGGGAGAAACTGTTTGGAAATCTGAAGGCAGGAGATGGACTGGGTAATGGTGATCACCAACTATCCAAACATAAGGAAGGAACAAATAGAGCAGATTAAGGGCAGTGAATCTCAAAGGAAAACAAAGATTTTAAGCAACTCCGCACAAGTCAGCAGGGCTTCCTGGAAGGCCAAAAAAGTGAAGGAGCACTACAAGTGCTGGAGATGGAAAAAAAAATACAAACAAAAACGATTCTAAGGCAAAACAAAGCTGGGACATTTTTTGTTACTAAGAAAACCAGAAAAACCCAAAGCAACCACACACTAATGAGTGAAACCACTGACACTGTGAACTCACAGAAGATGAGGGAAGTCCCAACATGCTGCCTGGAGGCAAGCACAGAACCACCAGCCACCATAAAAATGAAAGAGGATGACAACCACACAGGGATCTAGAGACCTGCCAGGCTAACCGTGAATTAATTATAAATATCTGAAAGACAGATCAGCAGATCTACTTCTGCAAAGAATCAACCAAATCAAACTGGTCTGCTCTAGTTTTCTGCTGCAGTATAGCAAACACTGCAAAAGGGCAGCATATACTTGTGACACTCTCCAGGAGGTTGAGTGCTCAGAGGGGCCAGCCTGAGGCTCACTTCTTTGCAATATTTTGTGTGACTAACCACAAGAAAGCACTGAGGTGAGAGTTTACAAGTATTTCATCAGGTTTAAAGT
This sequence comes from Campylorhamphus procurvoides, assembly GCA_013396655.1. Taxonomy (NCBI): domain Eukaryota; kingdom Metazoa; phylum Chordata; class Aves; order Passeriformes; family Dendrocolaptidae; genus Campylorhamphus; species Campylorhamphus procurvoides. The sequence continues at coordinate 764,666 of WBMV01003510.1, read as the reverse complement.
CATCCAAAATCAATGCCATGAAACTCACTGATTCAAAGTGCTGCTGTAACGCTGCCACAGAGACAACAAAAAGAATTATTTCCACACAGAGCTTCATCCACCAACATCTTAGTTGAGTCCCAACAGGCTAAGCCCAGATACACAACACTGCCGCAGTACAAGCCCACATTCCTCTCTGCTGTGCTGACTCTTAGGTGGAGGCAAGTCACACCCCACAGTAAAAGCAAAGTGAACAACTGGATATCCATCTTCCACAGCCAGTTTTCCAGAGTCCTTCTGTCAGAGCTATCAACTTTGTACTGTCAGCTGCTGTCTGACACACAGACATACCTTAGCAGAGGAGATAATCCTCCAAAGTATAAAGTCAGCAGTTGTTCAACATGCCTGAAAGACTTGCCAAAGAGATTTAGGCTCACCTAACTAAATCAGGAACCTTCCAAATCTGTACGTTACCTTCACTGGACAGTCAAAAAGAACCAGGTAAAAAGGATGGAGATATCTCAGGGAACCTGTCTCCGCAACCAGGGTCTGTATTTCATCTTTTGCAATGTCTTCCAGCCTTGCACATTTACCTTTTCATTGATCTGCCCACTGCAGATAATGGATGGCCCAAAATTTTGGCTGGTCATCTGCCTGCATGCAATGAAGCTGAGCAGCAGAAGCTGTGGATGCTAACTCACCTTTTGAACTGAGGTTCATATTTGAAGCCTACTGGTACAGCAGTCTGCTCACAGCAGTCTGTGTAAAAGAGTAACAGAATAATTTTCCATTTCTGTAAAAAGCCAGAAATTTCAAAGCTTACTTTACATCTAATTGGCCTAAGACCTCCTATGTACTTTTGAAAGCCTCTCTTACCATGTGTAGTGAAATAGAAAGTCTAATGAGCTCTCAAAACTCCAGAATATTTTAGATTGAGCCATACATAATTCCTCACATGCAAAGAGAGCTGAAGTGGCAGTAACACAACAGATCTGTGGGGCACCTTCTGTGCTGTACAAAAAGGAGCAGATACACATTCAACACTATTCATGGAAGCTGAGAGCCTAGTTTTCCAGTAGTACATACCCTTTTCGACCTTATTCTCCCAGTTTCAGGGATAGGAATTCACACCAAAAGTACACTGTGCACTGTCAGTATTTCTGTAGCAACAGAACCTCAATGTTTCTGTTTGGTTCTTTGACTGATCCTGTTACCCATTTTTTACTGCCTGAACACATTTTCAAAGGTGCAACTAAAAACACTGCAAGGGTACCAACAGTCCAAGAAAATATGTAACAAAAAACCCTGATGCTCTACCACTGCCCTTATTCAAGTAAATCCTTTATCCTTGAGACAAGGTACTTCTGATAGTACGAGCCTGCAAATTCTGAATTGTTTCCCACTCATTCATAGGTAATGTCTTCCTCACAGCAATTCTGATTTCCAGAAAATGTATCCAGGATCTGTACAGTTGCAAGCAGAATTAAAGCACATCCTTTTGTCACCCCCTCTTACAAATTTTCACTTTATTGGGATTGACACTGTAAGAATTAACACGGTTGGAAGCTTTCTGTGAAGAAAAGGATTGCCTTAAACTTCTTTATTCTTCCATGAGATTTCATACTCAAAAGCCTGACTCCCAGCTGGGACAGATCAGTACAGCTCTACCAATATACCAGGAAATGCCACTGATTCAGAGGAGCTAAGGATCCATCTTGGACATTTGTCTCAGGAAACCACAATGTGAGTTATTCTTTTCTCCACAGTGATGAAAAATATGCTTGAAAAGTATCTCTGCTTTCTTCTGCTGTCTAAGAATCTACATACTCCAATTCTCTCCCTAAACAAGCCCTTGAGTGTTTCTCCTGTTACTCTCACAACACCTGGTCCTAAGCCAACAAAGTAATTTGGAGTTTCACTGCCGACCATCACTTGACAATCACATCACTACACTCAGCCCTGCCTATCACAACTTTTCAAGAGGAAGTATTAAAGTCTCCCTCTATCTTACAGGCTCCTATTATTTTAATGCCCAAACACCTCTCAGTTTACAATCTTTGCCTTCCCAATTCTTGTACAATATGGTAAAGGATTAGTTATTCCAGTAGAGAAGGATAACTGAGTCACAGAGAAATTATGTTATTTACTGCAAGTCCCCAATAAAGTCTTTGGAAACGGTCAGACCTCAATTCAGATGACCTCAATCCACCACACAGCCTCAGCTTGTCAAACAGGCTCACAGTAGCTACACAACTTTGAAAAGTCCACAAGCAGCACTAGTTAAGGGCTAATAGTTAAAAAAGAGCTCCTTAAATACCACCACAGGCAGCTTTCTTTCAACAACATGAAAATCAAAGAATATAACTTAAATTATCAATAATACAGAGATGAAAAAAACTAGCAGCCAAGTGACATTCATTTTTAAAAATCAACTTCAATTTAAGGCATTCATAACAAAAATCAATGAGAGTTCTTCTGGAGTCTCTAAGTGCCACACACATGAAGGATGACTTTGGGAAAGCTTATTTCTTAATTAGATAATAAATCAATTCGTTGTAACCTAAGCCTTAAACACTCAAATGGACTGATTTGATAAATATGAATCTTGAATAAAGTAAAAAGGCTCTGCCATTCCAGACAAGAAGAAGTTAATCCTTTAACTTTTCGGTGCCATTTGAACTCCAGCTTCCTGATGCACAGGTTTGAATTATAAGACCAGTGTCTTTCCTTGTACCTTTTGAAAAAAATATGCTGCTTCTCACTCAAAGACATTAAAGCTACTCCAGGAATGAAGAAGGTATCAGTAGGACAGCTCCCTCTGACACCACAACTCAAAGCAACATAATACAAGAATTAGGGACGAGCAGAGCAGTGTGCAGGTGTGAGGAGCATGGCCTCACAGCCAAAGTGCAATGTCCCAGACAACTGCTTCTTTCCTGGCCTCCACCCACGTGTCCTACCCCCATCTCTGTGCCCAAACTGCTCACAGAGGGTCAGAGCAGACTGCTGATGACCCCACAGTGATACCAAACAGGTCCCACTGAACACCTACAAGTAAGGTTACTTGGATGTTAAAAGTTTTTTCCACCTCCACAGAGCAAGTGCACCTCCATTTCACTACAGGCTTCAGAAATATAAATTTCTAAACACGTGACGCAGCAAGATAATTTAACAATGACTGACATGGAAATGTCAAGTTTTTTCCAGTGCAGTCTTACACAGTCTGCAGAAAACAAAAAGAATTAAGACATGCACTGAAAAAACAGGAGAAAAGCAAAAACACTGAGTAGCTGTTCCCAAACGGAGCAACATCCATACCATGCACTTAATGAGGAGGGAGTTCTGTGGAAACAAGTAATAATGTGATCCCATAATTAAAGACTGCTTTATAATATGTATGCAGAAGGCTGCCACAAAGACTGTGCAAACACCCTTTATTCCAGTATTTCCTGAAATGAGCCATTTGACTCAGCAATGTTAAAAGGTTCCTTTAACAGCTTTTTCAGTCTGTGATACATCATCTAGATGGAACTGAGGTCAAGTGCATTAAGAATCTGAGTAACATTCTGTGCTGCAACATGACAAAAGAGGCACTGTCTGAGCTGCAAGGACTGACTAGCACTCAATCTATTTCTACAGCCATACTAGAAACACATGTGGAAGTGTACAGAACTTGGAATTAATTTTAAAAACTTAAAATAAATAGGGTGCTTACATTCTGAATGAAATATATAAATACTAAGTCTTTGGCAGCCTCCTAGATTCTGTATGAATGAGAGTGGCATCCCAGAAACAGCCCATTAACTGCATTATCCACTCTAAAGGTTAAATGGGGAAGGCAAGGACACATAGCAGGGCTTTCTGTCTGCCTTACCAAAAGACCTCAGTCACATACAACAACGGCAAACTCATTCAAGTCTGGCTTAGAAACCCCATTTTTTTTGAGATTTATTAACTTTTAATTAGTAGGCACAGGCGTCACTGTAGTTTTAAATAATCCTCCCTTGGAAAGTGACATTATCTCTATTGTATTTGTATTTCAGCCAAGAAAGAATGCACTTTCTTCTTTATTAACAGGCCTGACACACATAATTAATGAGTAGCTTTGAATGTGATCTTTTAAAAACCCCTATTCAGGATTGGAATGCTGATTATAATTACAGGTGCTGAGCAAAGAGCTTGTCTTGGTACATTTCAAAAGGCTACATATATAATTCATCTCCAGCTTTTTTTCCCAGACAGAGATTTTCAGAGTTTCAAGGGGCTTTCTGAGTGGGGGGATTTGATTTAGCAGGGACTGGTCACTCAAAGCAGAGAGCCCTAAACTGGCCACTGTGGCAACTATTCTTATGAATAAAAAAGGAAACTGGGCTCTGACACAGCAAGCTGTGATTCCTGAAAGTAGTCCATCACCTCAGCGGCCCTGTTAACCTCAGTGGGTCTTACCACATAACCATTTGTAAAACCAAGTCATACTGAGCACAGGGCTCAAGGGATCCCATGCAACATTTCCACTGACACTTTTTGGTTCTGGAGTAATCTCTCTGACAGCCTATTATTTTTTTAAAAGATAAAAGAAAAGCACTTGGGAGAAAGCAAGTACAGCTGCAGCATTAAATAAATTAGAATACACTTGTCAAAACTCTAGACCATGTGTTGGTTTGAGATAGAGAAGGTGTCTGACAATGTTAACCTAACTACACAGGCAGAGGCTGCTTTAAGCCATTATATTCAGGATTCATAAAAGAGAGCAGTGGGTTTCTGAATGCTGCACAAGTTCTGGTTCTCAGAATTTGGGTGTGCATGTATATATTACATGTCTGCATGTATATATATACACAAAAAAATTACACAAACTCTTTTTTTAAAAGAGAAATGGGAAAGGAAAGTATATGGAAAAGGAGAGCTAGCCAGGATATGAACATCTAAAGAGCAAATATATTAAAAACTGAACATGCTATTCTATCACAGTAGGTTCTACAAGCATTTTCTGAGCACTGGCTCCTACAAGCACAAGACTGCTATTGAATCAGAATGACCACCTGAGATGAAACCAAGAGCACAACTGATTTGAGCCTTCATGCCACATCCATTTCTACCTGCAAAACAGAGTCATAGTCCCACTTTTAAGGAGATTTGTTTTTCTTAATCCCATCATGGTGGCTTTGACACTGATTCCCTTTGCAATGACTGAAGTGCACACTAACTCAGGAAAACACCTGGTGCTGTCTGCCAAAGACTGAATCAAGCTAATCAGCAGTGTGCCGATGCATGGTGATGTTGACACTTCAAGGATCACAAAATATTCCATTCAACTGTTTAATCCTTTAATGCTGCCTCCCATCAATCACAAAGCTCACTGGAATAGCAGGTTTCAAAAAGCACCAGTAAGATCATTAATACAGCAATGCAGAGGACAGCACAACAAGAAGAGGACTTCAGATGCCAAATCCTTTCTATGCAAAGCCTAATGCCTGCAGACTGCTTGTATGCCCCTATGTCAAACCACAGGGAGAATTACCTGAATGTGGTTCACAGAGGTACAACCTGCAAGAGCACAATGCAAGCATAAATCATTTCCTATGTGCAATATCAGTCCCTAAATTTAGGTACAGGCACCTCAACTGCAGTGGCTGAGTCCAGAAATGCCCCAGCTAACCATGTGGTCACTGGACATTTGAGCCAGGGACCCAGTTCTGCTGCTCACCTCTGGTAAACCTGTCTCCAGCAGCTCGTTATGATCCTCCTGAAAAGACCCCAGAACACATGGAAGTTGCAAGAAAGTTGACTTAGTGACTCTGACATCTCATGGTCCCTTTCCACACTTGCAGTTACATCTTTTCTCCACTACAATACAGTGAGCACACAGTTTTTCGTAAAATAATTTGCCCTCTCTTACAGCTAAGTCCCATCATATTCAATTTTCAGTTTCTGTCTGCACTATACTGGCTTTATGTTCTAGGCTTTCCCTCCCTTTCACCCCTCACATTTTACTGTGCAGCATTTTGCAATCCCTCAACAATGCAGACAGATTAATTCCTACCACTGTCCCTCCATAGGTCTTGTAAAACATTAGTGAGACATACACTGCCTGTGGGTAGCTGGATACCTCTGGCCAAGACAAATTGAGACAGACACTCTCTAGGATACTCAGGCAACAATCATTAGGGTGTTAAATTATGTGAAAACTATATAGAGTAAATAAATATTTCTTCAGTCTAAGGATTTTTTCCACTTCCTCCCTTCATGTGTTAAAAGTGGGATCTTACTCAGACACACTGAACCTAGGAATATTGTAGGATATACGACTCCTGCATAAAAACATAGGACATATCGGAAAGAACGTGTGCTGTCAGGTAAACCCAATATGGATGTTTACTCCACTTAATGTCACTGTTTAAAATTAGCTATCTCAGTGCTCAAATAACTATGATCACCCATCTGAACAAACTACAGTGTTACAGAATTTCTCCATCACATTTCCATTCTCAGCAAGTTGCTATGCACCTATTTCTCTGACTTCCCATGTTTCCTTGGAATTCTTAAGTATCATTCCCCCATGCCACTTAACTGTACTAGTGTGTTGGCATAAGCTACTGTCACCCTTGTCAGCACTTTTTTTTTTCCTACTGCTTCCAGAAGTCCTGAGGAAGATGACAGCCAAGGGCTGTAACAATACAAGGGTACCATCACCACTGAATAGACAAAAACTCCATGATTTCTGCTCTCTGTTTACCACTGACATCTCAACTGTTCCGCCTTACAAAACCCAAGATATAAACACTTGTAGTTCAGTACAAAAATTACTTTCCCCATCCACTGACTGCAACAAAGTCCTGCCACCCATGACCTTCAGGCAGACATGGAATGCGTGCATTAGAGAGGCAAAATTTCCATGCTAAAGCCCTACAGATAACATGGCATAGCTATAGTTATCTCTCATAGAACCCTTCTGCACCTGACCATGGAAGAAAGAGCATTCAACAGAGCAAATCACCACACAAAAATCAACAAACAGCAATTATGCCAGAGCAAATCACCACACAAAAATCAACAAACAGCAATTATGCAAATGTGGTCATGGCTATATGCAAGGGTACACTGAGCTGATGATGTCTTTAAGGCGAAGGCCTATTTTGCACTGCCCCAAAGTCAAAGGCAAATACGCCAGCAGTAATGGTAACTGAACGAAAGATCTGGGTAATTCTGCCCTAAGGAGAGAGCCTCATACCTGTCCAGAACACCAGTTCTGGTTCCTAACCAACACTCAGAATACTCACCTATATATTCTATCCCTGTCAATCTCCGAATTATTCAGTAAACTGCTACAACAAGGATTTCTTTAAAGGAGATTTGCTAAAAATGGCACATATGGAATCCATTTCAGTCAAGGATTTATTTTTTGTCAGATTAGAAAATAAATTGATAAAATTACTCTTGCTTTCCAAGATAAGGAATGTGCTACACTAATTCTTTATACTTCTTAGCTTCAGGCGAGAGATTTTTGAAAACACAGGAGCATGTACAGACCATAAAATGCAAATTCCTAATCACCTCTCGTGAAAAAGTACACCTTCTAATATTCAGTGCCTTTAGAAGAGAGTAACTGGGCTAGTTATATCCAAAATACAACCTAGAACTGGGTCTTTTCAACCACATTCTTTGATCCCCTTTAATTCATCAAGCAAAATCTAAGATTTCTGCAATTAAGAAGGAAAAAGCTAAATCTTACTGCATAAGAGAGGGTCTTTTCCTTGCACGTACCTAGCTTGGATGATCCAGGAGGCAACATATAGACACATCTTAAAAAACAGTACTGGCTGCTTCTCTGCAAAATTACAAGCTGGATATCTTTCCTGCTCCTCCTTTCCCAGATGCTTGGAAAATCCTTGTGAATTTACAAGAGAAAAGACCACAGCTGTCCAGCTAAACAAACAGCAGCACCTTCTGGATGGATACCAAACACATCTTTACTTGGACCAGGGAAAACTGTTTGGAACCCCAGTGTGGAGACCCCAAGTTTTCCACTTTCATTGCACTGTGGGGTAAGCAGGGAGCCACTCTGGCACAGAAGAGCATCCTGCACAAAGCGTGGGAAAGGCAGCTCCCTCTTGCAGCAACAACCTCTGAAGGAAAATAAAAGTGAAAAGGTGGTTATGGCCTGGCTAATACTGTATTCAAATAAACCTTTAAAACCTTTCTGGTGGTGCGTAATACTGGTGGAAGAACCATGCATTTCCAGAGCCTTGCCCATCTACTACAGTAGATGTTCCTTACCAAGAAACTAGACTTTCAAATTACCCAATATTGCAGGAAAGCATACACTCATGAATTATGCTTTATAACAGGAAGAAGAGGAGCCTATAAACTGAATGTGCAATTTCCGAAAGACGATTATATTCAACACTAGACAACAGGCAAGCAAGAATAACCAGAATAATTACTCATTCAAACTGCATGTTACAAAGGGAAAAAGAATTTTCATATCACAATCTGTTTGACAGTAATATAACCTTCAATGTTGTTTTCCAACAACGTACAGCAAAAAAGGCCATAATTCTTCTTATTATTATTATATTAAAAACTATGTCTGTGCTTGCAAATGTCCTTGTGAGAAAGTGCACAATGTACTCCTTTTTCTGCAAAGGCCACGAGGAAAAGGAAAATCAAATATCTCAGTACTTTCTTGCTGTAATCAAGAACACTAATTAATGGGGCTGCCTCAGCAGCTGTCTTAAAAATATTACCTCTTTTTCACTTTCAGAATAGGCTTACTGCATATTTACATCTTTAAAACTTTTAAGCAAATACAAGAGGATGAATTTTTTTAATATATTTTTATTCAGATACAAAAAAAATACCATAGGAACACACTGCTTTTCAATGATGTCTTGTCTGCACATTACAACAGGTAAAGTCTTGGAAAAATGTATTAGATAAAACCAGCCAAAACCTTTTATTTTGACTCACTCTCCTTATCTTCCAGGGTTGCTTTGCTTTTACCAGACATAAAAGACTGAGATTTTTCAAATTTCAAACTGCTTACAAACAATGTGCAAGTAGTTCAGTGGAAAGAAAATGCAAAACAAAAATTTTTAAAAAGTAATTTCCTCTTAATTATTTTAATGAAAGCTTCCCATCCTTTTCAATGTTTGTTTATATTATTCAAGCCATCCGTGTTATGATACATAAAATCAATTTCGTCAATAATGCTATACTGTACCTTTTAAGTAAAATATTTATTAGTAATGACAAGATCCTGCTGCCATGGGAAGAAGAATTTATATTACTAGATAAATTTTAAAATATTATTTTTGAAACTTGTTGATCAGACACAAATGTTCCAGATTCTTTTCTAAATTAGCTCCTATAACATGACAAACTCTGAAAACATTCCCAACCATTTCAGTGTTGCACTGATCAGATGTAGCAGAGAATGTTATCTGCATGCCCTCCTGCTGTTTGCATGCAAAAGTCAAACATGCTTAGATTTTCAGGATCTTTGTTTTCTATTTTATATACTGTTCCTGACAATTATTATTCCTTAGATCTCAAGTTTTCCCAATGGAAATCCCTCTGTTTCTCTCATCAAACATATCACAGTTTTAATAGGAGATTGTATGTTCAAACCATTAAAGGAGCTTCCTTTGCAAATAGAAGCCTTCAGGGGAAAGGCATTTCATGCACTCCTTCTGTTCTTCTTAACTTTGTTGGTGATGCTACGTAATTCACCACAAATAGATGCTTGACAACTGTCTTGCCCTCTACCCCAAAGGAACGTTTTGAAACTAGAAAACATGTCACTACTTGGGTAGGGTTTTTTTTCCTATGAGAATTTTCAGTGTATTATACAGTAGCAAACCTCACCAGCGTAAAGGAAAACATCAGTGCAATGGTAGAGTGGCTGAGATATTTAAGTGCTACATCTTTTTGTTCGGTGCTTTTCTAAAACACACAGGGGTTTTGCCTCTATCACACACGAGAGTCTCAGTGACTGGGACAGCTGGGATATCCTACTTAGTCATTTCTGGATCCTTCCATCATTTTCATTCTTAGCCATTCAGGCAGCAGCAATGTATTACAGCACCTTATTTCCACTTACTGCCAAATGATAACAATAATCCTCCCTGCAAACCTGACTCCTCATCTAGTTCCCACTGCCATGAAAACAACAATAAGGGGATTAAAGCAGAGATGTATCACTGTCTTCCTCTCCCCACCCTTACAATCTATCAGGCCGGCCTGATTTATTTAAAAAAACAAACCAATGAACAAAAACCACCCAAAACAAACAAAAAATCCAACAAAACAAACAACACGAAACAAAACCAAACAAAAAACCACTTGTTTGTAAGCATGTACCTCATCTGGTGATGTCAACAGTTTCAGGCAAGCCTTTAAACAGTTTCAGGCCTGAAAGATCATACAGAAGAACTTCATGCGATGTTTGAAGGGGAAAAGTTCTTTCCCGTTCAAATCCAGATACAATAGAAACTGGTTTACATTAATATAAACTTAATTAGACCCTGTAATAGGTTAAAACACTGTAACATCTTGAACATCCTCTTTGGGTGCCTAGGGCTGTCTGGTGTATTTAGGCTAATGTGAATCATTTATTACCCTGTGACCCCTCTTTTCAGGAGCACCCAGCTGTGTACTATGCTTTGCAGCCTGTGGAAATGACAGGCCATGTGGCTATTCAACAGGATGGAACCAAAGAACCAATGCTGTGTGAAAGAGGGACGTGGAGTAGGGAAACACTATAGCAGAAAAACCAAAAACAAACCAATAAACACAACAATCCAAAAAGAAAAAGGTGAAAAATTTCGATGCAGAAGGTAAACAACTACTCCTGCAGATTCTCTGATGAGGAATTATTTCACTAGAAAGATGCAGCACAAGGATTGATTGGAGAGAACACTCGGGTATGGTACAGTGTGGTGAGCAGCTGGTACGATATCGCACCTCATTACCCACCACCATTAATGTGAACACCTCACATCTGATCCTCAGATGGAGCAGAGTTCACAGTTCTGCCATTAACACAGGAGCTGCTGCAACACACTTCTTTAAAAATACCTTTAGCCAAAGTCGTTTTCAGCCCCTCTGAAAGCAAGACCAGTCTGAGACCCCTCTAATCAGTGCAGGGGAGAGAACATGTTCTGCAGCCCTTGAGAGGGAGCTGTCCCCCCTCAAGGGAAGTATGTGTACAGGTTGGACACAGGAGAGAGCAAACATTGTGCTGATGTGTGGAGACAGAAGGACATCGCAGTAACTCTGGATGAATCAGTACCCAGCACCCCTCCATCCTTGTCCTACTCTGATGCCAGTTGTCCAGAATAACAACATACATTATCCTGCCTAGCCCAGGCAGCCCCCCTTGCAGCAGGCAATTGCTGCTACAGCACAAATAGTTTTATAGCAAGGACACTTAGCTCTTTTCAGCATCCACGTAAGCCATATGAAAACTAAAGTCCCAATTTCAACAGTCAAGTGAACATTTCTCAGCCTTGCTTTAACTCCACAAACTCCACTCAACATCTCTCTGCAGGCACTAAGATCTCCACAGGGCTACTCCACTTCTCCTATACTGGCTGAATCAAAAAAAGGAAAATTCTGGTTTAGGAGCTAAACAAAAACCCCAAGCCCAGTAAGAAAAGTAGTAAATAAATACATACCCTGGAACATATCAGAGCATACTCTAAATGCTGATAAAGTTTGGGTTTTGCTGCCCTAAGCGACCTTCTGTCCTAAATTAGCTGCTGAAATCCAAACTGATCTTACTCTCTGTTCTTTTGGCTTTCAAACAGTTCTGACAGTCCCATTAACATTGCTTTGTTTATCTCCTCCTCGTGGCTTCTCATCTGGACAAATATTTATTTTTGGTTCTTCTTAACAGTGTACACAGTTTTCATTACCTCCAGGAGGCACTTCAGAAGGATTAACAATAATTTCCATACTCATTTGATGGACACAGTGCTTTTTTTTTCCTCCACTCTATTTGGAAAGGGGGAAAAAAAAGTACTGATTAATGATCATCAACTATTCTTCAGCTTCTCTCACAGGCACTGTATTTCTGTCTCATTTACACCCTCACACCCAGTTAAGAACTGGCTTCAAGGATTATGGCTCCAAGAAGATCCGAATGTCAGAGGCCCAAAAGAAATTACTTATTTCCTTGAACAATAAATAATCTTACAAACTCGGGATGCACATTTGGCAGTCAGTCTTAGTCAAGAACCAAAACCTACAAATGTGTTTATCAGCACAAGACCATGTGTGCAGACACATTGTTTATTTAAGGTATCAGTAATACTCTAAAGGATTGCAAGTCTAGCCAATCAAGAGTTCTTTAAGGCATTCTTTTAAAGAAACCCCCTAATATTTTCAGACTTTTACCCAGAATGGGGGAAGAAACCTGTCATTCAGTCAGTTCTAAATACCGTTTTTTAAACTAGTAAGCAGCATGTCTGGCTTTGTAGTGGCATCAATGATATACTTGGAGTTTCAGCCTCTGAAAACATATTTCATCCTAAACCCAACAAGTTCCACTCGTTGCTCATTATTTCCGGCAGGAACCCAACCTGTCGTAAAAAGGCAGTGAAACAAAGCTACCATATCAGAGGAGAAATCTGTAATAAACAGCAGGAAACAAGTAGCAAACAAGAAACAGCACTAGAGAAAATGAAAAATTGTTTTATGCAAACGCAATTAATTTAGTATCATGACACTTAAAAATTTATTTTGTTTACCACTCACAGATCGCTCATGCTGCCTGCAGTACACTGTTCTTTTTGTTTCTTAATATAATTAGTATTAATGGAAATAAACATCATCCTGTTAAGAAAAGGTTAATGGTACACAACACCTCATCAAGTGTGAAAATGAAATGCTATCAGACAATTTTTTTCATACCAAACATGTCATGATCCACAGATTAAATCAGAATCTCATTTGAGTCTTGTGCTACATCAGAAATACCATAATTCTGAAGAATTTTAAAGGCACTAAACACACCTTCCCTCTCCCCAGGGGAGCAGCACAGCTCCCAGCGGCTCCCACATCAGCAGGGAGGACAGGGAAAAGTGAAGGCAGAGATTTTGGTACCTAAGCACCTCTCAAACCTCTCAGTTCTTCCTCCCACACAAGCAAATTTCCACACTCCACAGTTGCTGCCTAGAGGAATAAATCTTAGTAATATTCCAATATTACCCACAATGAAAGGCGCTGTTGATCTCAAACACTTTTTAAGAGCTTCTGAAAGATGTTTTCAACCTTTAAAGAAAGGCTTTTTTTAGTTTAAGCATTTCCATAGCAGATTCCCAAGACAGTACTGAAACACAAACCAGAAGCTGGTATTGCTCCTCTGTTTTAATCCCAGGCTCAAGAACTTTTCACATCCCACTTCACAAACTCAGTCTTCACCAGGCAGAAGACACTTAATCTTGGCACAAGCTACAACAACAGCCACCAGCTTAATCTTGGTAAAAACATTTGTCACTCAAACTGGCCAGAGGAGAGAAAAAAGTATCCTACCATCAGTGGACATGTTCTGCTGCTGAGAAAGAATAGATGCCATGCAGGATCAGCTACTTTGGCCAGGCATTGTTCATGCACCCTATGGTTGGTCAGCATCTGAACTATTAAGTGTCAGAAAAAAACCCTACTTCTTCCTATCTTTGCTATTACCTTCTCTTCACCCATTTGGGCCTCTGTGCTGTCTCTCTTCAGCAAAAGCTCCACAGCTCTTTCCCGAGCACTTAAAGAAGACTCTTTGCCAGGCCAGAGATGTCACATTGAGTTCCTTTAAACAAGCAGCTGTGGCATACAAAGATACGAGAGGACAAAACCTAGTCTGCTTCAGAAAACTGCTCTGCTAAGTTTTGTACATCCACTGGTGAAGAACTTCCTGTTCTTCACAACTCCACCACATCTAAATAAAATTATCATTCAACAACTTACAGCAAACTACCCAAAACAAAATGAATGGAGAGCAGAAGCTAATATGGAGGGAGGACCTGCACACCTGCTTTGCTCTGTGTGCAAAGCCAGTGCTAGAACTCCAATCCTTTGCTGCACAGGTCATGCCAGAGCTGACTACCCTCAAGCACATCTGATCTTCTCCATCAGCTTCCATTCCAGATGCCACAGTCTTCATACAGAACTGGAATCACAAGCAGACAGGTTGCAAGGGCCTCTGGAAATCTCTTGTCCAAGCACCTATCCCAAGCAAGTCACCCAGACTTCAGCTTCAAAATATGTCCAGGACTGAAGAGTCTACAGCCCCTCACCACCTCTTTTCCAGTGTTTGACCCCTCTCATGGTACAAAAATTCTTCTTATATCTACCTGGAATTTACCCTGTTGCAGCTTGTATCCTTTGTCCTGGACCTCTCATCATGCACCTCCAGAAGAGTTTGGCAGCACCTTTTCTATACCCTTCCTAGCCACAAGGTAGTTAAAGGCAGCATGGAGACTCCCCCACAGCCTCCCCTCTTGCAGAGGGAAGAAAAACATCTCTCTGTCTCTCCTCATACCTCATTGCCCCTTAATCACCCCAGTGGCCCTTGACTGGATTAATTCCAGTACTGATCAATGCCGTTTTCACACTGGGGAACCTCAAGCTGGACATAATACTCCAGCTTTGAGCTCTCATACTCAGCTGTGATTCCAGACCTCACCCGCCTGAAGGGTGGGCTGTCGCATGTTTCAGCTAAAAACAATACTTGCAACTGAGATATGAAAACACTACAATTCTGCGGAGAGATACAAGATGCCCACCAGAAATTCTCATTTACTTTGCTGAACCTTTGCTCTGAGTTTACTTTGCAGTAAGACCTCTGTTCCCATCATAAAGTGTTTTGGAGATTCACTGCTTTTCCTCTTTCTTGAAAGCACACCTGTACACACCCTGATGCAGCACATTACATCTCAACAAAAGCAAGTTCTTTTAGGGGGACAGGCTCCATCTTAGAGTTAAATCTTACCAGGAAACAGCACAATAGCTCCCAGTGACACATCATACCAATGCTGTGGAATTTTCCAGAACTGCAGTGGGACACATAGAATTCAGGTCTATCCACATTACCTGCTGGGACAGACTATATTTCTCACACAGAAGGAGGCAAGCATTTGAGCTCCCATTTGAGTGATGGGACTCCATATCAAGAAGAAAATATAATAAAACATTGCTAAGTGACTGAGAAAGCTGAGCCTGAAGTGAAAGGCAAGACCCTCACCAGGTTCTGCAAACAAACTTGAGTCTCTGTGTAGCAAGAGTATCTAAACAGCTGTAGAGGTTGGTCTAGTGTCACACAATCCATTTAGCTAAGTGAAAGACTGGAAGAAGAACACATTTCAAATATTTTTGATCCCTCACTTTAAGTGACAGCAACCCTCTAAAAAATAAAATAGGCTGTTAAACAGCCAGAACATCTTTAACAAATCACTGGCATCATCTGGTCAGACAGTAAAAACTAACACCACCTGACTTTTTAGGATAACTGCTCATGCCTGCACATAGGAACTATGCAATTGCTGCCAGGAAGCACCTCAACTCCTGCACAGCGGTACTCAAGCCTAAGTCTGCAGAGAAGGCCTAGGAACAAGAGAGAATAAAAACTACAGGACAAATTCCTAACCTGTCAACAAGAAGTTGAATGACCCATCCAGTTGTGAAGCCCCACTGGTCTATGGCCGGAGCAAATGCCCTTGGCTGTCACGTGGCACATGTAATTCTTTGCCAGCAAGGGCAAAGCCCTACAGGAGCTCTGTCTACAGTACAGGGGAACACATCTTCTTCAACAATTACAGGTTGGACTAATCCATTTCATTTTCGGTTCACCAACTCATTCCCACCAGTTTTCCCAAGTCCTTTAATCTCCCTCCCTGAACTGCCACAGAACTGAGGAAGACTCAAGCGTTAGCTGAGGTGTCTGCCTGCAGGTGCTGCTGAAGGCTCTGACCACAAGCATTTCCAAGGGGTGAAATGCAAACACTTGCTCTAAATAAATGGATTTAAACTGCAGGAAAGATTTAAAAGTATAAATAAATAAACACAAAGCTGGCCTTTCTACCACCCACAAAAGAAAACACGTCAGTAGCTCTCTGGATGTTACTTCCCCAGGCATCATAAACACTGTCTCCTGATGGGGCTGCCTCTCCACAAGCTGTCAATTCAGCTACTCACAGGAATTTGTTGAACTAAGCTAAGCGAGCAGATTTACTACTGCACAGTAACTCAGCTCAGCAAGCTGGGAGAGGGAGCCTGAGAAACAGGTGGCTCAACTAGGACTGGGCAGCAGTGGCTGAAGCATTAACCTCTGCCACAAGCACACATGCTCCAAGAAGAGAACAAACACAAAAATGTTATTTTGGAAAGTACCACGGCGTTGCCTATCTGCACTACTCTTCCCCAGGCCTCACTCTGCTGCTCCACCCAACCCTCATGCGAATGGCTTGTATGAAATTCCATGATAGTGCAATCCAGCTGCTGTCAGACAGAAATCCAGGTCACATTGCTCACACAGCTGGCACCCTAGAACAGCACCACCAGCAAACATGCCAAACACTGAACGGTCACCCACGTCAAATGAAAAGGGATGCTTGCCCTTCGGTTATTGACAGAAAACAGAGTGTACGAATTATTAAATGTTATTTCTCCATCTCTGAAGCTTGATGAATAATGAACACTATGATTCACAAATGACTTATTACAAAAATAGCAAAACAAACACTAAGATCTGTTATTTACAAAGGATTGTTCCACCAACTCCAAGCCAAAGTGCCAGGCTGGACCCTCCAGATCCACTTCAGCCCAGTGCAGTATCTCATATGTTACACTCGAGCTCCATGTTTGCTATTCATGTTTCTCTGTGCTTCCAGCACTATTCCACCCAGTTTCCAGAAGAGTGCAAAAATTCATTTTCAAAACAGAAACACACAAATTACCTCTTCATATTAAATTCATACTTGCTTTGCTTTCAATAAACTGTGCACTCAGTATGCCAGACATTATTTTGCTGGTTTACTCACAAAAAAAAAAAATCACTCAGAATTATTGCAAAGCAGGCTAGAATGACTTCCTAGAGATTGCTTGGGTTTTGTGCAAGGCACCGGTTCCCCTCACGGCACAGGAGGAAGGGAGAACTCAGTCACAGCATGCCTGCATCACAAAGAAGCCAGCTCTCACTGTAAGCCATGGTATGCAGGGACATAACCTTAAATGCACCTGTCTCTCTAGAGGGGCAGACAGGTGCATGCCAGGACTTACCAAGACTGCCCGGGCACCTCTCTTCCTGCACAGAGCTGGATTTGGAGACACATGAGTTGTTAGCAACTACAGAAAGATTAAACACACTTTTAAAAAATTCAGGCATTTGAAATAGTAAGATTTCAGGTGGCAACAGCAAAACTGAATTTCTCCTTTTGAGATGGTAGTCCTCACCAAAGAGATCCAACCCCAGATGACAGACTGCTAGGAATTTTTACCTGATATAAATAAAACAATTTATTTTTGTTATGATATGATTAAAGAAATCTGTTCAGGACAATATATCTGAAGCCAACTTTTAATAAGAATTTTTTTTTGAATTCCCAAGTTATTATTATCCTGAAATCAGTAAAGATATTGAAAGTCCTTATGATGGAAGCACAGACTTAAGTACAGAAAAATAATAATCTGATATCCTAACAGTTCATTTTTTTTTGTTGGCATGAAACATTAAAGTGGATATAATTACTTATTTCCTAATGGTGTATATCTCTGTCAGAAAAATACTTGTCCCCAAGAAAACAAAAAACTCCTGTGACAGGTGGTCTTCACCATTACAGCCACCTGATCCAGGACACAAGCCAGCGCATTTCTATTTTTAGAAACTAAATCAACTTCTATTAAACAGAACGCCTTTCTTTTTGAACAGCAAAACGTATTGCTATAGATGCTTACTTTTAAGGTGATGGCAGAGATGAGAAATGGGGGAGAAAAAAGGAGTAATTGCAAGCTGACTAGATAACGTGAATACAGTGCAAATGCACCGAAGATAAATTGAATGAGCTTAAGGAAAAGTAAACTGAGGGACAAGTTCATGTGTTCTCCTCCTCTCTGTTAAAATAAGAACTTAAATATGACCACTAAAGTTTTTTTCCTCATTCCATCTGATGAGCTGATACAGTGACACATGTTTTGAGAAGAAATGCTGTCCTTATACTCAAGACCTAAGGGCCTTTATCTTCTTTGGTCTTACACTGCATGGAGGGAATTACGCCATCCACATCAATGGTTGCCTCCATCAAGGCTCAAGTCCTCTGGGCCATCTCAGAGCAGACAGGGTCATCAACCAGCTGAAAATCCACTGCATTTTACTCAGATTCTCTTGAAAATACCAACCTTGTAAGTTCTGGCCCCTACATCCATACCTGCAGGCATGTGGAAGGCAACAGATCAATTTACAGAAGAACCAAACCCTTGTACTCACTTTCTTTCAGGACCTAGATTTTTCAGACTAGTGGGAAAGATCCCATGCTCAAAACCTGTTCTACAATTCAAACTATACAAACTGTAGCTTCATGAACTTTTCTCACAAAAGAATGTTTTCTGAAAAAATAAATACATGCTCTGATTAAGTAAATTGTGAGGAGTTAATTTGCAATTCCACAATCCCCAAGGGACTTCAAAGACCAATCTCTCTGGTGTTTCATGTATAGTAATTTAACAGTTTACACTGTAAGACCTATGGTCTACAGTGAAGATACCAGGACAAATCTTGAGTACATTATTCACCCTAGTGCTCCTGATTCAAAGGCACTACTAGGCCAATTAAAGCAAACAAGATTTCGCAGTCCACTCACTGCCCAAATGATTAGTACAGCAAGCTGTTTTCCCACTGGGCTGGGATCAACAGCTACACAGCTAAGAGCTTCCACCTGCAAGCACCTTCAGGAAAGGCGTGCTTAAAGAGGCAAAACTAAGCGTGTTCCTCTGTTCACATTCCATTTCACTAAAGTCACTAAGCAATTTAAGTCTGGGCTCTTACAAGCAGAAACATGCAACGTAAGGGGAGCCTCACAGATTCACACATCCATACTCTTTTGAGCCATTCTAAACACTGTCCTCTGCTCCACTTGGGGCTAGATTTTTTTGTTTCCCACAGCCCCTTCCTCTACTTACCAGGAACTCAGTGGGTCATTATTATTACAAGTAATGCTGCCCCAGCTCTGCAGCACCTCAGAGCTCTGGAACAGCAAAGCACTCTTAATACAGAGTGCACTTGATAACAAGATTAATAAAACCTACACGGCATCTTTAGAGGTCCATCTTGTATCAGTGTGGCAAGTTCTTAACAATGGATAAAGAAGAGCAACCAAACAGTGCTGAGTCCAGGCAATTCTAAGCCTCTCCTGCTACAAATCAAGCAAACTGAACAGCCTCTGGAGAGTCTCCATTTCCAGGCCACACTGTGCAGTGCCAAATATTCAACAAGTGACTGTCCATGCTCTTTTAAAGAACTCAGAATGACCTGAACACTATCTACACAAGTGCTGTAATTCATTTTCTATACATAGAATCTCCTGATGAAACTTATCTTCTTTAGATTTGGTTACACAAACAAAACATTGTGTATATTGCTGGACAATATGCTGTTGTAAAGCAAATTACTTGTGTAAACTATTGATAAGCCTTCCTCACCACAGAAGTAAATATGTGTGAAAACTAATTTGTCTCCAATCACTGAGAAATACAGTTTCATCAAGGACAAGTTTAGCTCAGCAATCCTCCCTCTAAAAAAAAGTAGCATAATTGCTAAAAACTTTTGAGATATATTTCCATGGAAAATTATGAACGTTTGTGCTAATTTTCAGGTTTTCCACCCAAATATCATCAAATATAAGGCAAAAAATCCTTGGTTTACAGGTGAAAGCATGCAATATCAATGCTTTGATGCAGATTCTTGAACACTTTTCAAAGCAACTGTGATTATGAGTAATTCTGCTGGAAATTCTGCGGAAGTGATGAATGACTTGTAGAGTTCTCCAACTGGTTTTCTATGCATATGCTCCAGCTGATAAAATACAACTTACGTAACTAGGACAAGACAATTGAGCAATGAAGACAGCACAGGAAATGCCATTTGTGCTGTTAGCCAAAATGCTCATGTGGCATTTATATTCTCAGAGAATCATCAGGAAAGTTTGTCCCTTTTCAGTTCCTTGAGAACAGAAGCACAAGTGTTTACAAGAATCAAGAACACCACTTTTTTTCTCCACCCACGTGGACTTGGCAGCATGTCCCAGTATTCCATGATGTTGACTTTGAAAAACCTGCATTGCATTGCTTCGGGGCCTCTGAGAAAATAAAAACAATTAAAGTACACACTGATTTAAGACCTGCCCTTTTCTCCTACATGTGCCCTGCACTCAAAGAGAGACTTGTTGGTTCCCCTAATACATCTGGCCCCAATTCAGCTGCTGACTAGAAATGGCTCATGGGATGAATGTTGTTGATATGAAGTGATGAACATTTAGGAATTGGGGGATCTGTATAGTTACTGGGCAGTGCATGGTGCTTTCAGCAGTGCAGGTGGGAACAGCGTTAGGGCTTTAAGTACCTGCACCAAAAGTAATACACTTGGGGTCAAAACCATGAAGGAAATAAAACCAATCAGACACCTCTGCAGGACAGAGGGACTGTGAAGTGCTGTTTCTCCCAAAAGGCAGCACTCCCCTGCCTGCTCTCATTAGTTTCAGAGGCTGGGCAAAAGAGGTGGCTGCCATTTCCATAAGTACTCACAGGTGACTGACAGTCCAATGTAACACAGAAGTCCAGGACCAGGGAATGCAGACAAAATGCTCAATTCAAGCATACTTTCCTCTCTGGATCCCTTGGCATTAAAATAGTTCTCCCTACATATTTAGGAGCACCCCTCAAGCTTAGTGCACAATTAAGGACAACCAAATCCACAGGAGAAGACTGAAGCCTGCCTTTTTGTTAATACACCTACAGTTCTGAAATTTATACCCACAGATTCTCTCCTAACATAGGTCTGTTCTGAACAAGAGATGAATTTTGCCACAAAGGCTTGACAGCTCTAAGGACAGTGTCACAGCAAGGGTGTGCACTGTTGGAAGGGCAGGAAAGGGAATAATTACACTGGTAAGCACATAATCACACTTCAGCTGCTAATCCTGCAACACAGCCTACAAGCACAGACTCTTTATTATCCATAATGAAGAAGCTGGGACCTCACATGCATGCACTGATGCTGCAGATACCTGTTTTTTGCTAAAGGACCAGGGCCCAAATCACAACCAGAAAAAGCACCCAAAATCAGTTTTTGTCTTTGACTGGAAAATGCCAAAATTGAACTTCAACACCTAAAAATTACCTAGTGGCCAACAAGTAGTAATTCAGGCGCAGAATTCACTTATACCATATAAAGAAAGGGTGGATAGAAATGTCAGTTACCTCTGAAACACTGCAGTTTCTGACCCAGCACAAACCAATCTCCTTCTGCTTCACTGAGTACATGTGAATGTTCACATCTGTGTATGCATATTCACATGATTACATTTTTAGATTAACTTGCCTGCTTATGTTCATGGCCCAAAGAGATAGAAAACCTACCTCCTCTATCCCCAAAGTCACCTTACAAGATACGTGCCATCATTTACAAGCAACCCTGAAGAATCTGCACATCCTCCCTTTAAAAGAAAATGTAGAGCCACTGATAGGCCACTAATTGTATTACACCCTGCTCTTGGTCCCCAAGGAAGCCCTTCACAAATCCCCATATCAGCAACTGAGCCACAATCTTTAGCAAGGTCTCTGCTGCTCACTTGTAGGGCAGTCTAGGGAATTATGGCAAACCACTAACCATCTTATCCAAGTTACTATCCAAGTCTTTCCCATAAGCTTTGCAGAGAATAAACAAAAGCTACAGGCTTGTTATAAAATGGGTGCTGTACAAACTTTATGAACTGAAAATAAAACATCCTTTAATTCTTCTGATGATTCCAGGTCAAGAACGTCTCAGTACGAGTCAAAGATTGTATGATCCCGGGTTCTCCCACAAAATTTAATCTGCCTTTGGAAACTCTTTCAACAGAAGATGCTAATTAATAATACAGTTCTTTCCACTGATTCAAACAGGCTCTAGATCATACACCATTACTTTTCTATCCTTATTCCAGTTCTCCTATTGAATTCACACTGAAAGTGCAGAGACTGATCTTCTATCCAGCAGCCCAGTAAAGTTCTCCATGACAGCTCCCTTCCTTAAGGACAGTAAAGCTGGCAATCAAGAACCTGAGGCTCACATCATCAGCTGACATCAACCACTGGACAACCAGTTTACAACAGCAATGGGGAACAAAGGACAGAACCTTCTCCCCTGCAGAGCAACAAACAAAACCTATTTCTTCCCTTTACAGTCCTCACACTTACAAATTCATACAACCAAGAGGAATAAGAAGCATACTTATCAAAATGCGCTGTAGAAATCATCTCATCATGGCAAGTAGAGCAAAATGGGAAATTAGTAAGATTATTTAATAGTTCTTTTCCTGTCAGTTGATTATAAAGATTGCTACAATATGAATGTTCATATTTCAACACACATGTACAGTTTATTCTGTAATTCTTTACATTTTAGAATTTTGCACTGAACTGACGGAAATTACATATACTTTCTTACACGCCATGTTTGACATCCAAAGATGTTCTTTACAATTTATTTCCTTGGCCTACATTATTCTTACTGTGTAAGTAAATAATGTAATAGGAAAAGCTTCCTATTTACAGTTCTTCTGTACATGTAGGAGCTACTGCTAACATGTCAATAAGGACTTATTCATGTGCATCAGTACAAAACTGAATGAAGTAGCACTGATTGCAGGTAAAATATATTTCACTTGGAAACTGTCCAGGTAACAGCTTCCATATATTGGCAATAATGTCCCTACTGTTGACACTATTTCTGTTTAACACAGTCCAATTATTAGACTGCAGTAGTATTTGCATAATAAGATCCGTTCAGCTCAGTGGAGAGATGTATGTGCACACGTAGATATGCATGTGCATCAATATCTTTAAGAGTAAGGATGTACAACAGAAAGTTTACTGAAAATTAATACAAGGCACCAACGCTGATCAGGATGGAAATGCCATGGGGAGCTTCACAGCAACACAAATGAGTTCTCTAAGAAAATTTAACATCCATTGCTCTTTGGAGGGGGGCAGAAAATCTTCCTGAAGACTTTTTTGTAAGTAACAGATGGGTTTATGAAACAGGGATAATTCTCTAGCAAAGGACTGAGTTGGTTTAAAACTACCAGAAATGTAGTAATTCTCTACAAAATTTTGTCAGATTCAGAATTGGGCACTTGTAGAAAGCCATCTTTATTTCAGTCTCTTCCCCAAAGGGAAAAAAAATTAAATCCCTGAGTCATAGCTCAAGATTCACAAATACAGGATTTAAAGTAGACCATTATCTGACTCCAGGAGACTGCAGAAAGTATCAAAGCTATTTGCTTAGAATAAGTCCCAGCATTAGCCCAGCCAGGCATTTTGCAGTATCTCAAATGACATTTTATAAAGATGCACTCTTCCATCTGACTAACAGCATGGTTTCATCAGTAGTCACCATAACAAAAATATAAATGGCAAAGCCAAAATTGAACTACAGCTTTTTCAGTATGGAAAAAGGAAAACAAACATCTCCTTTGCTTAATGCCTCACTGGTTAATGTGTTAAGCTAGACAACGTGAAAAAACACTATTTTAAAACACTGCCATAATATTATTCATGACTCCAAGCCACCAAAATTAAACACCAATGTACAGGAACAAGACTGAATCACACAGAACACCCTCTCATAACACTGTTAAAAAAGCTAGGCTGAAAGAGGCCTTTTTCTGGTTTCAAACTCTGGGCTGGCCTTATCCATAAAACTCAAGACCATTTAAGATCTCTTTAGATCATGAATGTCTATAGACCCCATATACATATACCCCAATAAGGTAAAGTACCTCACTGCATCCTCTAGGAAAAGTACTATTATAAACAAAAATTACTACTATTAAGTACGTACAAATTTGGAGTCTTGAAACTGTTCTGTCATTAACATTCCCTAAATTACACAAGTCTTTCTGGAAAAAAAAATAACAAAGCTAAAAATCAAGCAAATATGCCAAAGTTGTCAGACACACACAGAGCTCTAAGCACCTTTACACAGACACACAACATTCTCAACAGCTGATTTAGTGTGAAAGCAGGTGCCAAAACACCAATACAGAACAACAACCAACAGAGTCACTCAGCTACCAGCTGGGAACAGAGTCCCCATCCTGCTTCCACAGGACCATTCCAACCAAAACTCAGCTCCAATTCTCCCTACTGCTTCATACATGCTCAGGCCTTCACCAAGTTCCACACAGTGTTAGAATTAACTCCAACTCCATGACAAAAATGAGGTTATTGTGCCTGGGTTACCACTTAAAATGTTTCTGCAAAATATGCTTCTTTCAAGGACTAGCCCAAGGCTAGCAGAGACAAAGTAAAGGTTCCTAGCAAAGGCAAGCCACCTTGCAACCCACTTCAGAGGGCTTCAGCACTTTGGGAGGCCCATGATAGTGCCCCCCAAGACAAGACATCCCAGTTCTCCATCCCAACTCTGCAAAATGCCACGCAAAACACAGCAGGACCTATATAAGCAGCTTCTGCTCATTTTAGTTACTAGAGCAGTAATTCTGTACATTTAGAAGCACAAATCCTCATAAGGATTACACACTGTAGCAGCAGGACTGGTAAGGAAAAAAAATCTCATGCTCTGTCCTTTGGTCCAACTTTCCCAAGCTGGAGAGCACCAGCACAGCCTGCAATTGCCAATCATTTCCTCCCTCATTCACTGCTCAAACACTTCTTCACTGAAAAAAGAAAACCACATACTCCCAGAAACTGAAACTGCCTGCATCAGACATTGTCTAAAGGAAGTCCCCTAATTATGCCTATTTTGGGATTTACATTTTAATTTCAGCTTCAAGCTGGGCTCTTCTCAGGGGAAAACCAAGAGCAGCACAGTAAATCCTTCATGCACGTTCCCCCTGCTTTGCTTTCCAAGTTGCTGCTGTGGGGTTTTACACTGGTTGAAGACACCACCAACACACAGCAAAAGGATATTACAGCTTCTCTGGATAACAAACTGTTCTGTGTAAGGACTGCCTAACCTGGGGCAGTAGCTTTCAAGAACAGAGAAGATTTATTTTTCCTCTCATGAGGGTAAAATGAGAAATACCATAACATCTTTCACATTTAGAGACTAGAAAATAAAAAGAGTTACTGAACAACTAGATCCATCCTTTCAAGCCAGAGTTGTTCCATATTCATGCAGCTGCCCCATATCGTGGCGGAGTATCATTAGCTTGTCTTTAAAAAAATACAAACACTTCCATTGCATAATGCAAGTTAGCTTGTCTTTAACAAGAATCTCAGCTGCAAAACCAACCACACAGCTAGTAGCCTTAAAAACTGAAGTGGTACCTAAAACAAGGTTTTTTAGGTGGACTCCTCAGAACTCACTGCATTAAATTCACAATAGGCTTTGATATCAACATGAACAAGTAATTAAATGATGTTTCAATGATAAATGTTTTCAAGTTGTGCTTATCAACATTTTAAAATGAAAGTGACAAGAAATATACTCTCTGCAAAGAAGCTGCTCAAAAGACTATAGAGGATAAAAGCCACCAATGCTTATTATTCCATCAATGTCACAGGAACAAAAGTAATGAGCAACCTCTCAAAGGTTCCTGAAGATGTTCCAAAATGTTTGTAAGAAGGGCAATCCGAGTTTACACAGCCTCTTGGCTAGTGTCTTCTTTGTTTGCTATTCCCACAATGTACCTCAAGACCTTTCAAAGGGCAGCGAGCAGGTTAGCCTTGCATGATAGTATTGACCAGTCCTGGATTCAGCAAGAGCTGGGAGATCTGAGCCACTGATTCACAGAACAACTCCCTCAAGAAGAGGCATCTCCCAGTGTAGCAGTGAGGCATTCAAAACACACCCAAGCACCTCAGCAGTGCCACACCTCTTACCTGCCAGAGTAGGCTGATGAGTATTGGGGATGTAGGAGGGAGAGCAGTTTGCTCTTGCTCACTTCTGTGCACCTACACAGGGCCAGCCTGAATTCCTGACCCACCACATCCCACCTACTGCTGCTGCTGCTAACTGGTTACCAATACAGAAAGGGCTTGAGTACTGATCTTCCCAGATCTCCATTTCCTGCTAGTATTCTCACAATTAAAAAACTTTGAGTTTGCCCCTTCTGGTTTGCAGGCACAGTGAAAGGGAAATACAAAACAACATTAAATGCAGGTAAAACATTTGCGTAAGATACTGAGCCAGCTTATATAAATCATAGTGCAAATCACACTATCCTATTCTACTAACAGTCTGAGCAGCCCTTATCTGCCACACACATAATATTCAGAGGGAAGTACATAAGGCCAGCTGCCCTCAGCAAGCAGAATAATGCCAGTTCCACATTACTGCCATTGCCCACAGCTCTGCTGCCTCCAGCCCACCTGCCACCACCCTGGGCTGCTTTGTGCCTCTGACTGGAAGTGCATGAGCTCTTTTGTTGGTCACCTAGAAAATATCACCCATTGTATTTGAGTCCTAACACTTCAAGTAGCTCTAATTCAGCTTTCAGCTCAGTTCTTTGTCCTCTAAAAATAACTCATGTTTAATTGCAACTGGCTACAATTTTCTAATTCTTTGTGACCCCAAACCTCTAAATCTATTACCCAGAGACAGGCAAAGTAATCCTTAATGAAGGTGTGGGTACAATGCAGCATGCTAAGGACCATCTGGCTGCCAGGTGTTCCCTGGCTTAGCTTTTCTTCACAACACACATCCCTCCACCTCCCCTAATTCCAAGGAAGACAATTTCTATCTCAGGATAGTCCTTCATTAAAGACACAGGCAAAGGCTTTATTGCAAACAAATCAGCTGCAGCACAGCAGAGTTCAGAGCCTTCAAAAGAAAGCCCAAAAAGGCTGTTTATTACCATACATACCTCTCTGACTACCAGCAAAAGACTGTGCCAAGAGTATTTCTGACTGTTAATAGGAAGGGAGCCAAGAGCAACAATTTGACTGTAATCCTATGTCTTGTATTCTTCACTCACAATCAAAAAAAATAAATTAAAAGGTAAGAGCATTTTTTTATAACAATACAATTTATATAAAAAGCATAAGGTTTAAAATGTACTAGGCAAGGTTCACAACCGGAGTAATTTGATTTCTTTTAGGGAGCAATGCAACCTACCAGGAAGGTTAGATCCTGTGACCTTTATTTTCAAAATGGAGCATTAACTTCTTTCATACAAGTAAAGGCCTTCCAGTTCTCAGGCACACATTTCTGTCCCTTCCCTTCACAGTCCTCTGGAGCAATTTACAGAGCTGCACTGGTAGAAAGTAAGTCATGTTTGCACAGCACTAGCATTGCCTCAGCTCAACTTCTTGAGCTGGTTTCCCACAGGGTCAGGCAAGGACCAGGCACTGTGGGAGCAAACAGGACCCCACAGCACCAGTTGAGATAAGCATCCCAGACTACCAAACTGAAAGGCTTCTCCTGATTCCCACTACTGTGCTAGGATTTAGTTTGCATAAAGCACTTCATATTTCAGACTAAAGCTAGCAAACGTTTACTTGGGCACCTGCAGTAGTCAGTTCTCAGGAATAGTTTCAGAGCATTTTGCAAAACCAAGTATGAAATTTGCCCAGAAAATCCCCAATGGAAACATGTCCAAGCCAAGAAGTGCTTTTCAAGTTCTGCTGTGGATCAGGACCTAAGCAAACAGGACAAGCTAAAACCAAAACCAGCAGCATACCTGTGATGGACATGCCAGCGGCTCTCACCACTAGCCCAGAGCCAGAGCCCCACCAGCTCAAACACACTGTCCATCCCACAACTGTCCTGCTCATGACTCCAAACTCCTGTAAGTTCCTCAGAAAATGAGCAACATCTCATTTCAAAACAAGGTCCAGCAGAAGAGTATCACCTGGTTATTATTCCATGGTTACATCTATACAGTGAGTTTCTTATTTGTGTCCAGTGCTGTGTTGCAATAGGAAATGGGTGATTAAACTGAAAAACAACAAATAAAAATAGACAAATACTCAAATGCAGCCAGACCTACAGTGAAAGGGAAAACTGCCCAAGACCACTGCCAGTTGTGAAGGATTTTCAAGTTCAGCTGCAAAGTAAAGCCATCATGGAAAGGGAAATATCAACAAGTAACTAGAGATACAGAACCTTTATTCTGGAGGCACACTTGCTTGTTCATTTGACTATCTGCATATTTTACTATCTTTTAAGATACAAGTTTCTGCTAGAAATTATTTTCACAAGCCTCAAAACATTTTTCAAAAAGCTAGTCATCTGCTTAGTGACACAGGCATGGGGAAGGGCTTGTTTACTAACCTAGGAGGATTATACTCCAATCTACATCAAGCCTTGCCTGCAGGTAAGGGCAGTAGAGCAAACAATAAATACAACACCTTCCAGTTCCAAAGGCATGAGAGAAACAAAATTCTAAAGAAAGTTACATCATGCGTGGATCCGGAAAAGAGGTGAATATAAGGAGATTGCAGCTTCTTTATATCTGTTGTTCAACAACTGCTGGAAATCCTGAACAGACAAATGCTCTGAAACCTACCACTTACAGCTGAAACAAGTCTGCACAGCTAATTTTTCAAATGAAAACATAACACACACCTCCAAACTCTTTTTTTGCCTTTTTAACATGTGCAGAGATCACTCACTGGAGGAAAACTCATTTTTCACTTACCTTCCCTCTCCCTTAGACAAGCAAGAAAAAGACATCAACACATTGTCAGAGATAACACAAGAACACACTTCAGGTAAAATATTCCTTCTCTCAGTCATCCTAAGACAAAAAAAACACTCGACTGCAAACTGGAATAAACAGTGTCACTGAGACTGATCTTGAAATAACTTAAAATACGGAAGAAAATTCCACCCTCTCCAGAAAAAATTACAACTTCTATGAGTAAATAAAACAAATTAGAAGCAAAACTCATTCAAGTCTTTCAAGGGACTGAAATCTCAGAACTGAAATTCACCTGAGAATGGGAGGAAAGTAAGGGCAAAACAAATCACCTGGTGCTGCCCACAGAGGTATTTCAGAGTAATGCCCCATAATGCCAACTCTGCAATACCACATCTTCAAGGAAATACTTCTTTCTGAACCTAGTAGCAAACACAGCTTCATTTCCTAAAGTACAGAAAACATTAGGTTGACCAATACTTTCTTCCAAGCACTTATTCCCTCCTCCTGCTTGTAACAGGTGATTAAAGAATTTGTCCCTAAAACACTTAAAGTAATTTTTTTACACTTTGAGTTAAGTGCAGCTTGCACATTCATCATGTTGCTCTGTCCCTATCACTGGAATAAAACAGAAAATTCAGGACCCTACCCAAAAAAAGAGTATCTGCCTTAAACCAGCCAGCAGCATTTTTATCTGCTGTCTCAGAAAGCTACATGCCTTCTGACAATTACATTTTGTCATTGTCAGCATCTTTCTAAAAGATAAATAATTAATTACAATCAAGGACTACTCTTATAAACAGCAGTGTGCATATGCATTTGTGCTACACGGCAACAAGTAGAATAAAGTTCATAAGGAGATTTCAAAGCAAAGCATAAGGCATTGTTTCAGCAGATGTGACTTACTATCAGCGTCTCAAAGCCTGAGCTGGCTATACGGCCTTCAAGTCAATTTGGCCCAGAAGAACCAAAGAACAGAAAATCCCCATAATTACAGCTGCTTGGCACACATGAAGCAACACCGGCAGCACTTGCACAAGTCAGCATCCACCCACAAGTCAGTCTCTAAAAGGACTCACAGGCTGCAGAGGTGGCTGGTGGGAAGGGTTGATGTACCTGTGGGTAATTAGAGGTAATAATGCAGGTCAGTGCTGGCACCCTGACACAGCCTTACCATCTAAGCAAACACACAGCCATTCCAGCAGCAGAAGAATCAATATTACAAATACAGTACAATGAGAAAACATGTTTCTAACTTTTGACTACCTGTAATTATGAAATACAGCTTTGAAACATATTAGTTTTACTTATTGATAACAGTGATTCTGGACGAAGACAAATGAAGGCAAAAAAAATAAAGCAACCTAATTGAATTCAGCTTTTTTTGCCCACAGAAAGAGTTTTGTACTAAAGGTCAGTCTAAATGAATGCAACTTGGCTACACCCCTTTTTTTCCCAAATGCATTCCACAAGTTCATTCTCAACTATTCATATTGAAAGGTATATTTATGAGTATTTTTAATACTGCATTCAAAGACTGACAGTGTCTTAAGAAACACCAAAACTAAAAGATTGTAAGTACTATCTATAAATCACTGCTCCTAATTTTGGTAAACTGTGGAATATAAAATTACAGATATGAATTTGTAATATTGCAAAATGCCTTTTATTTATTAGACATAAATTTATTATATGCTCTAACATATCACTGGGTAATACAAAATGCTTAGATTCAATATTTTGCTAAGTCTTATTCAGAAGCACAACCGGTTCTCTATACCCTGAAAAGCTTAACTTCGCAGAGGAACATGGAATGAAAGTTCTTACCACACTCTATCCCTAGCTCTCTGGAATGAATCAGATTATTAACTGTTGCCCCTCCCACATGGAGAGGTTTGTTTGCTTTTTCCTTTTTTTTTTTCAAATTACTCTCTCACCTGTTTGCCAGCTTTCTTTTTACTACTTCAGGAAATTCCCATATTTTATCTCCCTAAAATGAAAGAAATACAGTTTCCTCCCTCCTGATTTATGTGTTTCTTCATCATTTTCCAGGGGGAGATTTTTTTTACGGGACATCAAATGAACAATGTTACAAAAGACAGAGGATGGGGACAAAAAACTACCTTGCCACACTCCTTCAGGACACACCTAGCCACCACCATAAGAGCCAAGTCTCACCTGGACTCCTGGCAACACAGAGACTCCCCAGTGCATTCTGAGCATGCTGACAGCCTGTGAAGAGCATCCTTTGCCCCAAACTCTGCCCTGACTGAATCACTGCAAATCAGTAACAACTCTGCTACAGGTCTGGAGAAGCTTACTCTTATTTCAGAAAACTCCCCCCTATTCCTATGGCTATCTCTCTGCATCACATATTTTCTAATACAGAGGAGCATGAGAGCACTGAAGGACGGCAGGGCAATTCTGCAAGTAAGGAAGCAGATCAGGGCCATCACCCCCCCCTTCATCTCTGATTCCCTCTCACCCCAAGCTACAGGTTGACAAGCATGATGGGATATGAATGACCAATCACCCAGACCACTCCTTGAGCATGGTCTGTTCTCCTTCTTTGCAAATCATTCAACTTCCACCCCTGCATCTCTCTCCTTTTTGAGCCACTGGATGTTTTTTTTTCCCTCTGCCTTCTTGAGTATTTGCTAATTGCTGAAGGAAATAAAAGATAGCGCTGGCTTCAGGGAAGCCCTACAACACAAGCTCCAAACAGCAGCCCAACACCTGGAAAAGCACATCAGGCACCAGCATACAGAGAATTGTCAGTGAGAGGCACCCTGCACATGGACATACAGCTGCTGGTAATCAAGTCACAGTAGCTCAAACAAAGGTAGCAGCTCTGCTGTCTGAGCGATACCACATGGCCAGAAGAGGAATGGATGCCCGAGCATACCTTACCAGATCATATGAAAGCAGCTGCAAAAATGGGGCAGGGGCTTTAAAAGGCTGTGAGGTCTCTTGGTCCACCAGTCGGCCAGGGAACAGTGAAAACATGTTAACATTAGCAAGTGTCAGCGGCTGGCACTGGGAGCCATCACACCGCAGTGTTGAGCCTCAGGTCTGGCCAAAGTCCCCGAGAGGGGATCAGATCTTTCTGCTTAGACCTGGCAGGCACAGAAAGGCTGCCGCAGAAAACAGTAACTTGGCACAAAAAGAGCTGGTTGACTGAAACAAGCAAACACGACTTCCAGCTAACCAAAATTCAAATCCAGACCTGAATCCTCCTTAAAGTCAAAGAATTTTGAACACGTTTTCAGCCTATTTCACAGCAGACACAGACAAGAGGCTTCCCTCACAGTCCCCCCTCAATCCCTGAGCCTTCCCAGAGATACAGGTGTCCTTGCACTTCATGTCTGGCACCTTGAAATTGCCTGCACTGGCTTAACAAGGTATACAGATACTTTCTACACAAAGAGAGGAGAACAAAAAGAACTGTATCTCAAACCCAGCCAGGGTTCCTCCAGACACAGCCTAGACAACACCATGGTTGAAGTACACAGGTAAAGAGGCCAATCAATCTGCACTCACAGCCAGCAGATACCTGTTTCTGGTCCAGCAGGGAAGCACCCAAACCACTTCTGAATATTCACAGCACTTTCTCCTGTTCATCTCTGGATCAGATTTAGCCCAAGGCCAGAGTTTTTGAAAGTATATCCTTAACTCTGTTCAGGACCTTTTTAACATTCCTACTCTACATTCATTCTCCTTTGAGGTATCTCCTTACTTTGTCCATCCAAAATCAGAACCTCAGGAAAAGTGGCACGGAAGCACACGGAAGCAGCTCTTTGAATCAAAGATAACCTGTATTTCTCAACACAGAACTGACTGTTCCTAGTTTTAAGCCAGAAACCAGCCCCTATCATTCTCTCCAGATAAATAAAATGGAGACATAGGGGTAATTGATTCAATAGGTGCTGTAATTAAATGTTGCCAAGTTAACTGACATGATTGGACTACTGGGTTTGGTTGGTTTGGGGTTTTTTTTTGTGTTGTTTATTCAGAGGTTGCATACATTTCATATACAGCTCATTTTGAAAATGGCTACTGAAATTTAAAACTCCCTCAGGGGACAAAATTACAAGTTTCACAAAGAGAACAGTAACTCATTACAGACTCAATTCACTGGAAGCTACTGGGATCTAACTGCATTACAATTACTAAAAGGTACTACCAGAAAGAAGTCTTCCTACTTCAGCTGGGGGCTTGACCAACACGAGACAAGAAATATTCCTCAGATCCCCTTACCCATGAGTGCCAATTCCAAATGAAGGAGCAGGATTTGCTGAAGGGGCTTAATTCTACCTAAAAATCCATAACTTAAAAATTCACAAGTATAAACTGATTATTTCGCTGACGGGAAAAAGTACCCCAGATTTTCAATAATCAGAAACCAGAGCTGAAACTGGCATTGTCTTTTACCAGATGGTGCTCGTCAGGTGCAGATTCAATGGATTCAACAGTTACACTGATTTTTTCCACTTAACACCGCCTGTTGTAATGGGACATTGTCACCCTCACACCATATGGACATACAGATACATATATATTTTATCTAGAAGACGAACACCATGTGCAAAAATAAATAAACAAACACTCATTACAACACAGTTAGGAAAACAACAGGTTAAAAACGAAACAGTATAAAAGAGTTAAACAGCTAAAAGAGAAACAGTATATCATAACATTGATCAAGCCTATAAACCAGCTTTAACCTGCCTCACAGATTACAGAAAACAAAGAGATTTATTCTTTTCTTATATTATTGAGGTTGCCCGAGCTACACCTTTTCACAGTAATTCCTTTCAAATTGGCACTTTAACCAAGATGCAGGATACCGAGTATAAACACCGACACTTTGGAGCTGTTGCCTCCCTCTCGGCTCTCCAGTCAAGACAAAAGAACAAAGATCAGTTTCACGTGCCAGACTGCCTTAGGGAAAACCAGCAATGAGCGTAAAACCGTAAGGAACAACAGCATTAGCTCATCTTTTCTCCTTAATGCAACAGCAAACAATTAAAGCAAAATGGGTCAATCAACACCTCAAATCTTCTTACCAGCTAGTACAGTAACCCATGTGGACACAGAAATCCAAATTAACCCCATGGATACATCAGTCCCTTCCTCCTATACCTAAAAAGCAATTACAAGTGTCACACTGAATCTTCTTCCAAACACTCTCGTATACTTCAGTAGTATAACCTGTGATTAAACCTACCCATGAAATAAAAGCTTTTTCCTCTGCTGATGCAGATGGCTTAAACCACCTCTCTTTTCCATCACCAATCCTTTAAATCAGCTCCACCTGACGGAAATCAGTCTCGTGCTGTTTCTTCTTATTAGCTGACATGCAGTACAGAACTGCTGCTAATAAGCACACCTGTGTATGAGGCAAAAGAACGCAAGAGAAAGCACCTGCCCTAAACATGTCAAGACCCAATCTTTATCTACCTTAGCATGTGCATATGTGTGTTTGAGGAGGTATAAGCCATGTTGTGATTTTACAGAATGTTGCTCAATTCCATGCTTACTCTAGAGGTACTTGGCATCACTAAATATCACCAAGGAATTTCCACCACTGAGCCCACATACCCTGAATTTATCCTCTTTCTCTTTTCAGCATAACATTACAATTTCTGTAAAAATATGCTTGATTTTTAAACATGCTAAAGGCTCACTTTCAAGGATAATTAACCATGTGTTTGAACAACTGAATAAATCCAGATGGACCAAAACAAGCATCCTTGAGTCTTAGGAACAATTCTACATATCAGCACACACATATTTTTTATTTGTTCATCAAGTACACACAAGCACTTTAAGACAGCACAGAAACAAAATATCCAGGTGGTCAGATAATTCAGAGAGGACCTTGTGAAGTCACATAGGAGCCCTACTGCACCTTTGCAAATTTCTGGCCATTATTCATGTGCACATTAACCGCAGCACTCCCTGATCCCTTCCTAGGTAAGGCTTCAGTTCGGTTACAAGTGTCCTGCAGGCAGGAATGCCTCTTTGGGAACACCAGTAAACCCCAGGGGTGGTTTGTTGGGTTTTTTTTTCTTTGGCTGGGATCCAGAGGTTTTACCAGATCATTTCTCAGCACAGCCACTGCCTGGTCTATAGGCAAAACATCTGTAAGGAACTCAGGCTTTTGGACTGAGACACAATTTATAGAAAAATATTACTATCAGAACTTTTATTTTCCTTTCTTAAGCTAATTGTAATTTGCCCCACCACAGCAGATCAGATTTCAGATTTCACAGATGCTGCAGCTG
Organism: Campylorhamphus procurvoides; assembly: GCA_013396655.1. Classification (NCBI taxonomy): domain Eukaryota; kingdom Metazoa; phylum Chordata; class Aves; order Passeriformes; family Dendrocolaptidae; genus Campylorhamphus; species Campylorhamphus procurvoides. Next base: position 729,553 of record WBMV01003510.1, on the reverse strand, counting down.
CATTACAGGCTCTGTCAGTACCTTGTGACTTTGCAGAGATGTTAGCAATCAAGAGGTGACTTTCTGAAAGCCATCATCATAAAGTTCTCACATCCTAAATTCTTTTTTACTTCTTCCTCTTCCAACCGCTTTAAGAAACAACCCTGTCTCCAACACATGTGTATGACATGCCATATCGGGGGTGATATCTGAAACAGCCCAGCAGTCTGCAATGGGCCGCACCCCCCCTCCCACCCCGATTTCTGTGCTTAGGTATTTCTAGCAATTTCCACAGCTCAGACAGCTCTTAAGGAACCACAGCACCAGTGCTGGAGGGGCAAGAGCCCACTGGTGTCAGCACACATAGCAAATGTTTCCTCCATGAATCCAGATATACGGTTTACCAAACGGTAACCCGTACAGAAAGGAGCATGACACAGGCTGAAAGGAAAGGTATGGTTCTGGGAAAACATCCAGCAACAAGGGAATTCTTAACCTACAGACTGCAGCAATTCATTTAGGAACTGCTGTGATCAGATCGCTTGTGCCTAGGCAAGCACCTCAGGGGTCATTAAATTACAGCTATTTCTTTATTGTCCAAACATACTAAAAACCACAGCTAAGTGGGTATGACATAACATACTGTAACAATTACTTCAGACCTCTAAATCAAGGGTGCCAAATGCCGTTTTACATAACAATCTCTGTTATAAGTAAAATGAACAGCCCTCCAGTGTGCTAAAACGCTCCACATAAGACAAGCAACTTTTTATTCTCGGGATGACAGCTCTTTGGCTGCTCTCAAACACCCCCAGGCAGTGCGCAATATGGGTGCACCAAATTGTGAAGTTCCATTAACCAAATCCCGATCCTTGATGAGATAAGAAGAGGAGGCAGAACTCAGGGCACCATGCTCCACTGCCGAGATCACTCCTCCTCCCAGAGCCCTGCTGCACCAAGGCTCACCTGTGTGTTCCATTTCCACACTGAATGGTCTCACTAAGCCACTGGAGTCATTTTCAGTGTGTTACTTTAGCTCATCTGTAAACGCCTCAGCTCCAGGAGGCTAGTGCCACATTAAGACTGGGGTCTTGCCCACTGCTGAGTGCACCATCAGTGTTCTGCAAAGGGATGAAATCAAATAGGCAGTGAGGAATTTGGTGGTTCCCAGACCAAGGTGCTACAGGGGCAAGATTAGGCTCCATTTTATGCATCACACTTTCAGAACATCATCAGCAGAAACGATCAACCATCCACAAACTTAACTGGATTGTATCTACGCTAACTGAAGAGAGTTTTTAGCACACTCAGGCAAAGTGCCCTCTCTCTCATTGTTCGTGAATCCTCCTTAGTGATCTGTGAAATAACAGCAGGGGTAACTTCACTAGGTCATGCCCTCTCAGCATACTCTCTTTCCACGCAAGGGCTGAGGTGCTGCGATCACGTCATCCAGTCAGAAGGGAAGCAAGAGAAGCTATGGAAAATAAATACAGCCTGCAGTTAGACCTCTTCGTGGGTGCATGGGCTATGAGATCTGCGGTCTAGACATCCCTGCAAGTCTAAACCAGCACAGGTGAAAAGAAAGAGAGTCCTTCACAGAGCGAAAACAAAGGTTTGTGGTGCAAATGACAAGAACCACAACAGAAAGGATACGTGCTTCAATCCTGCAAGGAAGAACCCTCCAGAAAACAAGAGACAGGTTTCCAAAACCGCAAGCAGCACAAATGCTGGACAGCAAGTGATTTTTTGAGAAAGGATGGAGTACAATTTATTGACACAACCACAAAGACAAGGCAGATTATGAAAACGGATGCTGGAGACCCATAACAAAAGACTTAGAGCATATGCATGCATACATCCTACTCTGTCGCATGACTCTATGTTAATGCCCACTTACACGTGAAAACCTCTTACTCTGTCTCAGCAAGAATCCTACATGAAAACCCACCAGCAAAACAAAAGAACATCTTTATACAGAAGAAAACCGACACACTCCAGCACGGGGAAATTAACCACGCCGGTACCTTACATAGGGAGAACAACTGGGCGGCATGCGGCACACCCCCTGCCTCCCCAGGGCGCTCCGCAGAGCACACCTGGAGCGAAGGGCAGGTGGGGGGAGTGCCTCGGACAGGGCACACGGAGCAGGGTCCCCAAGGGTGGGCAGCACCCCCCGAGCCGCCCCACCTGCAGCCGCCCCCTCGGGCACGTTTTACATCATTTTCTTACAGAACGCCCCTTTGTTCGCCTCCCGTGCGCGCACGGCTGCTTCTGGACCCGCGGCCGACGCGTGCAATGCAGGGAATCTTTTCTTTTTTAGGGTGTTTTTTCCCCTTCCCCGCTCCGCGATGCGATCCAGCAGCGCTCACACAGCGCCCTTTGTTCGGCCGCGCAGATCCCCTTAGAGGAGCTTAGGCAGGGTGGGGACAGCGGGGACAGGGGGCACACCCGGAGGGATTTATCCCGCAGATGCTCGGAGCGCTGGGATGCGGGAGCGCCGGGATGCGGCTTCCAGCGGGAGGTGGGGCGGGGGCGACCCGCGGTGCGGTGNGGGGACCCGCACCCCGCATCCCGCCCCGGACCCGCATTGCGGGCACTCCGGGACCCGCACCCCGCATCCCGCAACCTGCCCCGGCCCCGCAACGCGGGACCGGCATCCCGCACCCCGGCCCCGCACCCTGCCCCGCATTGCGGGCACTCCGGGACCCGCACCCCGGCCCCAGCCGCTCATCCTACCCGCACGCTGCCCTTCACCCTGCCCCGCACTAGGGGCACTCCGCACCCTACACCCGCACCCCGCGTCCCTAAAACCCCTCACCTGATCGCATGTGCCCCTTCCAGCGGAGCGAGTCCCGGCGCGGTCTGACTCCTTTTTTTTCTAGAGAAAGGGAGCAAATAATGGTGAGATCGGTGAGAAACAAACAAAAAACAAACAAACGGGTTTATTGCACCTCCAGCACTGCTCTCCCTTACACACCGGTCTCGCAGGGCCGAGCTATCCAGCCATGTCCTGCAATCTGGCAATAAAAGATATCCTGTTATTTTGTCCCCAGATTCTCGGATGAACTTTCTTCCTCAACCCCTCAGAACATCAATTACAGTTTCTGTATTACAAAGTCATCCCTCCCAGAATGCCACCGATGTGATAGGGCTACAGCATTGGCTTGTCACACCTCTTCTAGCCAGAACCACATCGCTTCTGCTCCTTGTGCTGGAGATGAAAGAGTAAAATGGTGCTCTCTTACATCTTCTATTTCCTAAACAAGTTAGTCTAATGGGTTTGTTAAAAAATGCATGTTCAAAAAGCCCATCTGTCAGAATCTTAACCAGCAATTCCAAGTATTTCATGCATCTATTAGCCTAAAAAGAAAAGTTTTTAAATAAAGGTGATCCTGTAAAGATATATACTGCTTTTTTCTTTATATTTGGATGCCCAGGACACACCCTGGCACCCATGCTGCAGTCCAAAAACTTTGAACATTCATTTCAATCTTGTGCCATTTTGCCACACCTCTATGAGCAAGTACTCTATATTTTTTTTTCCAAAATGTCACTAATTTTAGGTACCCAGCTTGATTTCAAGCATGATTTTCAGGAGTACTGGGAAATATTTTTCTTCATGGCCTTTAGGAGATGGTGTAGAATATTTCATATCTATAATTTGGGCCATGTGTGTCTGAGCGGTCAAAACACAGGTTCGGGATAATCAAGGTCCCACCCTTGCTTCTGTTTCTTCATACAGAGATGTCCATCCTTCAACAGCCACTGTATTGGATTATATTCCACACTAATGGCATGTCAACCTTAATGATGTAATTTGGGAATCCTAAATTATTTTAAATATTTTTATGTTTTTGTAAATCAGAAAATTTTCATTATAAGGTCTGAGGCTGTGAGGCAAGGCTACAGACATTTCTTCCAGACCCTTTCCTGAGCCCTCCTCAAGCTCTTTGAGAGAACTTCCTATCACTGCTGTTTACTTGCATTTCATCTGTAAATCAGTGGTGTGCAAAGGGAGAAGGATCTTGCCGAGAGGACAAAGTGATGAAGTTTTCCCCTGGTTACTCACCATCAGTGACGTGTATCCATCTAGAGGAGATGCTTTCAGAGGCAATGGGTTTGCTGCAATCAGTCTTTCTCCCAGGCTGCCAAGAGGAAAGACACTGGGTCAGGGCATGAGGAGCATGCACCAGTGTCCCCAGCACCCTGAAAATCAGCAGTGCCTTTTCCCTGCAGTTTTCCCTTTGTGCCGTCCCTTGGAGGCCTTGGTGTCCATGCAAAGACCTTGATGGATCCCTCCCTGCAAGCACAGGGACTTTGCCCTTCCTCTCACCACCTAGATAATGTGAATGCAGGCAGAAGCAGCCCTCAAAGAAAACGAGCAATTGAGTTGATCAAGGAGAAGTTACGCTTCATCCAAATGGAAATTAGATTCACTTAAAGCTTACAATGTTAAAAACAAAAAAAAATAAGTGGGGAAACAACAGACAGCTTATACTTTTGTTGGAGACAAATACTGTGGTGGGTATCACAAAAGAGATGAAGAGATGTCTTAATGGGAAGACACTTGTACAATAAATAGACTGTGCACTAATTCCTAGTGATCAGAGTGGTGATATAACTAACCAGAGAAATGCTCAGAATATTCCATGTGCCATGAAGGAATCAGCGCCTCTGGCTCAGATGTAGTGTGGCAGCAATCTAGTTCAGCAGCAGTCTGCAGAGAGAGACACACAGACACAGAGAGAGGGTGAATCTTGGAACTTGGTCATTCAGTTCCATCTCTCCTTTAAACAATCATCAAAGATGACGAAAAAATAAACAGGAAAAAAACAACAATGTGGCAGTTGCCATTTTCCCGGAGACAATTATCTAGTCGAATTACATTATGCTTCACATTAAATATTCAACTGCAGTGTTGACACTAGACGTTTTAAGACAGGAAAAATTCTTTTAATTCATGTTAGAGATATTAAAATGTATGCATGTATTTTAATGAGAAATATTCATGCAAAGATCAAAAAGCATCATCTCACTAAGAGATAGCGGGGGAAGATTTTTCCGGACAAAGGAAAAATAGATTTTTACATCACATCAAAAACCATGAGCTTTATAGTAATGCTCTGACATGCTGAATTATAGATCTCTATATGGAAGTCTAGTAAGTCAGATACAGAGGATTTTTTGCCTGCCTGCTGAAAGAAAAAGGAATGACGTTGTCTATAGCCCTCTTTAGAACCGATTCATTTGAAACTGTGGCTGGAAAATGCTATTTTAAAAGGGATTTGTATCAATATATATCTCTTTCTATATAGTTAAAATAATAGTCCTCCACTGCTCCTCTTACAGTTTATTGAGCTGCAGCAGTGGCAGCTTAGGTATTTGGCATCACTTCAGGCTGGGGCGGGAAACATTTAATTTCTCAAAAACCCAGTGACAAGCCTTGGTGCCAATGTCACAACATTAGCTGAGCAAACAGAGCAGTCAAGGCAAAGTCAGCTCTTATTTATGGATGGTGGGAAGAGCTGTAAACACCAGTGTGCATGATGAAACGAAGGTATGGCTACAGCCCCTTTGCACCCTTTTCTCGCTGGCTTGGTAGCAGTCTGCGGGTATGCTCAACAACCGGCTGAGCAGTTTTTTACCACCTTTCCCCTTGGAAACACCTAGACTAAGGTGACTGGGAAAGGCAGCACTCCTGCGCCGGCATTGCTGACATGTTTCCATGGGTTGGAAAACTTCAGGGTCCCTCTAGTGCCCAGAGGAGGCAATGTGGAAGAAAGGTGAACTGAAAAGCTCCTTCAAATGGTTATCAACCACGAAGCAAAACAAAAGCTTCCACGGAAAATAGCATGTACTTACCCCTGGCTTTGCATCACGAACTACACTCAGGTTTTTTTCTGTTTAAGTCAAGAAAAATCAAATGTATCTCATCAGTTTATTTAGAGTAATATTTCCATGTAAAAGCCTTTTTTTTTCTGCCTGTCTCCTATTTGATTACATTTATCCTTCAAAGGTTATTTGAAGATATTATGCATTTGTAGATGTAAGTGCCTCAGGTTGCTACAGGAAAGCTTTAAGCAAAGGTGAGATCTGGCCCAGTGGAAGGACCTATACCAGTGCAATGCTGCCTTTGTAGATTTAGTTATCTTAGGTCTTTTTGTCTAAGGGACTGTACATATGCATATGAATTATGATGGAAGAATTAGATTCAGGGAGCTACACTCTAATCTGCTAAATGCTTTTAATGTCAAAAGCCAGTCTCTGCATGACAAGTAGGATAATTTGAAAGCAGAGGGGGTACAAAATACTTGTGCCACCAACTCTTGGGGATGCAAGGAGACTAGACGTACAGTAGAGAACGTACTCCAGGGATTGTCTCATTTTTCATTGCTGTGATTGAAACTAAAGTGTCCCTGGACAACGTGCCAGTGGGAAAAATGAACAGTGGAGCTCCCTTACAGAGTTTATGGTTATATGCAGAGCTTCTTCCCCTGGCATTTACCTAAGCTAGGTACTTTTTCCTCCCAGCTCTTGAGAATTTGTGGCATCTTGGTTGTGGAGATGATTCCTTTGCAGTAGAGGAGAAAGCTGGGTGTCAGACTTGTCATGTAAGAGACATATCACAGGAGGAATTGTAAAGGTACTCAAAAGGAAGTGAGGGGAGTATTGATCCCTTCATGATTCAGCTGTAGACCGCTCTTTACCTAAACGAACTTTCACTGCTCTAACCCATTTTCTGGGGCACAGAACAACATTTCAGCTATTAAGTTTCTATCTCCCCAAGAAGACAAAAAAAACTCTAGGAAAAAAAGTTTTGGTCTCTTAATATTTTCTAGTTATAGCAGAGAATGATGATTGCTGGGAAGTAATAAATGCAAGTTTGAGCTTGAGTTGTTTGTTTGGACATCTCCAGCACCTCACTACTACAAGCATTGCCTTCTTTATCTATCTTGAAAGTTGTGGAAATAAAACTACTGCTCCAGTCAATCTCATTGTGTCTTCTAAAGGAATTAAAAAACAAAAACAAAGAAACAAAACCAAAAAAACAAACAAAAACCCCAAGAACCACACCACCAAACCAAAAACTATCTGCTGCCTACTTATGGGATCAAACAGAAGATGAACAGAAGGCATTAAGTCATGAAATTTCCTTACATATTGCATCCCTAGCAAAACGATATGAAAAAGTTTCTTTTCAAAATAACTTTGATGTATAAGTTACTAAATAGTCAAACTGGACAGAATACAAGAGATAGTATACTGTTTTTGAGATTTAATTTCCTGTCCTAGGGGAAAGTCTGAACTTTTCCAACAGTAGCTACTGAGGATTAAGGAGCTTACAAAGAATCTATTACGGTGGTTGCATGCTTGCACATGGAAGCTCATCACTGCTCTGATACACAAACTTGTTTTATTAATGTAGAATTTTGATGAGGCTTTTTAATATGCTCATCTTGTGTTCAAACATGTAAATGCTACTGCCTTTTCCAAGCCTAAAGCTTAAAATCATCAGCTGGAAACAGATTAGCCTAATCAAGTTAACATCACAATGTGGGGGAACATAGTTCATCTTGGGTTTGGGCTTTGTATTTCTTTCTGCCTTTCCATGAATAAAACACCAGTATTACTTAAGAGAGTGGGAACACTGCAGACAGAACGAGGGGGCTATTTTCCCACCAAACCTGTGTCTGTACTTGGGTGTACTGGGGGTCTTTTCCATTAGCAAACTTCAAACTCTACCTCATACTCAGCCTGTGTGTGAATAACACATGCAATCTAGGTGCAGTCTGTGTTTGAGAACGGCCTCAACTTGATTGATAAGTACACCCATCACATCTTAGTGATGCAAAAATACTTCCCTCATTTGAGAAAGATGGCCCTGAATGCATGAAGACTTCCTGCTGGTTTGTTATGTTATAAAACTGCTTCTAACTCCTGGTCATCATCAGCACAAGACTTAATAGTCTATCAGTGCTCTAGATGCAGTTACCCAATCTGACTTAGATGGTTTTGCATGTAAGCCCCTTGTCTAATGAACTAATACATTTTCTGCAACCAGCTTCAGGTATGCAGCCTGAGCACCTGAATGTTATTTCCTGAAAACAGAGCTGAACAACCTACAGGTTTGGTGGACACCAGAGGCTGTAAACACAGTAGCACAGTCTCTGCTATCCCTGCAGGTGGATAAACTTAAATAAAAATATTCCTCAAAAATGGTCCACCAGATCTTATTAAATCTGTCATCACTATAGGAAAGCTGTAGCCTGTGCGACATGATGTGCCAAATCACCACTCACACAACCTCCTCTGTTAGTTGACATAGACCACTTCTTTTTCAATTACAAGTTTGGATTTTATCCTTTGAAGAGCCTGTACTCCAACTCAGTTCAAAGAGGAAAGTTAAAGCAGAGCTTGGGGTGCTCATTCCCATAACATACCTCAGCCAATCATCTAAGCAAAAAAAACCAACCCAGCCAAACAAACATCAAAACAGGAATTCATTCTGCCTTGAATATTGAATTCTGACAAAAGACCTGGAAGAAAAATGTAAAGCAGGTTATAATCAAGGAGCTGATGGGTGGAGAGAGAAGTATTTCAGATGGTTGTGACACCTATAAACATCCATTGTCTGAAGGAACTTCTTGTCATCGCTTGGTATTTTGAAGCATCTGTGGATGCTTGCGCAGGTTGGTGTGTTGCCATGGATACTGTCGTGTCAGTGCTGAGGCTTTCAGCAAATGGGCTGATCTGTTTGTGTACCTCTGGAGTGAAAAGAAAGAAAAATCCCATCATTTGTGTGGCTGATGTCAAAGGAAGGCTGACAGTGAAACAAAATGACTCTACATAATTGTTTGCAGAGTCTCCTCCTGTGGAAATGATGGGGTAGGAAAGAGAGGGAAGGTAATGAAGCGAGCTGTCAAGTGCTTAGCAAAAACCCCTTCTGCATAGCTTAAGGCAAGGTCCTTGTACAATAATGTTACCTATATGGTTAAGAAAAATCAATACAAAGGTCTAATAATTCAGTTTCCTAATGGTCTGGAACCATTTTCTGAAAGAGACAAGAAAAACAACAAGGATAAAAGGCAAAAGGAGTGACCAAAAGACAACATAACACAGCAGAATAATCAGCTGTGAGTGATACCCTGGGACCAAGCAATGGATATGCACTATAAACCTAGTATTTAGCTAGTGTACAAGCAGTGCCTTTACCTGGGCACAACTCCACTGCTAAGTGAGAGGCAAAACAGGTTTAGAAGTGACAGGCAAATGAGTACACAGGAAATGAACTAAAAAATCTGGGCAGTGTTCCAGGTTATTTTCAAACTTTGGCTCTTTTGTTGGTGTTAGAAAACCCCCATAAATTACACATATATGTGGCACAAGTCCCCATGAGCTGAATTCCCATGCGGTAATGCAGTATCTTATTCAGCCCCACTTGATTAGGAGTTTTGGGGGTTTGTGCTATTGTTCTAGAGGGAGCCCCACAAAAATTGGGCACATCACTATGTGTTTCACAAAGAGTGTCTCTTGCTTTTGAGGTTAAGGATCATAAAGCACTAACACTTTCCCAGAAGAGGTTTGTTTCTCACTGCTTACATAGATGGAGTAGCCCTTGGTGCACATTTTCTCAGTAGGGCTGTGTCTACCATATATGGACCAGAAATCCAGCATACACTATTTTATAATGAACTCTTCTCTTGGTGACTGATAGGGAAACAATATGAACAATACCCAGTCATAAAACGAAGGTGGGAGGGTGGGCAGGAAAAGAATTGACCCCTTCTATGGTCAGCTGCAATGTCTTCCTGAGCTCACATCTGTAATGCAGACAACAAGAGCAATCTTTGGAGAAAAAGGAGATAAAAAGAAAACCAAAACTACAATCCTTGCCCTTGCCACAGGTTGCTTTGGTCAGGCATCACATCAGAGGTGTAGGGAGGAACTTGGTTGCTTTCCAGCTATGGACCAACATGACCATTTAATTCAAGGAAGCTCTTGAGCATGAAACCATTCCAGCCTTGCTCTGGGAATGGTCCAGCACTGTTCAGCTGCTGGTTCTTATCTTTATTTCCCATTGCTGACTCACACTGAATGCAGATGAACCTCAAGAAAAGCTTTCTGCAGGGTACCTCTCCACACAAGCCACAGTCGCCACAGAGCTGAAGGGTGAGTCCTATCAGATGCTGCTGGATGTTCAGGGAAATTTTCTCCTGCATTCAGATGAATTGTTATTAAATTCAGCTGTTGAGCTGAGCACTCACCTCCAGACTATTAATTAATGTTGCTGGAAGCACAGTGCTGTGTCTTTCACACATAGCTGCTGCAGGAACCAGGGATGCGTCCTGGGCAAGTGGTGGCCCTCATTTTTATGAGGCTGCGAAAACACAGTCCCAGTGCACATGCACATTGGTAGTGCATCACATAACCGGATTCCAATAACCAGGGCTTAAGTGACAATCACAGCTTTTCCTTGCAGAAATCCCCAAGGAGCTCCTTTCCTATCCTGTTTCCCTCTTTTGAGGGCCTTCACTGCGCAATTTCTCCCCAAGCACACACATTCCTTAAAATTGGTGACTCTGACGCCAGTCTGCAAACAAGCCAGTTCCAGCAAAAGCTGAGCTGGTAACAACCAGAGCTGCAAGAGGTAAAAGTTATCAATCATGGTCACTAAAACTTCAGATTTCAGGACCTGTAATATTCCTGCAAATACATTGATGAGTGTCCTTTGGGTCTTGTCATATTTGAAATGCTTCAGTGCCCATTCTGCTATGGTTTGGGCTCTTATTATAGAGTCTTGTAGCTAAGCAACAGCTGGGTAGTCCAAATGTTTTGGTAAGGTGAAGTTATCCTGCAAGAATACATGGTGGCAATTCAGGAGGGAATACTTTGAAGCCGAGTAGTGTTAATCATGGTGGGAAAACATTCATGGCTTTCAATGGGCTTCAGATCAGAGCCAAAAGAATTCAAAATGAGACAGTGGGGTTAGGACAGTGGGTCTGTGTTCAACTGTGACTGAGAAACAAACCTAGAAAAATGATCTACATGGTTGGGAACTCATGGACTTCCACTTGCTGCAGAAAGAAAAGTGGAAGATCAACAAGGTTAATGAAATAGAGATGGGAAAGTTTTTCTAACACTCAAAACAGGAGAAATTCCTGATCCAACCACAGCTGGTCCTAGGACTGCCACATCTGACTTGTAGGTTAAAGAAGAACCATGACAGGGTTAAAAACCCCTCTACTAATGCAAAAGTTTAGGAGAAAGCTGCCCCTTCCTGGGGTCACAAGCTGAGGATCAGACTGTAATTCTGTCATTTAGGCCTAGGGGACTTGGCTGGGGAACTTCTACCTTCACCCTTGTCTGATAAGCTCCAACTCAGCACAGACAGCCTAGTGAAGCTGCATAAAGACCTGCAAGCACTTTTGTGGCCAAAAAAACAAGGATAGAAATTCACTCTTGTTTTCATCTGCATAGACCTCTGATGTAGGAATATAATGCCATTTGGCAGCTTTCTTGAAGCTAAGTACATGCGCCATCAAATATATCTGCAGTACTGAGGTATCCGAGCTGCTCCTGCCCAACAGGCAAATGTGCTTCTCTTCTAACATCGTTTTCACTCTGCTCTTAAAAAACACTTGCAGACATCTGTGAATTGAAGTTCATGGCACACTCGTGCTGCAGGAAATGGCTGGCTGGAGAGGCACAGCAGAACAGCTCAATAGTTAACATTCCAGGCTGGAAGTGAAGACCACCAAAGCCACCATCTCATCCTCCAAAGCTGCTGTGAGGACAAAGACAGCAAAGTATGTCAGGCAGCCTGTGCTCATCTACTGGGAGCTGTGTCATTTCTAGGTCAATAATAACACTTCTATCTCCTTTTCAGATGGACACACGTCAGGATTGCACAGAAATTTGGTGGCAGATGTAGAACCTGAGGTTTCCAACCTGACACCTTAAAAAAATCACATATTTTACCACTTGCTAGAATTCATTTTTGTTTCTAGCACCTTCTCAGCTGTGAACTTCATAGCTAATTCTTTATGTGGGAATCATAAAAGTTTCCCATTATACGTGCCTAAAGCTTGAGTCTTAAGCCCGAATTTAGGAACCGGCATTATCATCAATGACTGGGCAGCTCTCCCTGCTTTCAGTCAGGATTTAGACAGGATCTACCAGGGACATGAGCCTCAGGCTACCATCTGCCTGGCAGGAGGCATCTTTATGGGAATAGATAGAGTTGATTTGCAGAATTCACTGTCAGAGGACTCTGCGAAGGTGAAAAAACTACATGGGCTCAAAGAAGGTAAAAACAAACTCATGAGCACTGGCACCTGCTGAAGGCAGGGAGACAGACCACTCAATTCCAGGGATCACCACGAGCAGGACCTCTAAAGTTCTGTCTGTTCTCATACTGTTTTCCTAAGCATTTGGTACTTTCCATTATGCTCTATATCTGCTGCTCTAAAACAGCCATGGTATTTCCTTTGTTAGAAGGAAGACTGTAAAAGAAATTGTGACTTAAACAATGAATCAGGTTTACCCATTTCTCATAACAATAACAATTCAACTCATAACCCCCAAGCAGAAATAAAAGCACATTTCTGCAGGAAATGTTCAAGGGTCTTGCCTCATCACACAAAGTGAACTGACAGCCATAAGGTGAGGTGTGATCTAATTTGGAATTACCATATAAGACTCCAAATTTATTTTATTAAAGAGAGCTATAACTAAATTTTGATGCCATTAGATAATACAATTAAATGCTGGCTTGCTTGCAGGTCTTTGTATTTTGCTCCAGATAATAGGGATGATATCTACAAATAGATGACTTAAGAGATTTTCTCCTGCAAGGTGTTTAATGGCTACTGACAAAAAAAACAAAGACTTAAGACCTAACCAAAAAGTTTTAATCAACAGAAGTGAATTGAAGAAAGTTGCAGCTTGATATGGAGACCTACTCAATCTTTGATACTCTGTGAACTTCACAAATTCTAAACCCTTTCAGGTAAGTGAAAAATAATTAACTTTCTGCCCTTTTCAGATGAGACAATAAATAACACTCTCTGGGGTTTTATAGGAAATAAAAAGACTGCAGAAGTGGAAATGGATTAAACATTGCCATATCATCGTTTAAATGCCATGAATATGGCCTATCCAACTCAAAACCCCATCACATTTGGTCTCAGTAGTTTGATTTATACTGGATCTCAAACTATAGTGAGCAACACAGAGACAGAGTTTGAGACAGGCAGCTCGGGACCCATCAGAGGTTCAGAATTTGATGGCCACAGTTTGAAAATTACATTTTTCCAAATGCACAATAAACCACCCCAATGTAAATTGATTCTTACAGTGGCAAGAAAAAACAGTCAACTCCTAAACTTTAGAACCACTGTTAAGATTTGGACTGATTTTCTCAGTTCACTGCAAGAACATCTTCCAGAAGCAAAACACAGTATATTAAAGATCCATTAGAGGTGAAATTTTTTACCCAGAATGGCTCAATATTTGCATCCTTATTAACATGTGAGCAAACATACAGACTCGACCACAAACACTGGGTTTTAAAAATAAACAGAAGCCCAGCACAGCTTGCTACTAATAAGTAATGCTAATAACAATAAAGCAATAAAATGTAAGCTATATGATTTACCTTTGTAAGAGTCAGTTCACATAGGATATTTTTCAGAAGTAAACATTAACCATTATTACAATTTAGTTGCAAAAACCTAAAGAGAAAAGCACAGTCACCCTGAGTTTGCAAATATTAAAGATAAAACCATGAGCTTTGCCTATGTCCTGGAGGGAGAGAGGAAAAAAGAACAAGAAAGGAAAAGTAATTTAATGGAAGTCAGTTAATTAGGCTTTTAGTTTATGCCTGGACTTCTTTTAAGTTTTTCTCTGGATGATATTACTTGTAACCACATTCTCCAGAGAGAAATCTTGGATATGTCCTGGGGAAGAAATGCAAGGCTCAAAGCAGAGTCACAGGTTTTGTGACCTGATTTTTTTCTCCAGAAACCATAAAATAAGGTAGGTGCTAATGTTTGTATGGCAGATTCCTTCTAGACAGTACAGCTTCCTTAGGGCTACCATCAGGGCCAAATTAAACAACCCATTTATTGCAACTGTTTTCTTGGTAAGACTTATTGGTCCTTCCTGACCTCTCCATTAAAGACATAAATGTATCCAAATAATTGTTTTGGAGAAGGCCAAGCACATAGTTAAAACCTGCAGATAAGAAGAATACTCAAAGTGTAAACTGTTATCTTGCTTGAGCCAATTCACCAGCAACATGGACAGCTGTGCAAGAAACAGCTGGAAATCCTAATCTTTCCAGGTGGTCCAGGCTAAGCCATCCCCCAGTTGGCTCAGAGCCCTGAGTCTGCCAGTCAGATACAAGTTCTTGTACTATAGAAGTGCTTTTGAACATTTTTTCCTATAAGAACTTGCTTTTTCCATATCTTTTAGGACAGAAAAAAAAATCCCTACAATTACTTTAGAGAAAAATGACTTCCTGTTACCCAAAGGATGCTGCCTCACTCATGGGGGCAGGGGGAATGTTCAACCTTTAGGGTGGTATGTGCTGTACAATAGAGAAATGAGTTATTTAAGACAGCTTGCCTTGATTTCTCAGTTTGCTACTGAAATCCATGATGATATAAGGTGATTCCATACTCAGACAAGCTTCAGTTTCTCAGTGAAGCTCTACCTTCAATTTTCTTCATTAAATATATATACACACACATTAAAAAGAGCCTAGTAAAATGGATTAAATGGCTCCCACTGGCTTCCATGGGCACTGGTTCAAAATATTAATCTGATTATCATTATGGCTCAAATTCAAATTGTTAAATATATATCTAACTGAAAGCACCTGGACAGTCCCATTATGATGATTCATGGATTTAAGAATAGAAGTATGTTTAAATGCTCTCTTGAACGCAGGTCTAAATGAAATCAATACATGCCATAGGTCTTATTCATGAAATATTAAGGGAAGATACATAATTTATTATGCTCTGTGTATGCATATATACCTGGCACTGATTATTCTGTAATAAACCTATAAATAAACTATAAAGCCTCCATTTTGGGGAGAGGGGGGAAGAAATCTTCATTAAACCCCCAAAAGTACACTTTTTTGTGATGTGGGGATTAATTTTATTCCTTTAGATTGTAGATGCCTGCGTAATAATTCTGTTCTCACGTGTTCAAAAGCCCTTTTCCAGAGTGGGAAATAAAAAGAAGAAATCACAGCCTCTTGTACAGCTCTGTGAGGAGATCCTTGAGCCAGAGGGGCTGTGCTGGCCTCTACTGACAGCTAGGGCTGCAGTGAGCACCCGAGCCAGGGTGCCCCAACCATTGTAAGGACTCAGGACTACCCCTCACCAGCAAAGCTAAGAAGTCCCTCAATGCATTTAATTGTGCATTTATCTGGACAGGAAAAAAGGGGGCCCATGGTAGTAAGCCCAGCTTATTTATTCACTACCTGGGAGCAGGTAGTGGGGGCCAGGGCTCCAACAAGCCATCTCCTTCTGGCCTCCAACTCCCAAACCGCTGTGTTGGTAAGGGACAAAGAAAAAATTCCATGAAAGATTTTGAAACTATACCAACTGGCCACAGTGATTCAGGCATCTCTGTGTCCTACAAAGGCAGAACAGGCAGCTCTGCCCAGGGCTTCCCACATCCCAGCCCCACTGAAGTGGGAGAAGGGACAAGAAATAGGAGGAAAAACATCTCTGCTTTGTGCAGCGGAGCAATGCAGTGACAAACTGAGGGTGGGGAACCTTTGAGGCAGGTTCCTCACCTCTAGAGCCATGTCAGGCAGCTAACACATCCTCTCATAGGTCTCCAAACGCTCTATTAGTGGGAATTGGCTCTAAGGATGACACAAGGGATTGTGCCCATTCAGTGCTGCCAGATTTGCCAGTGGGGATGCTGCAACACAAGAGGGAAAACCTGCTGCTTTCTCCACCTTATTCGAGATTTCATTGCTGCAAGGAATTGAGTGAAGTAACACAAGCACCACCAGGTAACAGCAGGGAATACTCACTGCTTCCCAGGCTGTGTGTACACATAAACCAATATGCACAGCTCTGCATAAGCAAATATCAGTGCTGTTTTCTTCTCCCAGCCTTTCATAATTACTTAAATAGTCAAAATAAACTTCTTGAGGCCAGGCTTGACTTACCAGCTTTGTCCCAGGCAAAGCTTACAGCATAGAAGTTTGCAGCAGGAGAACATGTGCAGGATGCATTTTGTCCAGCTGTGTTGAGCCTGGTGTTCATCTCACCACAGAAGAGCAGAAAATGCCTCAGTGATGTCAGAGGTCTCACCAAGCTTTTCCCATTGCATGTGATCTTTAACCTTTGAGCAGCTTTCACCCTTGAACAGCTCCTGCAACCCACCTTTTACCTTTCTTGTTGTGAATTTGGGGTTCAGCCCAGTTTGCTAGTTTTCTTTATGTCTTTAAGTGTGAGAGCAACAAAGCAAGATAAAAATCATTAGTTGTGCTCTAGTTTTGAGTTCAAGCCAATACACCTGTAACTTCACATGACTTCTGGCAGATAATGATGAAGTAGGCAAAATTACTTGAAGAGTTTGCATGAAAACCACAAATAAATTTTTATGCTGTAGTGGATTTGATCAAAACATTCCGGTGGTAGCACCACAAGATCTAAATATTTGGAACTTGTATTCACCAAATTATTCACGCCAGAGGGTTAATACTTCACCCATGACTTCTCCATGCCAATTATTTACTAAGCATGCAACTATGAACGGCTGATAGAGAACAAGCCTTCCAGGTAGCTGCTTAGGAAATCCCTCTGGAAAGTAATTGGAAATGAGTCTGAGCCCTCTGAAAGTCAGGAGGCACATACCCACAGGCAAGTGCTGTGCTCCTACATAAGGCCACGTCAGCCACGTGCTCAGAGCCCACCAGTCAACCAGGTGAAAACCTCGAAAAATAGGAACCAAACTGAAGCTGGTACTGAACATTTAGATCAAAAAGGTACAAGGAGCTGAAAAGTGTTTGCTGCACTCATAACAAAGTGTCTTTTTTTTTTCTTTTCTTTTTCCTGTCAGTGCCAAGGATGATGGCATTATACTGAAACCATGAACACAGCTCAGTATGTGTTACCTATCTCCATCCACCTCTAGCCTGAGGTTGGTAAGACAAGGCAAAGAGTTCTTACACCCTGAGCAAGCCAAAATAAGTCTCAAATTGCTTTCCTGAGCGCCCATAGCCCAAATTGAATCTTGTCTCTACATACACACACAGAGCAGCTTCCCCAAAATTACCGAATTGCTGTGTATGCAGATGGATGCACTATTACCAAACACCCTACAAAATAAGAACTGTGAAACCTTTTCCTTTTCAATTTTTCCTCTAAAGCAGTTATCTTTAAGTACTGTCAAGAGTTACATTAATTCTCTAAAAATAAAACACCCTTGTCCCATGCAGCTGCAAAGGCTTGGTGACAGATGGCGCTACGTGAGCATGAATTTGGGGTTTAAATAGCTACATTAAATATTTAACAGTACGTTTCCTTACATAGGAAATGCACCTAAGCAGCATCAGTATTTTAATTACTTCTTACACATAATAAATAATACATTAGAAATTAAAATCAGGAAGACAATTTATAGAGATGTCACAAGACAGAAAAGTGGGAAGAACTCCCTTAGAGTTGCAAGTGTCCCCCCACTACCCTCCCTCCTTAACCAGAAGCTGAAGGGTAAGAGCAAGAGGAGGTGGTTGCAGGTAATTTCCAGTTTCCCCAGGTCACAAAACACCAGCTGTAGAGTATGGTTTCCAGTAGTAAATCTGCTTTTGTAAATATAGTAAATATTTAAACAGCACTGGCAAGTGCAATAAGAGCAGAGGTAAATTTCCATTTGACCCAAGCACTGCCCTGGTCCTGGCTGGGGGTGATCAGCTGGCAAAGCAGCCTCCAGAGGAAAGGACAGCCTCAAAGCTTGGGGAAAATGGGTAGAACCACATAAATACCATGAAACACAAAGAGTGAAAAGGGCATCCAAAGCACATCTGTGAGCACACTGGGGATCGAAGATTTCAGAGACCCACAATAATACAAAATTTATAGAGCAACAGTAACAAAAATCACAACACCTGCTTTGAACAAGTTTTACCCTCTTTACTCCTAATTAAAGTGTCCAAGGTTAAACTGGATGGGACTTTGAGCAACCTGGTCTGGTGGAAGGTGTTTCTGCCCAAGGTAAAGGCTTGGAACAAGATGTTATTTAAGGCCCCTTCCAACCCACACCTGTACTCATTGACCAGATATTTAAAGAGCAGATGTGATCATGGGAATTTACCTTGTTTTTTCACATTAGTGCTAGTAACATCAGTGATTGCCTTAAAACTGCTGGACCAGTTTGACATTTGGGACTCCTCTAGAAAGTGCATTGTGGTAATGTCTAAGTGAAGAGAACGCCCACCAAGGAGAAAGGGGAACCAAGGGAGCACCAGGGCTGAGTGAAGGACATTAAAAACTAAGCCACAAGATTTTGTAAAACATGGTCCTTTGTACTGTGAGCATGGGATGTTTGTTTCATTCTCCACATGCATAGATTAAACCAATCATTTCTCCACTGGTAATTTAGAGAAATTGTAACACATTTGAAGTTCAGCATTTAGGGTAAAAAAATCCAGAGGAGACAGATTAGCAATGCCAGAAGGTGTTCACAGAGCAACCACCTCTTTTCTCCCACTTTCGAAGCAAACCCTCTGATCACCCCCAACTCCTGCACTTTGATTCACATGGCAGAGCAGCCTCAAAGCACAAAAACTGGACTGCTCTGGGATAAAACTAAACTGGTGGTCTGCCCCTATCATTACAGAGAACTTAGGCTGCATGGACAGACCAGAGCTAGTCTGGAACAAAGCCTGGAAAGCAAGCACAGCCTGCGATCAGGTCCTCAGCACCTGCTGTCTCTCCCTGCTGAGGCTCTTCTGGATCACCACTGGCCACATCAGGGCTGGTGCAGCCCTTGCCCATGGTAAGGGCACCAGTTGGTTCCTCCACATACACCAGCACTGTGACTGCCTTGGGTGATCAGGGTCATGTCCTGGCCAAAGACACTGTCACTGTCTCCCTGTCCCTCTTCTTGCTGGACTCATTGTATCCGGGCTGAATCAGCTGCTAATATTTTTGGTCTGTGTTTTGCCCAGCCACCTGTGAGGAGTTGCTCTCTTCCTGCCAGGTTATGGGAAAACAGGCTGACAGAGATGGACTTGGTCCTTCAAAGAGGCATTTTTTGTGTAAACTAAAATTAATCAGGTTTTCACTACTGGCTGATATCCCTTCAAGGGCACTTGAAGGGGAAAGAGGAGGAGGATGAAGTAAGACCCCAGACTTATTTCATAAAGACACTCTGGAATATACCACACAGGCACCAATGCCCACACACATGGGCAAGAGGGAACTGGGGAAGGGACTGGAGGATCTCTGGCTGGGTGGTGCTGGCCATACCTGCCCACGCAGATGTCACTTTGGGTACTTAGATAAAGAGCAGGTGGCTCATGTTTTGAGACCCGCTCACTTCATGTGACAGGACAGCATTGCCTTGGCAGAGATGCTCACCTGTGAGCCTGCTGACCCTTGAGGATGCAGCCGCTGCTCTGGGAAGTCTGGGCATTCTGGGGTTGGTAAGACAACCCAGTGGGAAACACCTGGGAAATTTAGGTGTTTATACCTGGGGGCTTAGTTTCCCTTTTCTCTCTCTCTCAGGCTTTTCCTGTTTACTTGGCCACTTTCAGTAATAAACTACTGTTTGGGTTAAGTTTTCAGAATTGTCCTAGTTGCAGTTTCCATGGCCCTCTGGACCCTCCCTGGAACACTGTTACACACTTTGTTCTGGTCAGCACCCAGGGCTTTCCCTTGGGATGACCATCATGCAGTGACAGCTGGTGGAGCCCCAGCTCCCATCTGGGCCCTGCAAACTTCCACCCCTCCCCTTCCTCCTGTCTATAAACCTCCATCTCCACCTCCTCACAGCATTCAACCATGAAGTAAGGCAGCTCCTAGAGAGTTTTTCTTGCAGAAGTGAACTGGGAATCATCTTTATGACATTAATTGCATTATTAAATGTGCAAGATCTGAACCACATTTAATAACACACTTGTTCCAAGCAGAGACACTTAATCTCCCACTATCAGCTCAACCCTCAAAATATTTGTACTCTAGCTGTGAGGTTTATATGGGCTAAACAGTAATTACAAAATTTAATAAGCATCCAGTGAAGCTCTCTGAGCTGCTCTGCCTTTCCTTACTCAAGTCAAATAAAATCTGTTGTCCTGCCTTCTAAAACAAGTTTGATATTTCCAAAAACCTCAGTTAGCTGTCAGGAAGACTAAAATGGACAGAAATGCTAACTGCTTTGGGATGGAAAAAACTTTCCAAAGCTTACTTTTTTCAGTTCTGAAAAGGCTTTGAGAAGTGTTTTTACAAAAGGTACTTTTAAAGGCATGGGGAAAAAGAAATATTGTAGGAGATGGAGTTTGCAGGGGCTGATCTTCACACTGGGGTAATGCAGAGCTCTCAGCTACCTCTATCTCATGTTCTGGTCCTGACATCTTTCACAGTGCAGGAATTAAACCAAGAGAGTCACATCAAGAAGAGAGGCACACACACCCTTTGGAGTCATGTTGAACTTGACAAAAACACAACCAAACTCCACTAAATAAATATTTCAACATTTCAATGAAAACAGAGCAAGTACCTACTGTTTCAAATTCAGTTATCAATCTTGCACTAGAACAAACAAGAAAATTACCATTTATACACAGACTTAAGTATCTGATGGCTATAGATAAACTGCAGTGGGGCTGGAAGTTTCCCTACACCATCTTTCTGGGCAACAGGAAAGCAAAAGCTTGCGGAGGAAAGCAGGGACATTTCCTGAGCTGTGGGAATAACATTAGAGAAAGAGATTCACAGCACACTACAAAGAGAAAGGGATGTCTTGGAAAGGGACAAAAAAGCTGTAAAGCTGTAGTGCTCTGACTTTTACAGTATGCAGGAACTGAATGTTTGTTTTCCCACATTTAGGAGATCCGTAAACGAGTATTAGCACAGCAGTGCAGACAGAGTACTTGAGAGAGAATCGGGTTTGTGGAGGTACAGGAAATATCCACATTGAAAGCTACTACAAACTTATTAATTACATATTGTAACATTCATACCTATATGTCTTGTTTTAGATCAATCACTTCAAATTGTAGATGTAGCTACAGCTAAACAAGTAAATGAAATCTGCAACATTAATATCAGATTTTTACAAGTAAATATTTCAAGCAAAATTCTGAATAGCCTGTGCTCAGTATACATTTTTTTGGGTTTAGTGGGATGTTTTTGTTTTCTGGTCTGTTTTATGTGTGTGTATCTCTATTATGATTTGAGGGTGAAGCTGTTCCAGCACCTCAATGCAGAATTCATCTGGAAAATGCTGGAGTGAAGTCATGTACTGGTTTTCCTCATCTTCTTTAGCTCCTGTTATTTGCCTGCATAATTACATCTTAAGTTATTGTATAAGTATTAATGAGCCCATTGTGTCTTCTATCTCCACTTAAATAGCTAAAATTCCAAACAATGGTTGCATTAAAAAACAAAACCACTTTCTTGCTTGGATAAATAAGGACCTCTGTAGATCTTCAGCAATTAGTGTAGAATTCCTCCTGCCGGGAGTCATTCCTCAGCACTAAGGGAAAAATCCCATAAAGCTCCACTGACTGCTGCTGCCCTCAAGCCATTACACTGTTGTCTCAGGCTGCATTTTAGGACAAGGCAGGAAGAGGAACACACGTGCTGCTGTTATAGCTCTCCAGGGCACTGAAGGAAATCACTGACCTCGAATCATAGTGATGAGCCCAATCACCCCACTGCTTTAGAAGATCTACCCAGTTTTCTGTTTGCTTTAGTTTTGGGTGGAAGGGAGCTTCAAGGTTTTCATGCAGTGTCAGAAACTCAAGAAAAACTTTTTGCCATGTGACTCTTAGCCTGGGAGAAAGTATCTTTCAGCTTCACTTGTACAGATATTCACTAATATATTTTACATTCATTCACTATTTGTTTCAGATCCAGTAAAACTTCAGCATTAAGATGCTATATAGCCTTTAGCAGGCCTCAGGAGATAATAAAGTATACAACAGATATAAGGAAAACATTTTCATCACAAGGATGGTCAAACACTGGAGCAGACTGCAGAATCTCCATCCTTGGAGATGTACAAGACTTCAGCAGACAAGCTCCTGAGCAGCCTGATCTAACTAGACTTAGATGACTTCTGGCAGTCCCTCTAAACCTGAATTATTCTAAATTTCTGTTCACTCCAGACATTGGTAGAACAAAACTATAGCAGAAAGTTACTGTAATTGTCCAGCCAGGGATCTGCAGTCTGCAGACCACCAGCACCTGCAGCTTCAGAGCAGCTGCTGCAGCCACATTGGCAGAGCTGCTCCACTTCTGATGGAAGTGCTAACACAACAAACAAGGGGCCTCTTCCTCCAGAAACTAATTCTCAAAATCCCTGCTGTCCTGGTTAGCCAGAAGTTTGTTTCCTGTCAGGTTTCTGTTCTGCAATTCTGCATCTGGCAAGACTGCAGCTGCTAATGGAGCTGCAGAGAGCCTGAGGAGAAAAGGTCAAAATCATGGACTCACAGGATGCTTTGGGTTGAAAGGGACCTTAAAGATCATCTCTTTCCATCCTGCCCTGCCATGGGCAGGAACACCTTTCACTAGACCAGGTTGCTCAGAGCCCCATCCAAACTGGCCTTGAATACCTCCAAATACAGGTTGTAAAATGCATGTACCTGGGTTTTGAAACATTCTCAGAAGACACCACCTACACAATCCAACCCTTTCACATATACTGTTCTTTTAAAAACAATGGAGATGGAGGCACCTTATATTCAGGTGTAGAAGGATGAAGCAAAGAGGGATGGATGGGTATGAGAAACAGTTACACGTTGCTTAATTACACTCATATTTCCTCCAACAGATTTCCACAATCTTAAGGTATTTGCTACAAAAATAAATTACCTACACATACGTAGATATTCAGTAAGCATGACAGAAAGAATCAAAGGAGAAAAAAATTTGTCCAGATGGTATTAGAAAGCAACTGGTTTGCTCTACCCTCCCTTTACAGCACTGCCTAGAGCAAAGGAGATCTGGAGTCCTTGTTGAAGCATGATAGATATCAAATACATCTACAAATCTTAGTTTCTTGCAGGATTCAATCCCTTAAAAGATGAACTAAGTGCTAGCACTTATTCCTGCATCTCTGCTTGGACATCATCACCTAAACACGCTTACTAAACTAAGCAACAGGATAATTAAGCATAAAAAAGGTCAGAACTGCCATTTCAGATACCTCCACAAGCCTACCCAGGAGAGCAGGTTGGAAAAGAAAAAGTGCTTTGTGTGGCAGGGTGCCTGCAAATTTCTGAAGTCATCCTATTTCATTTCTAAAGAATGGGGTTTCTCTACTGTTTACAAGCTGCCAGTGGGAGCATATCTGTATTATCTTTGAAAGAATGAAGGGAATGAAGAGTGAGAAACTTTTTGGGTTTGGAGCTTCCTAATTCGTGGAACTGCTTAAAAATCCTTGGCTTCCAATCAACTCCTGCTCTTGTGGTCAAACCAAGAAAGTGAAATTCAAAATGTTAACTCATTTCATACACAAAGGTGATGACAACAACAATAAAAATTTAAAAATGAACCTCAAGTTGAAAAATACACTTAAATACAATTTGTAGTGTTGGTCTTAAACACTGGTTGACACTACTGCACTCATAATTCCTTTAAGAAAGAATATTTCATTTTCTTTTTTCTACACCAGTAATGTATCAGTATTGTTTCAGTGCTAGATCTTGGTAGGAAACAGTTTTGTTAGCCAAGAAATCAAGATTCAAAAATTCCACCTTTCAATGCTGGGACAAACCCCCTTTCAACTTTTTTTTAGCCCATGACAAACAACAAGGCAAGGAAAACCTCCCCAGAGCACTGCTCCCAGCAGGGCCAGCAGGGTGAAGAGCATTCAGCTTGGATCTTTCCTCTCCATTCCCTGCTCTTTCAAGCCCTGCACACATCATAAGCCAAAACTTTGTAGGGCTGATAAAAAACTACTCTCTGGATGACTCAAGCAACATGATCTGGCTGCACGCCTACCGAGTTAGTCAAATGATATGGCTCTGACATCTTCTCTGGAGAATGATTCACACATGTAGGAACAAGCAGCCATTCATATGTGTAAAAAGAAACACAAAGCTAGGCATTCTCCTTGAAAATCAGGGAAAAAGAAATTTGCTTTCTAACTTAACCCTTCATTTGAGGCATAACCCACAGCCTTCCTCTTATATCTAAAGGGCAGAACTTTTAACGAGATCATTTGGGAATGCAGTTAGCATATTTTTAACCTCTATACTTAAAAGATTTGTTTTCTTAACAAGTGCCCTCTCATCAACCTGATGTGCTACAGCCACAAAGACCAACTTAATTTCAAAGCATTTTGCATCAGAGAGAGCCTCCACACAAGTTACATCAAGGCCCTAGTAATCTTTCAAAATAAGAGAAGCAAGATGAACAGCATCTAATAAACCTTTGAAAATGTGATATACTCCTGTTTTTCATGTTTGTTTCTCCACTGAACAGAATACAACACAGAATGAACAGTTTAAATGCATTCTTAACCAATATATATTGCTCAGTTTAAAAAGCTGCATATCTTTTATGCATCCTGTTGAAAAAACTTGAGTAGGCAGAATCCACAAATGTTTCTGATAGTTATGGAAGGAGAAACCTGTGTCCTTCTGTACATCTGAGAGTCAGAATACTCCCAATATGGCCAATTTTATTTAAAAGAAACCAAACCAACAAAACCCCACAAAAAACCCCTACAAAACACAAGTGGGGCACAGCACTGAAAAAACTTGTACTGGGAAAAATAGACTGGAAAACTCAACTCCAATACTCCAAGAATATCAAGAACATCAACAGGTGATAGCTGTAATCAAGAAGAGAGAGGTAGAATGTATATTAACAGAAAGGGGTTTTACTTGGCTCATAAGAAACATTCATCTTGTAACTCACTATGCATAGTACAGACATTTGGCATCCTGAGAAAAGCAAATAAAGTGGCTCTGGATAAAACTGGAGACCTTGTGTTGTTCCTTCTCTTTCACTAAATAATATTATTCATGCTTTGCATTAAGCAAATAAACCAAAATTCTCAGCTCTAGGCATCAAGGCTCATCCATGAAATAGCTAAGGCATTCTTAACTTCCTCACATTATCCTTTCCTATTCTGCTCTGAATTTTAAAGAGCCTACAGACAGGCTAAAGACATTTTTTTTCCTTTATAGATACAAATGTGAACTTAAAGTCTTTCATTTTTACCAAGGACAGTCATTATCATCTGTTTTTCTTGGCTCTTTACCCACTTTACCTTATTCAACAATATATTTTATTGAAGTCCTGCCAATGTATTTATGACTAGGATGTACCACTTCAAAACTAGACAGCAACTATAAACTAAGCCATGATTGTAATAAGAGCTCTCAGAATTTATTCAGTTCCTTTAGACCCTGATGTAAAACCCACCTGAGTAACATAACCTTTAAAGAACCTTCACTGCATCCTTTGGAGATGCAGTTGGTGTGTTGCAGTGTTGGTACCAATCGCAGTCAACCATTTTAGACAATTTAAGGCCCATCAGTTCCCAAAATAAATCCTCACAGTAATTTATCAATTTCTATGCTACCTATCCTTGTTGATCCACTTTTACTCAAGTTTTCTCTGGAGGGCGTAAAGAATGTGTTTTTGTTTAATAGAAGCTACGGCCCAAGAAAAAGTTTTCCCACAATTATTTCAAATTATCTTGAATTTTTTGAAGTTCAAGCTTGTAATCATCTGAGATGCTGGAAAACACACCAGGTAGACATAGTCTTCCTTGGACCACTTGGCATTTATTTTCTGTACCAGTTTCACTGCACAGCCACCCTCAACTTTGCCCCCCATACTGCACCTTACAAAGCATCCAGTTTTCATCAATTCATGCTAAATTAACATCCTTCTTTCCACCCTGCAGCTTAAAACTCATTGTTCCTCTTACAATAAGCCTTACACAACCAACAAGCTACTAACAGCAAACTCCTGCATGAAAACTTCCCGCACAACTCTCTACTATCAACACATTCCTATCAGAAAACTTGATATTATTCCTAAGATTCCCACTTGAAAAACATCAGGAAACAAAGACCCACTGTGCCAAGAACAGCTGTAACACCACAGTGATAAAACCAGGAGTACATTGTGATTTTGTTGGCATATGTTAGTGCAGAGCTACGTTTGAGAGTTGCTAAGGGTACATGTGACATTTGCTGAAAAATTGGTACGTGTACTCAGAGAAGGGCAGGTAGAGAGGCTTTTTTTAAAAGAAAGAGCCAGAGGGAAATTGCTCTTCAGTGCTCTGAGGTTGAGGGTAATTAGGGCAATCTGTATACACCCTAGGAAACATCATCTGCTCCAAGAAGGACTTTTGCTTACATTACTACCAACCTCTACCCCAAGCACGGGTTTAGCCCTGAAGAGGTATCAGTAACATTTGCCCAGTGGAAATACAACATATTTGATTCAGAACTTCATAGCCACAGTCACAAAAGTAAGCAGAATCCTCAAATTAGAGCAAAGCCTTCGACTCACCCTGTTCAGGTGGCCTGGCTCTGGTGCTCACATACAGACCATTTAACACTGAATACAGCTCTCACCACAGAGGATGACAATCACAGAGCTTGATAAATATAAAACCACCACCAACAAACTACCAAAACAAAAACCAACCCCCCCAAACCTCAACAAACAACAAAAACAAAACCTCCAAACCAACCAAACAAAACCCCAAAAATCCCACACCACAAACTTAAGGCATTTCACAGCTGTCACCAAACCTGCTGTTTTTTATGAGACTCGAACTGGCATTCATTTCTGGGTAAGTTTCAGGAATTACTTCAGCAAACTTGATAAAACATTTACAACTCCTCTAGCACAGGATTCTCATTCCTACAGCCCTTTACCCTGATTTAAAGCAGATGACCCAAACACACTACCAGAAGACAAACAAATAGAAACTAACCAGTATATTCCACCCTAAAGCAAGCCAGTACCTTTCATGATATTACAGCAGAAAAAGCCCAGCCATGCCACACTTAAATACTCCTTTTCTTTCCTGACTACTGGGAGGACCAGTAATGGGGCACAGCTGGTGGCATCTGATGTTACACTGCACCCAGCAGCTGCAGCCCTCCCTTTATTTGGGTACAGCTTTAATTAGCCATGATACTTTGGGGGTAGTTACAGCTAGAAGTTGGTTTGTTCTTTTTAAGAATTATTGACAGGCATATTCTCAGTGTGAAAAGGGTTGTGAATGTTACAGTCAACATGTTAAAAAGAGTTGACAAGCAACCTAAAGAAAGCCTGTGTTTCAGGAAGATTCAAAATTTTAATATCTATGTTTTTTATGGCCCAGGAGTTGAGGTAAAAATTTGCAGGTTACTGATGAGACAGTTCAACTCTTGCTGTGCATCATCATATGATGCTACACAGGGAAATATCCTCAGTGAGGTCACCAAGGGATCATCCTTTTCTCTGAGAATAGTGCAGGCAGTGTGACATTGTGGGCCACAAAACTGGACTTCCAGAATGTACATCCACAGTAAGAGTTTTCCATACCCCTCTCTCTGTGTTTTAGGCTTGCCAGGTGGGAAAAGGCACAGCATCAGCCATCTAAACCCACACACAAAACACGGCTTATAAAATACATTGTAATTACTAGGATAGCCTGAAAATATTGAAAAACAGGTTCTGTTATCATTGCAGAAGCATGGGAAACACTTCCCACACTGAATAATCATCACTATTAACAACAGTCTGCTATCTAACTGAGAATTTAAAGTACAGTCAAGGTATTGCAAATTAGCCTCTTCCTTTGGGGCAGAGCTGAGTGTGACTGCCATCTCTGAGGATGTATCTTTCTGTGACTACATATTTCAGTGTACGGGAGAACCTCGCAGCTTCTTATTGCTCCAGCTTTTGTGGATGGAGCAGAAAACATTGCCGCCTACACTGAAGGTACAAGGTCCTTGTGGGGCACAGATAAATGAAACTTTTTGGAATGAATTACCTGTGTTTTATGGGCAGGTGTAAGGAGTCACAGGTTAACAGCACAATATTGGCACAAGCTAGTATACCTTATAAAATCCAAATTATAATAAAAAAGTAACATAAATATTTTAGCAAACTGGTGCATATGTATTTTTAATACCTTCAAACTGCAAAAGCAAACGTTTTCCTTTATAAAGTAAACTGTTAATAAATAGCACTGGACACTGAGTTTCCTAAACTGACACCTTGGAAGCCACTGTCTGAAATACCTTTCAGGCTGTCTGGGAGAACATGGGGTAATATTGCCAAGCAGAAAGTAACCTTCACCCAGAGAATATCCCATTTACTGGCATTTCAATAGAATGCTCTCATTTCCCAATTATGCCTCAGAGGAAGGGGTTTGGTTCTAATACCTTGACCATACTTTAAATTCTGCCTTACCTTGCCCTGCCTAAATTTACCCTCCAGTCTCCCACCCCTTTCCAGACTCCCATGCCTTTTCACTCTCTCATCCCTGTTCAAACTCCCACCCCAGTTTCAGCCTCCACTGTGTTCTGGCCTCTACTTGCCCTCCAGCCTTCCACACCTCTTCAGCCCCTCATCCTGTTTCAACCTCCACTCTTTTCTGGTCTTTGCTTCCCTTTCAGGTGCCCACTCATTTTCAGCCTTCCAAAAGAAGAAATGTGCTAAAATCATAGAGTGAAATGCAGCTGGCAAGCACTAACATATTTTTTCTATTTTTTTCTTTTTTCTGCTTATCCTCAAGTAGTGTGTTAAGAACATCCTGTGCTGTGTTTCGTGCTCAAGAAGAATCTGTCCATGCTGGGTGATGGGTTACCGTACTTAGATGTCAGCCAAAGGGCTCCTCAAACTGTGGGATTTAAGGGTGCCCAACACTTCTCCTAATAACACTCAGCTCTCCACTGCCAATCCATAAGTCCCAAGATGAAATATTAAGGAACTGAATAGTTGCACCCCCTAAAGTATTAAATATCAGCCATTTGGGGACTGTAGTTGTTTAGTTCTGCTCTGATTTCAGACACAAGTTGTTTTCAGGGGCAAAGCTGGGGAAGAATACTTTGTCCACCCACACAGGCAAAGAGAAGCCAGACCTTTCAGCATCTCTGGCACTTTAATTTCTTGGCACTCTGGGATGGTGAGAGAAATTAAACATTAAAGCGTGAGGGCTGCCACAAGGTCAACAATGTACCTAGAGCTCTTGTGTATTTCAATTTAAATTGTACAAAGATTGGGCAGATTTTCCTGTAACTGATACCCAGAGACCCTCTTGAAAGGGACTGTGAGGCAGTGGGAGGAAGCAAATGTCCCTGGTACCCATCAGCCAGTGGCAGGAGGCTTCGCTCCAGCTGCAGGGGCAATGAGCGGAAGAAAGGGAGATAAGCAGCCAGGAAACAGGGCACAGCAGAGCAGAAAGCCTTAAGGAAGCAGAAAGTGAGAGCTGCAAGGGGAAAAGCAAGACCAGCGTCCAGTGTTGAACAGGAGGGAAGTCCACAGCAGAAAGGAAGCCTTCAGGAAATTTGAGATAGTGTGTCAGAGTGAGGGCTCTGGGGTAAAGGCTCCATGAGGCTCTGGAAGGAAAACAACAACAGCAGGGGGGAGCAGAGGGACCATGAGCCTCTCTGTAAAGACCCTGGGGCAATGGAGGCTGCAGCATGGGATGCAGGAGCCCGGTTATCCTGTCACTCTGACAAACCTTTTAGAAGGAAATATGGTCCACTTTTAGATACTCAGTCTGAGAGGCTGCAGCATGGGATGCAGGAGCCCGGTTATCCTGTCACTCTGACAAACCTTTTAGAAGGAAATATGGTCCACTTTTAGATACTCGGTCTGAGACAAAAAGAAAACAAAAAACAAAAAAAAAATAGGTGTGCACATTTCCCTATCTCAGCAATGCAAAGAGAGGACCCAAAGGAGCTACACTACCTGGGACAGAAACAGGTCCATATGGAGGACAAAGATGTTCAATTTTCCCAATGGACCATATAGGATAAAGTGAACAAAATCTCTTCAGGTGTCCTATTTCAAACCCTAGGCAACCACACACAAATCTGTATTATGAGAAGGACAGATTTGCTGTGTTAAACATTCAACATTTAGGAACCCGACTATTAGAGCTGTTGATGATATGTGCATTTAACCCCACTATTCACTGGTGACTGATTCTGCCTTTAGTTATATAGTAATACGTTACTTCATCTGTGATTTTCAGAACTCATCACCTGGGAAGGGTCCACAGGGCAGAGCCACAAGTACTTTCTTTTCACTGCTTTAATCCTGACACCCTTTTTCTCTCCCTCCCATCTCCCTTCATCATCACTCATTAAAGCTTCCAAGCCCTGCAGTGTGTGTGTGGGGACATTGGCTGGCCCAGAGCACCCTACCTGCCAGCAGGGGCTTATTTCTGAGCCAGTAATCTCTCCTGCATGACAAGGCTTAGCTGGGCTTTGTGTAGGCATTTATTGCTGCTCTGTGAAGGAAGGGGTGACCTGGTTTGCCATGCCCAACCTGGGGTCACAGCAGCGGGCTCAGCTGGTGCTGAGATAGGGTCTTTTCACTGGGTTTCACTGGATAACCAAGGCTTGTTTGTAGGGTATGACCAAGGGAGTAGTTCATCCTCAGGATTTCCTACATCCTCATCTGCCCTATATTGTAACCAAAGAGAAGCTGCCCACCAAAACAGCTACTGCTCCTAAGGTGGCTTCAGCTAATTCTCTATCATTACACGTTTCTCCTGAAAAACTGATGTGTAGTGCATGCACATGAAGCCTTGTGTGAGGCAGCTCCAGGTCTGGAACATGGGCTCATGCTCGGAGGTCAGGAAGCATGGGAAGAGCCACTAATTAATGCAATGCTAGGGGTGTGGGCTGCAATGCCCAGGGTGACAGCTCAGAGGCATGGGCAAACACATCTTGCCCAAGAACCCTACTGGGAACAAAGCTACTTTTTTTCCCCTCTTCCCCAAAAATACAGAGAACAAGAATATCTTGACAAAGAGGGTCAAGGCCAAGTACTTTTGTTGTTGATCTCAGTGTTAGCAGAGCTGTCAGTGGCGCCACAGATGATAAAATTGCAGAGAGCTTTTTGGTCACACTGTGTTTTGGTGTCACTCTCCCTAATGCCATGTCACAGGACCATTTAGGGATGCACCTTATGCATAGGGCTCGGCTGTTTCTCCTCAGGAAATGGCTCATGTGCATCAAGACAACAATCAGCACCTGAACCTGCACCTGTGCTCCAACACCACTGGCCAAAGTGAATAATTATCAAATATCTTGTACCCTGTTAAGGAGGGAATGAAAATCCCTCTCCATGGATAACAGAATGACTGATTAAGCTCTCTCCTGAAGGACAGGGAGCTGCTGGACTGTCTGAGAGATGAAGAAAAGGACTACTTTTTTTTTCTTTCAAGTTACACAGTGCGTTAGGGAATGGGAAGGCAAGTCAGGAGTCCCAACTCCAAATGTTCTGTAGACTATTGGGACTGTACTATGAGCAGGCATAACCAGCTGGTATGGGATTTGGGTTATTTCATGTGAGGGAATGCAAACAATAGCAGCCAATAAATCTCTGCTGCACAGCTGGATTTCAGCATCACCAGCTGTATTACTTTCCTAGCACATAATGTTCATTTGCTCATTCATTCTTACTATCCCATTGACTTACCTGCCTAATTTATAGCATACAGACTCTTCAAGTTACGGATTTTGGCACCTCACAGAGTAGCAGCAGTGTGCAGTGAAAGCAGACAATGGCACTGCCAGTCCCCCAAAGCTGGGGACCCGCACAGCACTTTCCAGCAGCACTGGATTCGCCCAGGGTGTGACTCAGAGTAGACACAGTTCATCTCATCTTTGATATTAAGCTTGACTGATACTTCTCTCAGACTCGATACACTAGAATATTATAAAAAAGGCAAACTGTGATACCAGTTGAGTTCTATTATGTATTCTGTTTGATATCTTATCCTGTCTTTAAAATGCTGATGTCATTCACTCGCTGTCCTCCCCACCACCACTGCAGCAGCCCCCGAGGCTCTTGCCTTTTCCTGGGAACAAAGGCTTTCTGAAAGCAGGAGCCCCTCCAGTTGCCTGTTGCTACTCCTGCCTGCCCCCAGCAACCACAATCAACCAAACTGTGCTCTTCTCATTGGCATCCATGTGAAAGCTGTTCTCACCCTACACACTCTGATAGTTATTGGCTTCAATGGAAGGAAATATACACCCATATAATACCCAGGCTGAAATCAAGCTGTTATTTTTCTTGCTAACATGTCCAGAAATTTACTAAAGCTATGAGTCAAGCCCATCAGAAACCAGAGACTTTGCTTGGGAATAAACAACTTGGGTGTTTATTCCTCCTGCCTCCTCATCTGCCATGCTGCACCAGAGAAGGGTGCCTTCTGATAAGCAACATGTCAGGCTAATTATCCACAGAGATTTTAAGCAGCATATTTTCTCTCTGGACTGATCTGACCCAGCTGTGGGAAAGGCATGGTTTTAATCAATCCTTCTATACATCCCATGACACTCAGATACATGTGCATGCATAGGTATGTGCTTCACCCAGTAAAATAACCACATTGTACACCCTTAACAAGCTGCCTGTCACATGCTGTTCTGTTTGCCTTCCTTTTGCTGCATTTTAGTGCTGTTTCCAAACAAATTAGTGCTTACAAAGCATTTTTTCCATAGCTATATTTTTGCAATAGATTGACCCTCATGCAGTTTCACTGGAGGTAAAAAGGGAATATTAAAAGCTATATACTGTCTCAATACTGTTCACTAATCACATGGGAAACAGAGGGAAATCAACCTTCCTTCCAGCATGTGAACAGTCATTTAAAAGGGACACACCATCCAAGCCCACATTAGAAGCTTCGATGCACCCAGTGCTCCAAAGTCATCCAAGGTCTCCTTTTCCTAAAGCAAGTGACAGAGCCCGGTTCCAGTGAGACCAGAGCTCTGCACAAACTGCAGGGTCATTTATGGACACTGCACTGAACAGTGTGGGATATGACTGCTTATTGTCCCTGGAGACACCTGAGGTCAGTGCTGCCCTCACTGCAGCAGCAACAGAGGCAGCTTTGCTCCCAGATGGCACTCCTTTCCTTTTCTTCATCCTCACAGAGCATTATTTTCCCTTTGGCCCTAGCTATGGGGATTGAAAGATGGAAGTAAGAGTAGCTTACATGAAGAGAGCAATGAAGTAGATGCTGGATGGGAAGCAGGACCTGTACAAACAGTTTAATTGAGTAAAACACTACCTGTTAGCAAACACTGACCTGCTTTAAGTGCAGGATTTAGGAACACCAAGCAAAGTTCAGCACAACCTGGGGAAGATTAAAAAAAAGCACCACATTTTCACTGTACTCTGACTCTAAATTGCATGGGAGGTTAGGGGAGTCTCAGAGACCTAATTAGGTAAGATGTAAAATAACAAACATTTCTTTCTTCTCAAGTTTCTGAGAACGGAGAGAGGAGAATGGTAAACATCATTCCTCAAAAGTTTGGTTTATTTGGCTTTTGGTGTAGCAGATTTTCTTTCTCACAGTAACTGCTATTTGCTGATTTCTTAAAAAAAAAACACCCCAAACCAACAAAAAGTCCAAAGTTCAATAATTAAATAGCATTGTCAATGGCCTTCATAGGGCTTACTGCTCCCGTAATGGTGCTCACCTTGCTGTATTTACTGTGACCACCACAGGCAGACTCGTCTGGCTGGAAAACATGGGAAACAGGCCACAGTGTGGATGGGAAACACCAAGCTACAATGTCCAAAATACACCACAGCTATGTCTTCAAAGGGGAACAGCTTTGTTGTCCAAATTGTTCTTACCTTTCTAATCCAGCTTCCTCTCTGAAGGTCCTTTAGCACTCCTAAGGCAGCCTGTGCGGGAATGCCCTGCACACAGCAGGCAGGGACAGGGGGACATTGTGTGTCCCTGTGTCCCTCGTGTGTCCCCAGTGTGGGCTGGGGGGACACATTCATGGCTCTGTCACATTGTGGCGTTCCCAGAGGATGTGGGCAAGAGCTCTTCCCACTCCCTGAGCGGGTGTGAGAGCCAAGAACAGGACAGGGACAAGGCAGGGTCAGCTCCGGCACGCTGAGGTGGAATGGCCACCCTGAGGGCACAGGGAGCACAGCCAGGACTGGGCCCGTGGCTCGGCCACACGAGCAGTGCCCACATTCCCCACAGCAAACTGCTAAACTTCTGCTGTAAATCTGTTGGGTTGGGTTGTTTTGCCCCTCACACTGCCCTTTCCCATTGCAACCCATATGATGGTTCCTGGGCCCCTCACATCAGACCAACCGTGTGGTCAACATGTTTGCTTTGCAGCTGAGCACAATGATTTTGGACAAAACAAACTTTAACAACATACTTGACTTTGCGTCTACCTAAAGGAATAAAGTGGAGGGCCAAAAAACATTACAAATTGAGGCAACATCACAATCAAAGAGGACACGTTTGAGGACGCTGTACTGAGGGATGCATGCTCCTGCAGAACATGGTATATAGTGCATTTGTGAAGGTTTAATGTAGGGTCACATAAAAATATATGTGTAAAAAAAGACAGAAAAGGATTTCCTGGGGAAGAAGCAAGAAAACAATGTCCAACTATGTTAAATTTATAAGATTGTAATTTAAATAAAGTCACTTTAAAATACCAGTAGTCTAGCTTGTCACAAAGCCCTTACAGACGTGTTAAAGTAGTAAATGAAGCTTTAAAGTGTTTCAGTGTGGCCCAGGCCACAAGACAGAAGAGATGAGGGAGAGAGAGTGCAAAAACTTATTGAAATAATTGGTCTTGTGCAATCTGTCTTTCATAGATCCTGGGTGTTGTTTGTATCAGCACAAGACACAGAGGTTCTGTCACAGAAACTGCTGTGATGGGTAAAAGCAGTGTCAGAGTATGTAAAAAAAACCTTTAGGCTCCTGAGTTAGTTAAAGGATTGTGAAAAATGGCTCCTGCCTCTTCTGGGAAACCCATCACGCCACCCTCATTGTTCGTGCGTTAATGAAAAATCCATATTCCTCTGTAAAAACAGCAATCTGGTGACTTACAATTAGGGGAAGATTTTCAGTGTAACATCAGGATGTGTGACTGCTACAAATGGTGCTCATTTTCCTATTGTTGAGGTTAAAGTGCAGCGACTTGCTCTGCTCCAGGGATTTACAATGGGAGTAGTGTTGGGTTTGCCAGTGGATGGAATAAAGGTGGAGAGATGGTATGAGAGATCTCATCTTCAGAAATGTTGGTTGGAAAAGGATAAACTCCCAGCTGTCTGGGGATTTTCTACATCTTTAATAAGAGTTTTATGGTTTCACAATTCTCTTTTTAGCAGAATATGATGGGGTGAGTGGTGACTGCAGACTCTGCAGTTCCAGTGTTATCTCTGTGACTTAAGTGGGACTTTGGGTGAAATAATGAGTTTTGTAACAGCATTATTATAAATATCCCCAAATATTTCTGTGCTTACTTATCATATTTCAAACCACCTATTTTCAACTCTATTTTCTTGCTGAAAGGCAGCCCTAATCCACTAAAGACAATATTGACAGAACACAACAGCCCTTTGCACTTTAAGTACAGTCAGTTCCCCTCTGCAGACTATAGCAAAGAGGACCGTTCCTTGACTTACCCCATTTTACTTTCTTTTAAGGATGGGAGAATAGGAAAATAGAAGATAATTGCAAATATGTTTGCACTACCTGCAAAGAATTCTATTAAAGCACAAGATTTTTTTTTTGCTTTTTATATTTTCAAGAGCAATATAAAAAATATGATGTTGGTTCAGAAGTTAGGTAAGGTCTGTGTTGGCAACTACAATTCTTTTATTGGACATATGCTACCGAGCATTGAACACTTGTTTAAGTAGGCATGGATTTAAGAATAACACCACAAAATCAAATGGATAAAGTGCAGACCTGTACTGAGAACCAGGCCTGCTAAGTCTGTCTACTTCGACAGCTGAGAAAAAGGGGAAAAACTGCCATTATAAGAGAAGAAGCATATTTTAAATTATGGTTACAGAATGAGACAACCTTTCCTGCAAGGTCCAGAGCACTGGAAAACCCAGGTCCCCTGTGTACATGCATACTGTGTTTGTTGCAGAAAGTATTCTAAGTTACTTACACAGTGGTTTATTTATAAGAAAACTTAACAAAGCTGTACTGATTAAAACAGTTCTCTTAAGATAGTTTGTTTATATATTTGAGAATTATGTTTCAGAATAAAAAATTATGCACTTTAAACCAGAAAACAACCTACACCAACACAGTAAGTTTCAGCAAACAGTGACCAAGAAAGAGTGAGTGGGGGAAGCCAGTGTGAGTCATGACTTGAGTGGTGGTCTTTGCCAGATCTTATTCCTTGTATCAGAATTTTCTCCCTAAAAAGGATTTAGGAGATAAAAAGGTAAATGGAACATGTCCTTGTCTTTCTCCATCTCATAAGGGCAGTTTCCTACACTTCCTAGTAACAGAAAAAAAAAAATATTTTCAGAGCCTGCACACATGTGGAAAAAAAAAGGCAGAAAACAAGAGGGAGAATAAAAACTAATATAAGCTAAAACATTATTTTGTAGTAAACAATAGAATATAACGTGCAATAGTGCAATTTCTCCTTTGCTGCTCCAACAATGAAGTCTTGGAAGATAGTCCCCTGCATGTCACTGTGTAGCATCCCACATCTAACTGCGTGTTTGCCGGGCACTGCTGGGTTTGCTGGGCTTTGGAGCCGAGTCACTCTGTCCAGGCTCTCCCTTCCCCTTCCCAAGGTGGCGGAGCTTCTGATCCCAGCGCTGCGGATTGAAAAGCAGAGAAATTGTAGGAAAGATAACAGAAGAAGAAATAAATCATATTTAAAACAAAAATGTGTTCACAAACAGCAGTAAAAGGAGAAAAGCTGTTGTTGTTTTCATCACATTGCCCCGCGCTGGTCTCAGGGGTGGAATGTGAGGTTATCGGGAAAAGTCACTTTAAATAGGGAAGCCATTTCCTGGCTTTCTTGTAGCCTCTGTGCACGAAGGGGCTGATACAAAGCATAATGGCTTCAGCACAAAGGGGACTCACCTTTGAAATATTAAAATGAAGCTACTGGCGCAGTCTTTGGGAGAAGCAGGATGAAAAAGCAGTCAAGTGATTTTTTCTAATTATTAAAAATTATTATTATTTCTTTATTTTTACTTTTGCAGGAATAGCAACCACAGGAAAAAAAAAGACATAAAAAGTACAGTTGGTTCAACTGATGATGGTTTTGGAAAAGGAGATGATAACAAGAAATGGTGATGATGTGGCAGGGTCCTTAGCAGCTGCAGGCTAGGCATGAGGGTAGGTCACAGACCGCAAGGAAGTGAGAAAATAAGTGAGTTCAAAACTAAAAAGGCCCAACAAATGATGTTCCCACCCACATGGAGTTAAAACACCCCTACTCTTTGCTTTTTTGAGACAAGAGGTTTTGATTGCTGTTACACTGGGGGACTTTGGGGTAATTCAGTGTATCCCCTTAGTTTATTCAGCATGCATTTATAAGTAATACAGCAAATAACACACCAAGTTAGTTTTTGATAAATGGTATTAATTAACTGGAGGCAGCATGTGTATTTTCTTCCTTTATTTTGAAAAGATTAGGTAGATATTTCATGGCACCTGCAACATTTGATTTTTGGCGAGGTATTTTCTTACCTTCACTTTTTTACTGAGACGATCCTTCCACTTCTCAGCTATGGAGCCTTCCACCAACAGTAACCTACACAACAGAGACAACCAGTTACTCCATCACCAGGCTATACAACCCAACACAAGCAAGACTAAGATCTCTGTGCCTGCAGAGAGCCTTGCCTTGCCAAATACTATGAAGGAGATGTAGAGGCAGTCACATCAAGCTTTTCTTTCCTTGTAGCTCTGAAATTCAGCTCTATGACAGGGAAACAAATAACAACAAACATGCTCCAAGGACAGTGCAGAAAGGATTACCTGGAACGCTCCTCGTCCTCATAGCCCATAACAATGTACTCTTCGTTGGCACTGAGTGCGGGGCACAGGCACCCAGAGTTCGTGTGAAGGTTTACAGTGTCCTTTGGGATGTTCACCAGGGAAGATTTCAGGATCTCCTTTACTTCCACTACCACAGTGACATCGTGACATTTAGTCTTCACCTCCTTCACTTTAGCCCGAATGACTGGGAAAAAGTCACAAAGAATGCTGTTAGGAGCAGCAGAAAATGCAGGTTACCCCCAAGCTGTTCTTGGTGACCTTAGGGATTAGTCTTTTGCATGGTCCATTATCAGAAGCTTAGCTGAACTCCAGCAATGTCCATGCCCCCCATCTCTTCCCTTCATTACTTCACCCTCACCAAGGGGGTCCAGGTAGCTCCTATCTCTTAGTGGTATGATCAGGAGCAGGAGTTATGTACCGGTTGGATTTATGTTCTGTTTAAGCAGGGCTTTGACTTTAGCATCCTTTCTTCTTCACCCTTTCCATGTTAAATATATTTAATCCATTTCTTGTACAGTCTCCTTCTCCAGCTGTAACTGATCCCTCCTTGACTACCTGCAGCACAGATGAGCAAACTTAATCTGTCACTCTGAACCTTTCACAAAAAGTGAACATGCATTAAAACTTCTCGTATCACTATTTCTGCTTGATGACAGGCCTTCACCTTTTTTATTCTCCCTCCAGTGACCCAGCACCAATCTGCTCTGCTCTTTATGAACTCCAAACACTCCTGATCTTGACCTGATGACCTGTCTAATTGTTTACTCCCTCACCCTTTCTTTTTAAGTTGTACAGGACGAAAGGCTGCTTTTCACAGGCAAAGCTTTTCATTTCTCTGTGGTGACCAGTGAACTGATGCTACATGCAAATGCAAAGAGGTCATGCTCAGTGAATGCCACATCATTCACAGCCTGCAAACACTAATGGCCACTACAAATAGCAGATTCCCCGGATTCCAAACATCTTCTAACCTTTGTGAAAAAGGTAATGTAGAAGAAACAAAACCATGGATTTACACATCTCTTCACACGTGTTGCCACAAACACCATCAACCAGCAGGTATTACAGGCACACTAAATACAGCTGCCAACAAATGCTAACTTATACATTTAATATGCACAATTTACCCCAAATGATCCATTCTTTAAGATCTTGCTTTAGTCTAGAGTTATTTCAAATGCATTTTGAAACCTCTGTGATTTCAAAAGCTTGAGAAGGTGGGCAGCAGCGACTCTGCCACGTGCAGGTACCTCTAGAGAATAGTCATTCTGTACATTTTTTCCAAACAAATCCACCCAAACAACATAAAACTGAATAGTCACCTGAAAAATAACAACATTTGAATACAGTTATAATTTCTTAGCTTTTAATAACTATTTTTAAAAGAAGCTTGTCTGGCAAGTGTTATAAATGCATAATCTTAATATAATGCAATTGTTACCATTTAAATAAAGCCTTTAAGTCCACTGACCCAAGGCTCTTCACATGATTAATAAGAAAAAGGAAGGGCCAAATTTTTCAATTCCCGTGATAGGTATTCACTGTCTTCATCAGCCTAATTTGCTTGAAACAGTCTGTATGAAGAAAAGTAGCAGCCTGGACCTGTAATATGCCTGAAGATGACAACAGTCTGGACAAGGGAAGACATAACATGGACATATGCAGCAGCTGTGGACATCAGAGCTGGAAATCACAGAGGCAGTTCGGGCACAGCAGCCCACAATGTCATTTTTGTCATATCACTTTTCATGCTTAAAAGGTGCTTGAACCCTGAATGTGTGTGCTGACACTGAGATAACTCATCAAAGACACTCTTGTACTAACATAATAAGCTAATCCCCTCCATCCTTTTAATTTGGAAATGTTTCAGACCACATCTTCCTCCTATAATAAGTACCATTGGGTTATCCATCAGTAATTTCAGAACTTGGGCTTCTTTAATGAAAATTTTTCCCTCCCTGGAGCCTTAAAAAAGTTGGGAGCTGGCCATGCAGGTGTTCTTACCATAGTTATAGTTGTTGCGTAGATAGGTCTTCTGGGTAGCTTTTACAGGCTTGCACTTGCAGCGGTCTATAGAAACAGAAAGCTTTGTTTAGAATAAAAGAGTATGTGTTCAGTGACAATCTTCCCAAAACCTCAAACTCACACCTAACAAAAATTTCACTGAATTGACTTGCTTATTACAGTAAAGTACTAAAAACCACAGGGCATTCCTGGTCTGTTCTGTTGGGAGATATGGAACTCTCCATGAGACCTGACATGCTGAAATTTTAAAAAAACCCAAACAACACCACAACAACAAAGACACAAGGACTTGGGAGTCTGAAGTGACAAAATCAAGTCTCTCCTGTGCTCACAGGTGCTGTGATTCCTTGCAGCAAATCCTTGCAATGCTGTTCTCTCTTCTGTACTAGACTTAGAGAATGCCTTCCTTTCTGCACCTTTTATCACACAGGCCATAACAGAGACATAGGAAGAAAATACTATGGCAGGGCACAATGTAACATTTGACTGGAGGTCAACACTTTCCATAGGAAGAATTTTTGTAGTTAAAATACAAAAAACACCAAAAAAACAAAGGAGATAGGAAAACATTTCAAAAGAAAAGCATATTGTTTCCTTAAATTCCCAACACATCCTCAGGAATCTATATATATATAGTCCTACAGACTTTAGCTTTTGTATGAGACTGTGTTAGAATAACAAAGGCAGAGAGAAGGGAAGTGATTTTTGGCTTCCTTTCTGCCTATGGAGCTCGTACCCAAAAATTATGGGTAATTTTTAAGCTTGAAACAGGGCCCTAAAGATGTGCTGCTATGACTCACACTCCCATAGGCACCTCAGTGCTCAAGTCCAACAAGTCATACAGTTTAACATTCTACAGTATTTTGCTCTACAGCATAAGTAGAATAAAATAGACTAAATTGCAAGACAAGAATACATAGCCTCACATTTCCCTCAATTTTAAGATAGTATTCGATTACTTCATTTTGAGAACATATTTTATTAGTCTTGTTCTAGAAACAAATTACAGATCTGCCCATGTTCTTACTGGAAAAATACCACCTAGTCACCCTAGTGCTTTTTAAATTTACATTTCAAAGGACTTTACAAAATGCTGCAGTATTCCTAATTACTATTTAGAGATAAAGAAACTAACACAAAAGTAATTGGTCAAGGTCAGTTGTAAGTGGCTCCAGAAGCCACAGAGCAGAGAAAAGGATTTTCTGAAAGCACATCAGTTTGCTACTCGCAAAACAAACAAATCTCTATTTACAATGGCAAAATTACAAGTTTACTTTAGTGAAGATATAAATAAAGCCATTACAAAACACAGCCTTTTAGGTGGTCAAACTGTGTTTGTCAGTTCAAACAGGTGTAGCACATTGAACCAGAAATTGTGTTTGCACAGTGAAAAGAGTGATAAAAATATTCCATTTCCTCTTCATCAGCAATTTTTCTGTGCATCTTCACTCTGTTTTCTGGATGGGATTTTTTGGGGTCTGGTTTTGCTTTATGTAGTCAAAAAGCATCACAACAGCAACAATATGACTGGAACTTTTCCACTGCAGTGTCACTGGAATTGCATGCCCTCTGCATCCCTAAGGACAGGCAGCACTAAAGTTGTGTTTCACATTTTTTATGTAAGGTGACATTGAAGGCATACAGCTTTGCTTTTATACTCACAGTGAAGCTTCTATGCTCTTTGTACAGTCACTGCCAAGCATGAAATCCACACTTACGCAAAAGTGTAAGCTGAAAACAGCTTACAACTATGAAGATACTAACATTAGTAACAAATAACAAGTCTTTCAGACACAGTCCCATGCTCAAGGCAATTTAAAACAAAGCTTGTTAAGGGGCTTGCTTGTATCAGGTTTTCTAATTGTAGATGGGTTTCCAAAGGACATGTGATTTAAGGAACACTTTCCATTTGCATAGCTGTTTTCACTATGAAAGGAAATGAACTGTAATGATCACCTACTGATCACAATTTAAAACTGTATTATAAACTGGGCATTATTAATACCTTTCTACATTTTGGTCACAGATGAATGCTGATGTTGTCCAGGTTTATATAGATACCTAATTTTATGTTCTACTTCCACAGTTAGGTGTCTATGTTAATGAACTGAACATCAGTGCACACTATAGCTCATCAAGGCCTCTGGAGAAGGAAAGACACGATGGCCAACCCTAGGTTTCCAAGTGACATCTCCTTGACAAAAGCCTAAGAGAAAAACTTCTGATGGAATCATAATAAAATTCAAGGAGACCTACAGTCATTGGCTTGTTTAAGCAACAAATTCACATTTCTATAATTATTAGCTACCAGCCTGGGCTTTGCTTCTTTGCATTGTCTATGAGAGGTGGTAATGCTCAGAGGCTTTTACTCAGTTCCAGAAAAAAAAAGCCCTGAGAATTACCACCTCTCACTGACCTCCTGGACTAAAACCAGACTCGGGAGGTCTCACCCTCCTCAGGCTAACTGGAGTTTTGCCATGATCTACAAAAAGTGCTGAATTTAATTTGCAAATTTTAAAGTCAGAATGAACCATTATCTTACTGGTTTTGCCCAGGCAAAATCAGTTGAATGATTATTCTCACTTTTGAAGACAAAACTTTTAATAAACTCAGCACAGCCCTGCTGATTTTAGATATTTTGAGGCTGACCGGCCCCAAATGCCACCTGCCCATGGGAGGCAAAAGCACAATATGCAGAAAGACAAGAAAGAGTATTTAAACATGACTTAGTACCCCTCTTAATCAAATATTAAAGGTACTTGAAAGACTACAGCTTACTTACCGATGCCGGCGCCTCTACAGTTGCCATTATTAGAATCCATAGGGAAATCTGGCATGGATTTGTAAAATACAGAAAGAAATGTTAGTATTTTTAATATTGGTTTATTTCATTACACCATGTTACAATCTTTTCTCTTTCTCTAATATTTAGTATATTAAAACTTAATAACTTCATTAATAAACAAATTGTAATGTTCTAGAGGCCAGTCTTGTAAAGTTGACATGATTTCTTATTTGGACTTCACCTGAATCCAGCATGCTAAATGATGATCCAACCATGTTAAATGATGAAGCAGATTAAGTATTACATTTCCACTGGTGCACAGACTTGCAGGTTCTAGACAAGGATTGAAATTTATGGCATGAACTTCGAGCATCTACAAGAAGTACATGTACTCTTTGCATTTAATTAGATGATGAAAGAGAAATTACTTTTTGCTTGCTTTTTTGGTCACTGAGGAAATCAAACCAACAACCACAACCACATCATTTCAGAAAATGCCAAAATAAATGTGTAAGACCTTGCCCTTCCCCTCAGTTTAAAAACACACTGATTATTTTGAAAGACAGATAAGGAACAGAAGGAAATACAGGCACTGTGCCCAAAGAACTGCTTTCAGACATATTTGTAAGTGGAATGTATCCCACATTAGTAAAACACATAATTTCAAACCCATTGCTTATTAAATCACACTATTTAATGAGTTTATACATACACTTAATAATAAAACCCAAGAATGTTAATGCATATAACCTCGTACAAATTAAGGACAAAATAAAAGCAAGAGAAACAAAGTTTGGGAGAGAGGCAGGATACTTTATTACAATGGCACATGAAATGGAAAAACAAACTAGCTTTCAAAGAAAAAGCCTTCCTTTAATTTTGCATGCCCAATCATTTATGCTATTTTTCCAAGTCTGGAAGCTGGTATCCTACAAACGTCATCTCTCTTATCTGTTATCAC
This sequence comes from Campylorhamphus procurvoides, assembly GCA_013396655.1. Taxonomy (NCBI): domain Eukaryota; kingdom Metazoa; phylum Chordata; class Aves; order Passeriformes; family Dendrocolaptidae; genus Campylorhamphus; species Campylorhamphus procurvoides. The sequence continues at coordinate 685,592 of WBMV01003510.1, read as the reverse complement.
GGACACAACGCCCCTGCTTTTACAGTGTAGGACAAATGAACACATGACCATGTAACAAAAGCTCCACTCTTGCAGACTGAACTGGAAGGATTTGGACGTAGGACAGCCCAAGATGCTGATGATACTCAGTATGGGTGAAGGCATTAGATGTGTGGATTAAATGTTAAAGGCTGGGACCATTATTTAACCACAAAACCGGTAAACACATTATTTAAAATACTTGTTTACAGGAAAAATATATTATTTAAATAATTTTGCCATTCTCCTTAAAAAAAAATTAAATTCTCCATCTTAATAAATATTTATACTACTCACAGCAACACGAAACTTCATTTACATATGTGAGCATACGGCTAAATCACAGTTAGGGCAAGAGTAAAACTGAAAAACAACTAATTCCCTCGTATAATAACTAACCTCAAAAAATGGAGACTTCAGGAATAATTATTCTAACCAATGTAAAGAGCAAAAGGTATAGAAGACAGCACAGAAGAATTCAGTAGATGCTCTTCTATATCCAAAATCCTCTTGCTAATAAAAACTCACATCCATTTTCTTCCAAAGAGAGTTCCAAACTACTGCAAGATCTTAGTTTATAGGACAAAGCCAATATTTTCATGCAGCCAATGTGGTCTTTGCTTATCAGGTACTTCCATGATAGCTCTAATGCTTCTCTATGTTGCCTTGTAACAAGTCAAATTAAACAAGCTGATTCTTACTTATATGTTTTATTTTGGTTATGCAAAATAACCAAAGTTATTAAACTCAAGTGTTAGGAATGCATTTTATGTTGCACCAAGTGCTTTCCTGTATTCCAGGATGATGAAAGAGAAATTAAAATGATTTTCCTTTTGCAAATGGCAAGCAAAAGGATGACCACATTTCTTCTTTTTCTTCTGGGCCAATCCTTCATTTTGTTGTTCATTTAGTCAAGTTGCAGCTTTAAATCTACAATTCCTTCTGATGTGGTAAAAGCACGGAGAGCGCTCAGGTCTATGGTCTGATAATACTCCCATATGCTCTCACTGCAGAGAGAAGTCTGAAAAACCTTCCAGCCACCATCCATGGAGAGGTAGCTCTGCTTCTTCATCACAGAGGAGACAAGAGAAGTATCAGATGAAATGCTTTACCATCTTCCATTCATGGAAGGAAGAAGGAGCCCTTCCTAAATGAAGGGCTGATCCAAGCAGTCACAACTTCATGGTGCTTGAGCAAACCAAGTCCAACTCGCAGTGAAATTACTAAATCAGGTTTTCAGCCTTCCCTGGCCCACAGGGGGTATGATGCTCATGGGTACTGGCTAAGGAACTGTCCTACCAACTAAGACCAACTCAAGGAGGGCTGGCAAACACTCAGTATGCTCACTATAAACCCAGTCCTGCTAACAAGCATGGAACTAAACTGCTTTACACCAGATGTTCCTGTCCACTCCTGGGTACACAACTTATTTTTAACCAAATTACAACACGCCACAGCCTCAACCCATGTCCTGATTCTGCAGTGCCAGGTCACTTGTCCTAACCCAAGCCAGTTGTCGTGGGTACCCTACGAAGCAGCTGGGTGTGGAGCAGGAGTAATTTGGATGTTGTGTGCAGAGCAGCTCTTGATGGAAGCAGCTCCCATTTCCATGCCTGCACAAAGGCTGTGATGCGGAGCACTCGGTGCTCTGCAATTGTGGTCAGAGCACAGTGTCCATCAGTGAGCAAAGAAGGGGTAAGCAGGTACTGATACGTCACTCCATGGTTCATTTTCTTACTTGGAAGGGCTTGGACCAGGCAAATATTGACCTTGCCTCGATGCTTATCTTCCCCAATACACTCCTGTTTATTCAGGGATGAGTGGTTTCTACCAGTGGAGAGAAGTGTGAGCTCATGGAGGGGACTGGAGACCTCTGTCACTATATGACATGTCTCAGAAAAGGCCTCCCATCTCCCCAGTCAAGCTCATAATATTTGGTCCCTTCTCATCTACCAGTGAGGTGATGGGAAGAGGATCCAGGCCAGTCCTGCCAACAGCCACTCACCAGATCTTAGGTGAGTGTGAGTAAATCCCAGCCCCTGACCCCAGCAGCCTGCTGAGGAGAGATCTCTCTCCATCAGGAGACGCACACTGCTAAAACCTTCAGCTGTAATGCAATCAGAGAGGGAAAAAAAAAGTTATTTTAAACCCCCAAACCAACTGACTTCCTATTGTTCCACTTCTCTTAAGGGGTAACCCCTCTGTCAAGTTCTGCCTATGAAAAGTAACCTTTCTGAAAAGAGTATCTGACAGCAAAGATTAGCAAAATTGCCAAAGAGGGAATATTATGCAGAGGTACAACCCAAAAGCTTCCTATTAAATTTTGTTTAAGAGTAAGGGAAAGAATCTGAAAGTAACATGACTCTGATTGTCACTGCAATGAAAGAGTATGGCCCAGCTATTTTTGAAGCCACTCCAGGCACCCTGCTCCAAAGAACAAAACCACAGCCAGCAGTTGCTGCTTGGACACTTTCTTCAGACGGAGACACCTGTGAGGCCCATCAATTAAGAAACCCTTCCAAAATGCATGAATTCAGACCTTGTCATCTACTTCAGCTCTTAATACAGAGAGGATCTTTGCTAAGTTGGTTGCAAAAACACACAGAGCAAAGCAAAGTGATATGAAAACTGATCCTAGTTAAAACTTAATACAGAGAACTCAAACTCCAGGTCACAGAGCAGATGGCTCCACATAACAAATTATTCCTCATAATGAATCCCACCAGATTTTAATGACTTTGAAAGGCCCAGGTCTTGACTCAGTGCTTAGACAATGGCTCTAGAAAATGCAAAATCATTCCAGGGGACTCCACAGAAAGCCAAAATATTCAGCATCACACCTGCATCCAGAACACCTACACCATGCCCCCAGCATACTTCTGCTTTCCAGCTGTGAAGGAACCCAGATGTTTCCCAAAGAGAATGAAAACTCAAAAAGCATATGCTTCCCATGTGACACTTGTTTGAAGGTTGTCTCTGTAACTTGAGGAACTTCAGACCTTCAAGTCATCACTCACACTCAGGCTTTAGAGACCAGCATAAGCCCAGGGGTATGCACAGCTGTTCCTCTGGCCAAGCCCAAGACATGGCAGCTTTCTCAGCCCCTGCATCCAGCTGAGCCATGGACTCTGAAGGATGCACAGTTTGAAAAGGAATGAAAATCAGGCTTGTGAACCCTATCCCTGCTTCAACAACAACGAACACCTGGCCACATCATCCTTCAGGCTGCTGCATTACAGAAGAGACTACACAAATGTACCAATGCTCACCAGCAATAATACAAAGACCTCAAGAGGAAAGGAAACAGTAGAATCCTATTACATCACAGGTAGCAAAAAGAATGAAAGCAAGACCAAGATTTTACCTCTGAAGAATAAAAAATTGGCTTCTTGGCTGTTTCATGGGCTTCTACAACACAAGTCCACAAAACAATGGATTTATATTTCTGTCTGCTCTGTTAGATGTAGTTTACAGAGAGCAGAAGGGGCTAGAATGCTTAGGATATAAAATAAGAGCAGGTATTCTGCATGCTCCTGATCAGGCAGTTGGTTATTCGTGTTTTCTAGTTGGCTGCAATCCTTTATTTGGAGAATTGAATTTGGAAGTGTTCACCTTACCTCTTCCTAGAACAGGAATCCTTCGCTCTGCTTTCTAAAGGAGCAGTTTTATTCCCTCAAGAAGGATTCTTTCAGCTGGTACATAATGCATCAGTTCAAAATTTTCAGCCCAGAAATGAGAATGTCATCAGGTTCTCATTCACTGAAAGAGAGTTTTCATGGATCTGGCCCTGGAATCCCTCAAAGAGGTTATTGTACTGCTGAGGTCCTCAGAAATAGGTAACGCGGGGGCAATTTTAGCCAAGCTTCCTCCCTCCAGATTTGAATGTGATTGCTTTCAAATTGCTGTAGACCTGCCAAGCCTTGCTCATTTTGGAGCCATTTTTAAGGCAGTTTTGAAAGCACCTCAACGCTACAGAGAAAGGTGCTTGGTGTTCAGAACAGTATTTTCCCAAACCACCCCGGCAGGTCTGCAGCTCCCAGAGAGCAGCAGCTGATGGCAAAAATAGACAGTTGGGTTCATGGGCTGGGGACGACCGTGAGGGGAGAGAAGATGGAAAAGCAAGAGGGCAGGGTTAGAGAGAAATAGTGGTAATGACAGGAGATATCAGGGTATGGCCAATGAGTGGAGATTTCAAGAGGTAGAAAGGGCCAGAGAATGGAATCATAGAAGCAACAGGATTTGTCTGGCCTGTAAATAAATGGAGGAATGGAGTGAGAAGCTTACCTGGGAAGGCTGATCTGGGGAGCACAGTCAGGAAACCGAAGCATGATATTTTGTTAGGAGAAGAAAACAGGAATTACAGTGTTTGGCATTACTGGAAGTGGAATAAATAAAGCATTTGGTAATGGGACAGAACTTGAGCATAGCATGAAAAATCCCCCTGTCGTTCCCAGGCCACTGCTAGGGGAGGATGGAGAGGCAGGATCCGCTGCCCGTCAGTGAACTCCTACAACCTGGCACTAGAGCTGCAGGCACTGAAGGAGATGGGGGGCAGCACAACGAGCCCACAGGCTGCACGGGTGCTGCTCTGCCTCAGCCTCTGACCCCTTCTGGCTGCCACCCCACTCGAGCACTGCTCTCCCACTCCTGTGACAGAGAGGTCTGGCAGAGCCATCAACGCTGCAACTTCGCAGCAAAGGAAACACAGCTTTGTTCCACCAGCAGCAAATGCTTTCCTGAAGTAAGACAGGAACTGTGGTCACTTTGTAAAGGTCAAAGCCCGCTCGTGATAACCACCCCACTGCCTTGATTTCCTGTTCAATACCTCCTGGATTCAGTATTCCTGAATTCCAGCGCACCATACTGGAGCTGTGCTCTTGCAACTCCTCCAGCCCTAAGGCAGCTGTGACAGGAGCAGTGTCCCTGAACCACAGCAGGTTTGCAGCACAGTGGTGGCCTGAGCAGTCAGCAGTCCTTGCACAACCGTGCAGAGATGGCCCTACCTCGCTGGTACCACTGGACAGCAGCCAGACACCCAGCACCAGCCATCCCGTGGGGCCACAGTGAGCTCAGCGGGCAAAATAGGATGCAGTGACAAAGTCAAGCGGCTTCATCAGCCCCTCAGGGGCCGTGCTGGTCAGACACCATCAGGACTGCACTGGAGCTGCCTCAAGAGCCAAAGGCAGCCTTTGGCTCGCTTCAGGGATTCTGGGAACAAAAGGCTGCACCTCTGCAGTGCTCCTCACCAGGCTGTAACTCTAGAGACCAGGAACCTGCTGAGGAACCCGTGCTACAAACCTGTACCTTCAGTGCCAACCACAGAAATGAACTTGTTTGCTCCTCTTCAGACGTGTGTGTGCCACCACTGGCACGGGAGGAGGCGGGGAGCCCACGGCCTCCCTCCCGGCTTCTGCCTGGGGCTCCTCCGGGCACAGCTCTCCCCAAAACGTGCCCTCGTGCAGGAGGGGCGCATCCCGGTTTGGGGAGCGAGGGGCTGGCGATGGGCAGAGAGGCACCGTGGCAGTGGGCAGCCCTGGGGCTGTCCCTCCTGGGCGGCTCTGCCTTCCCATCCCGCCGCCGCTGAGCACGGAGCCCGGCAAGGGGCACGGACACTGAATCCCCCCGTCCGTGCCGAGCGAGGGATGCGCTCCCGCACCCGGGTGTCTCTTGTCACACACCCTCCGTGCCCGGCAGCGAAACTTTTCCAGAGGCAGAGAAAGGAAAGGAAAGGCGCGGGGGGCAGGAGAAGGGGCCGGCAGGGAGGCAGTGCGGGCCGCCCATTGTCCCCGCGGAGCGGGTCCCCGCACTCACCCGCGCCCTCGGCGGTGACGATGGCCTCGGGGGAGATGCAGACGCCGCGGTCGTAGAGGGGCAGCTCGTCGCAGGCCAGGCTGTCGGGCCAGGCGTGTCCGTAGCGCAGCAGGACGGGCTCGCAGCCGGCCCGGGCGCGCTCGCACACCGACTTGCAGGGCTTGATGGGCTCGTGCTGGAAGTCGATGGTGCAGATGGGCGCGTACATGGCGCAGAGGAAGAAGAGCAGGTCGGGGCTGCAGTTGGTGCCCAGCAGCCCCTCGAACTGCTCCATGGCCAGCACGGCGTTGGCCTGCGTGCTGTGGTGCAGGTGGTTCGGCATCTTGGTCATGTTCCAGGGCAGCGGCNCCCCGGCCCCAAACAAAGGAGCGCCCCGGGCAGCGCGGGGGCCGGGCGGCTCTGCCGGGCGGTAACAGCATCGGGGGAGTCCGTCCCGTCCGCGGGGGGTGGCACGGCTTGAGCTCTCCCCGAAGGGAAAGCCTCGCTCTGAACAGGGGCACAATTCGGAGCTACAGTCGCATGGGGTTTTTTTGGGAAATACCTGCTTTTTGCACACACTGTGCTTAAGCTGGAGGTGCACACAAAGAGCACATCCCCTAGAAATAGTAATGGGTGACCAGTTTTAGGGGGGAGCCTGCAATAATGTTGAGATTTTAAAAAGAGAGATTGGGCAGCCGGGGGTGCTTTCTTTTCAGAGGGTTAAAAACCAACCAAACAAAAAAAGGCCAGATACTGTTTAAGTAAGCTTGAGGAGCAGTGCCATAATAAAGGGGGTCCCGGCTTGATCTGAAACCAAGGGAGCCTTGATAAAATCACAGAATAGTTTGGGTTGGAAGGAACCTTAAAGATCATGCAGTTCCAACCCCTCCCCTGGGCAGGGATACCAACTAGACCACGTTGCACAGAGAAAACGATCTGACTGAATAAATCCTTCCCAGTTACAAACGTACTGAGCAACTGCTGGATCATGCCTTTGGTTTAGCTATACTATGGTAGTAGGGGGTTGTTTATTTCAGCCTCTGCCCTTAAATCTAACCTGGGAGTAGAAACTTACCTACCTACCACAAACCAGTACTCAGAAACCAGACCAAAAGTGTGGTTGGGCTGTGAAAGCAACCTTGGATACAGACTCAGAAACACAGGGTCCTAAGCCTGCAAAGGCGTTTTTGCATTTTTTAACTTTACGACTGCAGATGAAACCTTGATCCCTTTAACTCTGCTGCCAAAGTCCTGCTGGCTCCAGCAAAGGCACATGCCAAGCAAACAAGGAATTGTAATAAGGTCAGTAGAGTGGAGGTACCTTTTATTTGCCCATCTCCACAGGCAGGTGCTAAACTGCAGGGACCAAAATGTTGTTCCCTGCACACTCTGCGCCTTGGAGACGAGCAGAAGTGTCCACACACACACACATGCCTGTGACAGCCTCAGGAGCCATGCTCAGGCTGCCTGTGCTTAGTGAGTCTGCATCCAGGCTTGCAAAGTAGCTGTGAGGGCAGGCAAGGGGAAGCTTGCTCATCTGCATGGGGAATTAAAGAGAGATCTGCTTTGATTTACCACCTCAGCTCCTCAAATTTAGTCATAGCAGAATCTCAGGCTTAAATTTTCCCCTTGCAGCATAAAGAAGTATGTGTTTAAAAAGTGTGTGCTGTAAAGAAAACCTCACGCAGCTGGTTGTGAACTGGGACCCTACCTGACAGATGATGGATGTGGCAGCAGTGCATCCCAGCACATTCAAATCCAGTGAGATGGGCCAGAGCAATACAAAGCAGCCAGTGCTGTGAATGAACGTACTTTTCTCCTTCAACACGGCCTTTTTTCATCTCTGTATTTTGTTTCTGGGAATTTTTTTTCAGATTGCCTCCAATCTGTTTTAGAATTGATAATTACACAGAACAGCTTTAAAAACATTTCCCATGCTTTGCAGGAAAAAAACACTGATAATGCTGAATATTTCTATGCCTGCTGCAAGGCTATCAGTTACATGAGTTTAATTTTTTAACCCCAAGTCTTCATGATATACATGAGATGACACTGCACCCCTTTTTTAAACAGTGAAATCACTGCAAATTCTTGCTCAGAATAGCAAATGTCAGCATACCATGAGCTCACAACACTTACGCGCATGATCCGGGCTTTACACCTTTCAACACTGGTGTGAAGGTACCTCCCATGCACTCACTGGGTAGAGCAATGCCCACCACCCTGCTCCACTGGCAAGCCCCTCGTGCTGCACTGGGGGAGGCTGCCAGCACCGGTGACCAGGAGAGGACTGGCTGCCAGCAGGGTAGGGGGCTGCTGGCCCATGGGGCTGTTGCATTCATCACCTTGTAGTGTTTCCAGTATAAATGGGCTTATACCAGGTGGGAAAAATTCACCTCTGGTCACTGACCTGAAACATTGCTATTTTCACCAAACATTTTTATCTACACCCCAATGTCTGCTGAGTTATTTTCTGTTATACAGAAGCACTACAGCCAGTCTCGACACTTTTTAAACAGGTGTGGAGTCTGGTAAAGCAGAAAAGAGATAGCGAAGAGGAAGGCTGTGGTTTCATGCTATGACAATGTGGCTGCAGTGCTTTACCCTGCAGGTGGAGAGGTTCCACTAGCAGGGAAATAAAACGGCTGGAGGAAAAGAGGAAACTAACAACTTGCTCTGTGTGTTCACATGGAGTTGCTGCACAACACAAACTGTTAAATGGAACTAAAACAGGTGTACATACTTAAAACGGGGATTAGAGGGAGAGCGTGTGTGCTGTGGTATCTGGAATTAGCCACCGGTCTCAAAATAAGTAGCTTTTACTTTGGGTGCCACCACACTATTGTCAGGAATTCCCTCCCACCACTTTCTTAAGATTCATGAAGAAACCAAGCTTCCATCAATAAGGGCAAGTCTAAACCTCTGGGGGTGGGTGGTAACAACAACTGGATTCCTAATCTTGGACAACTCCAAAAGGGGTTAGTCAGACTATGTTATCATTCTATCAGCTCAATGTCATGCATGACCAGCAAGAATTTCTTAATAAAAGTGTGTCCAGGCAGCAAGCTGGGATCAGCACTGCCTGCCTGTGAGTTTCCTGGTAGGCTTTGAGAGGTTGGTACAGACCTACGATTTTAAAGTAGTATCATACATACCTAGAAAGTAATTTTATAAAATAAACAACAGCTTGGTGGGGCTGAGGCCTAAGGCAGGGATTTGTGTCTGGAGTAGCTCTACAAAAATTACAGAAAAAGTTATTATTATGATTATGCCCCAAAAGAGTCACAGTAACCCACAACAGTGCATAGCCCTGCCCAGGGCCCAACTTACTCATCCACAGCCCCATTTGAAGAAAACAGCTTGGTTGTCTTGGAGTGCTGTGAGGATGGATTTCAGTGGGAGGTGGCTGAGATGCTCTGATGTCCAGCTGCACTGGTAGAACTGTACATTAGCAAAACTTCATGGCTTAAAATATAGAAATATATATATTTCAAGTTTAAGGTGGAACAACTATATTACTAAATAGAAATATGACCTTATTAAAAATAAAGCTGAAATTTGAAGCCTTCTATGCAACAGTAAGAAATGTAAATGGATTTGGCCAAGATGAACATGTTGCAGCCAAGGCACTTCTGAGTGTATTTGTTGGCATCAGTTCTATCTCAAGTGCTTTAGTCACCCTTTAGGGTCATGAAATATACCCATATACCCATTCCAGCATCTTACCTCTATGTGCAGGGTGTGCCAGAGGAGGCACAGGGAGGATGAAAGCCCAGCTCAAAGCAGGTAGCATCTGCTCCAGCCTGGGGCAGAATTCAGCAGGTAACAAATCTGCATTTACATTTCTAAGAGGAAAGATACTAAGTAGATGTTGTGGGTGCATTTAACTTCATAGTCTAGAGCTGCTGAGAAATGAATCTGTGTCTAAAACAAACAAGCAGGTAGTGACAAGAAGGAATGGCTTCAAACTGACAGAGAGTAGGCTCAGATTGGGTATCAGAAAGAAATTCTTCCCTGTGAGAGAGGGGAAACTGGAACAGGCTGCCCAGAGAAGCTGCGGCTGCTCCATCCCTGGCAGTGTTCAAAGGCCAGATTTGACAGAGCTTTGAACAACCTGTTCTAGTGGAAAGTGTCCCTGTTCACATCAGGGGCTTTGGAAGAAGATAATCTTTAAGTGTCCTTCCAACCCAAGCCATTCTATGATTCTATGAAATTCGAAAAAGAAAAATAAGAGCAAAGATGCAGAACATGTGTAATTTTTCCTTGTGTGGCAACTCCAACGAAGATGCAGGGCCAACATGTGCAGGGACATTTGTATTTTAGATACCATAACCCCCACTGGCATGGCAGGGAACAGCCTATGTTAGGCTGTAAGCTCTAGGTGACATTATAATAAGTCACCTTTCTCCTTTCAGTTTGCGTGTTCTGCCAGACCCTTGAGATCAGTGACCTGTGACAGTATTCAGAGAAAGTGCAAGTCCACCCCATGCTTGAGGGGCTTCTTGTTGTCTTCCCAGTTCAGGCTGCCCAAGGGTCCAGTGGGCTGTTGTTTATAAACCCTGGACTGTGGTTTATGGTCTGTTCCTGCCCAGTCCACCTAAAAAAAGGTGCAAATGTGACCATACTTATTCAGGCTGTTCCTAAGAATAAAACTAGCTGAGAAAAAATTACTTCTTTAGAACAGGTTTTTGTTTTCCTGAACCTTTCTTTAGCAATCTCAGGATTACATATGATTTAATTTGCTTGTGTACACTGCCTTAGAAAAACAAACACAAAACCACAAACCACAAACAATGTAGCAACTCACCAAAAACAAAACCCTAAAATACTTCTTACATGGCTGTTACTAAAACCATAAAATCATTGACTTACAGAGTCATAAAAATGGGATTTATTGTACATTTCCTGTTCTAGCCAGGGTCTTGTTTTAGCTCCCTCAGGTACACAGAACACAGGGAATTATTCCTTATTTTAATAATCTTTCAAGCTTCTCCATGGATGACTTGGAAATAGCAAGGAAGAAGAAAAGGTTCTTTTAATGCAATCTTTCAGACTGCAATTTTTGGGGCTTTTTTTTTTATTAGACAGCTCATTATTAACTATCCCTTGCCCTCGAGGTCTGCATGCCTCCTAGAATAAATTCGTTTCATATTAATATTGCTCACATTACCTGTCTTCTTGAAGTCCCACCAAAAAAAACCCTGTACTTGTCCAGTGTTTTGCATCCATGTTATGGGTAAAATTAATAGTATGGCTAGGAAAATATGCTGCTTTATCTTTAAATATCAAGAATCCTAACTAACATGCATTTCAAAGACAAAATTGTGCCAATTCTGTTTAGTATTGCATATGGGCTTTCAGTCTATCCACACAGACACACACTCACATACCTCTCCCACAGCAGTCTCATTTTGCAGGGTGATTTTGTTTGCTGCTTGGGATTTTTCCCAGATTTTTGTGGCCATGTCAGTGTTTACAGCTTCTCGATACTGAACCTTGCTACACCTGCAATGCTGATTTTCCACCTGGACACTGGGACTTGGGTTAGTGTTCCTGCACATTTATGGAAAGCAGCATGTGCTTCCGGAGCACTCAGCCATTCTGAAGGGACCTAGAGCAGAAGACAAAGCTGAACCTCCTGAATCTCTTTGCAACCCTTCCTGAATCCTCCCAGCTCATTTGCAGTGCAATATATTGTGCAAATCTGAGCCAAGAGATTCCAGTGGAAGTGTTGCTGTTCCTTGTTTAGCTAGAATTATGATGCCCACAGCTTTCCTTGATTTAGCATGCATCAAGTGTGCAGTCACGTAAAGCAAAGGATGGAACTTCCATCTTTTCCTTTGGGACAGCACATCTTAAATTCAGAGGCAGTAAAAGCAGAGTTAGTTGGGCAGTACTCAGGCTCATGGATGTAGGACTGGGAAAGCATTTACAGGTGTGTCAGAGCAAAGTAGCCCAATTTTCACTTAATTACACTGTTCTTCGTAAGTCTGTGTTAATATACCCATTCCCCAGGGCAAAGACAAGAACAATCTACGGTCACTTAACTGCATTAATTGAGATGTAATTAGTGTCCTGAAGGCAGTTCTTGCTCGGGGAGGGGGGGGGGGGGGAGGACTTGCTGCTGCACAGGAGGGGACGCTGGGGAGGATGCTCAGCTGCTTTGCTTCCCAGCATACAGTTTGTGTTTTTTTCTTTGTTTAAACTCTTGCCCAAGTGTTTATGACACTGGAAATAGCCTCTGTGGTAGCATTATGTACTGATGTTCAATTTCAATATGCATTTAATTCATTATTCTAATGTGACAAATTGCTGTACCCTATTAGGTAGACCATGCAGATAATAAAAAAATACATCCTTCCCTCCCACTGTGGGCCATGTTAGAGACACAACAGCATCCACATCCATCTCCAAGTTACAGTTGCCTCCAGATGGAGTGTTTATAACAAAAAAAACCCAACCTGAAAAAATGTGAGAGGCCTAGCTTAAAGGCCATAACCACTCAGAATTTAATTTTGTTGAATTTACTATTTCAGATTTACAGCCTCTCCAGTTGCATGGCCTGAGCCTGTCTCTGCTGCTGCTTACCCAGATTTATTAGCAATGCCCAGCAGTATTAAGTACCAAATCACACCTGTGCCCAAAACTAAGCCCTGCACAAACCGCTGAGTTTTGCAGTACCAGCCTAACAGCAGTACCAGCGGTTTCTTCACCAGGTGCTGAAACTCAGACTCACCCCTAATTTCAGTGGGAGCTCATTGGGTTTGATGTATCCTAGGATCATGTATTACCCATAAATAGAAGCCAACCCTACTTGTGTGTATTTTTATCATGTTTTTAGCAGTTACCAGTGGGATCATAAAAGGCTCTGTATAGAAACCTCAGTGAGTTTAGGAGAAGAAACACTGCCTTTCCTGAGAGCTTTTACTAACACACCTGCAGAGCCACGCCAACAGCAGATGCTCTCGAAAGTTGAAAACTATGAAATTGAACCCTGTAAAAACAATTTCATGTTAAGCAGCCAATCCAGATGCACAGAGGTTTTTAACTCTCCCAGGTTGTTCCCAGTTGCCTCGTGTACACCTCAATCATTCCTCACTTCGTCAGACCCTTACAGAGGAAGTACACACAGCTGCTTTCCACAGGAGTAGCTCCTGGGTGCTTATTTTTAACTTCACAACTCAGCTTCTCATCCCATTTCTGATTTACTGAAAAGATTTGAAAATGGGCAGAGTTGCTGAAGCTGCAGCTGCTGCTGTGACTTTGAGGGTATTCCATGTTTTGCCACTTTACTTTTACTTTTGTGAGAGATATCAATAATGGTAGACAAAATAGGTATAGAAAGATATCCAAAAATTAAGGAAGAGCTGGTGGTCTATACGTATAAATCCACAAATTAGTTAAGTGTGAAGCCATTAGACATTAACATAATTCACAGCCTAACTTAAGTGCTCAGTCTCTTAGTAGATCTTGTTCTTCTTTTAGCCCTTTGCAGCAGTCCACAGCATTCAGTATGTTCAGTGATTTACAGTCACTTCAAAGTATGCATCAGGCCATGCTAAAGCTCTTCCCCTCCCCATAAGGGAAGTGGCTTGGGGGATATTTTGGGAATTTGGGGACTTTCAGATTATAGTTCTTCATCCCACATACACTTGATACTTGTGGCAGAATAGAAGTCATGCCCAGGAAATGATTAACATGCTTATCTTTCTCCAATAATGTTCTCATAAGTATTTATTTTTAACTAAGAAACTAAAGAAAAGTTTAAAAAATAGGGTGACAGTGTTGAGAACTAAATGTCAAAGTTGCTTTACCTGTCAACTCAACAACCTTCCATAGCTCAACTGAGTGAAATGGGAAAAAGCTACTGGCATTTTCCCAGGAAATATTTATAGGTTTTAAATGTGGCCATTTTGCTGTCCCTCCCCTAGCACGGCTTTCACAAGATCCATAAAACCAACCTCCAAGCAAGCTTTTCTCAGGCTAGGGCATGGTGTTATGTTTTTTTCCCCACATTTATAGACTGTTCCTACAACAATGCTGCTTTTTTCCCCCCTCCCTGAAGCCACAGGCTTGCTTACTAAAATTGGAAACACATATCCTTTTTTAGCAATGTAGCTTACAAGCATATACACAAATATTTGCCAATTTAACTGGGCAGGAATAAACTTGATCAAGGTTTTGTGACTTAGAAAAGCTTGTGTATTTTCCCTGTTCACCAAGGACTAATGAAATCCCAGATGAGCCCATCCTCCGTTCGCAGGGCTGTCAGTCACCACACTGGAATCATTAGAACACAAGTTTAAAAAAAGTTATTTTCCAGTATCATGGGATTTTTTACTGGGAGCTTTCCTTAGGGAGAAGGCAGCTGGGTTTTTGCCTGCTTTGCATCTCAGCTTCCATGCTTCTGCAAACCACTCATGCTCTCACAGCCCCATCCCACTTGATTCAAGGTTTTAAAATGGCCCTTAGTGGTTATCACTGCCTGTAATTTCACTCTCCCTGGCACACTAGGGTCACCAAGTCCTTAACAGCACATACACCTAAAAGCTGGAGTTCAGGTACCTCACTGTTACACCAGAGGCTGTGTCCTTACTTGCAGTTCTCTGTCCCCATCTCTTACCTCCAAAATTACAATACCAACACACAACTTCTCTTTTTTACTGCTTGGAATTTTGAGAAGCTGTGATGTTAGTTAAAATGTTCTAGGATCCTCCTTGAGAGGCATCTGATACCCATGGCAACTGTACTGTGTCAGCTCTGCCAACAAAATCCACTTCCACCAGCTGAAGAGACATTTAAAAGAAGGTAACTCTGATCCCATGCACCCCTTAGCAAAGGGCTGTGACCACTTTCAACCAGTGCATGTGGCACCAGGAATTAGCCAGCAAACAATTAAGTTCTCTTCCTGAACTGTGTAAGACACACTGACACCATAGCCAGTGAACAGGTCATTTTGACCCAGTAGTGCTAGAAAAAGCATGACTAATAGCAAATGATTATGTTTTTGGACACAGGTCAGGGGGACATTTTGATTTTGTTATGAGTTAGTACAAATAACATTTGTGACATGACAAATAGCAAAAGTATACAAGGAGTGGTCAAATCAAGTAAAAAACGTTTTGTCATTTCAGAGGAAGATTTACCTTTACTATTAAGATGATTCAAGAATTCTACTTAGAGAAAAATATAGGAGAAGCTTTATTATTTTTGAAAACTGGTTATTTGACAACACTGAAAACAGTGGTTCTCATCCATGGAAACAAATCAAATGTGTGTAGCTGCCATTTAAATTACCTTACTTAGCACTGCCAGCCATGTCCATGTTTCAGGGCTAGCAACAAGGATTGAAAAAGCCATATGGATTGAAATGGAAGCAGTTTCCCTGTATTCTTTCAGCCCTTAATTCATTGGCCCATTTTAG
The DNA here is from genome assembly GCA_013396655.1 of Campylorhamphus procurvoides. Taxonomy (NCBI): domain Eukaryota; kingdom Metazoa; phylum Chordata; class Aves; order Passeriformes; family Dendrocolaptidae; genus Campylorhamphus; species Campylorhamphus procurvoides. The sequence goes on along the minus strand of WBMV01003510.1, from coordinate 670,360 downwards.
TAGTGAATACAACTGCAATAAATTACTTCTATAGTATTCAAGATGCATAACAGTGTTAAAAGATGCTTGAATTAGAAAACAATTAGAAGCCTATGTCTAAAAGAACCTTTTACTGATTCAACAGCATAATTTCCTACATCTAAAAACCTACCTTTGAGTTTGATTCAGCTTGAGGGAGCAATTCACCCAATAAAATGTTAGAGCATTAGTTCAGACATACCTGAATTTACAGAATTTATAAGTTACTGGTAAGTAACAAAAAGGTTCCCTCTTCAGTATGAATCACAATGCTGAATCCCAGGACCAGGGAAGCTTTTGGCAAAAATACAGTTTGGAGACAAGGCATATTTACTTATGGTCCAGAATTCTTGAATCTGGAATGAATAAGGTCTGAAGTCATACAAGCCCATGATGACCTGCTGGAGAAGGTTCATATCTTTCCTCAAATCACCGGCCTTGTTTCAAAATTTTCTGGGGAGAAAGAATGCCATTTTCCAGTGCATCAAAACTAATACAGTTCAAGTGTCAAGTTTGGTTACCAATTCCTTTTCCTATATAAAAAACAAATTGCTACAGCAAAAAAATTTTAAAGTAGCCCTTTTTTTCAGTGGTAATCTTATGTCCTGACAGACACATCCTTTTAAACTATAAAAATAGTTTTCTAGGCAGCAACTGAACATTCTTCTCAAAAGCTCTCTCATATGAAGCAGAGCCCTCCCCCACGAATTAGACATTTGATCCAAACTGACTCCTTATGGGACTAGCTCAGCCCAGCCATCTGTGCTTCATGCTCCAGGAATTACAAACACATCTGGAAATGCACAAAAGGCCACCTGAGATGGCACACAATGACATACAGTGGCAACAGATGAACTTACTAAGCTGTGGACATGGTGTTGCAGGATCCAGAGGAAGAATTCCTTCTCTATGTTCTTCCCCAACAAACTTGGCTCACCAGGCTTATGGCAGTTTGTGTAGTGCATGGACACAGGCTGCGTTGAGGACTGTGCTGGATGTGTGCTGCCTTCCACAAGCAGGCTGAACCCTAAATAGCCCTGCAGTACCTCAGCTGAAACCAGAAACAACAGAAATACAGCACGAACAAAGCAAGGACACCCTCCCAACCCCACCCAAACACATGGCTGAGTCCACATGGTTCTTCTCCAAATTCCCTGCTCTTTGGTTTGGTTCTGACCTTGCCCATGTTCTTGCAGAAAGGGTAGTTAAAACAGCATGACCTCATAGATTGGTGTGCCAGACACCTCACAATGTAAAGGCTACCCCAGAAACTACTGAGCGTAAAAGGTTCATGACTAAATCTAATCCCACTGTGTCAGAAATAGCTTCTTGCAGAGACACAATACTCATTACCTATTTGTAATTGTAACAGTGATTATCTATTTTCCAGGCTTGGTTCAGTAACACCTCAGACAGTGGAAAGCTGTCAGGGATCTGAGGTATATGGACACATACAATCACTTTGTACTTAAAAAGATTAAAGACACAAAATAGGTTATTTCTTAAACTCGAGTTTTTCAAGAATCTGTCTTGAAAATAAGCATTGTTTTTCCACAAAAGGCTCCATTACAATCAAAATCTTAACTGAAATCAGGACATTAGAATATATTAGATTATAAATATTACAAATAGAACTCCTAAGTCTTCCATTCCGCCTAATTTCTTTGTGAACAAACTTATTATTATTACTTATTATGGTACTAAATTATCGATTTAAAAACAGTTCTATGGTTGTAACATAAAACGCATAATTAGGAAATATATAGATGTACTGTCTTACTTCCTTAGGACAATTTTATTCCAGTACATTTTTCCTCTGGACAGAGGAAGCTATTGTAACTGAGCACACAACAGCTCTTTCATAATAAAAAAGTTACCAGCATGCACAGAAGTTGCACCAAGAACAGGGGCTCTATACAATGTCCAGAGCCTGTTGAGGAACACACAGCTTTTATACGCTGGGGATTACAGAGCACAACCATCTGGGCAGCTTACAGGCTAAATGAGCCCGTGCTATCCTGCAGGCCAATTTGCACGACTGATAAAAAAGGGGCCTATTATACATCTGTCTCAGTCATGCCTGATGTTACGGTTTTAGCAACACTCGCCTGTTCTAGGATTATTTCAAGTTTTATACTTTAACAATACACTTATTTCTATGGGTACAACTGGCATCACTATGTACTATATAAATGCTTATCTCGCTTCATTATGTAAAAATAAGATTTAAAGGATAATGGCACTAAACTGACATTTTTACACTTTTTAATTCCTTTTTCCAACTTTTTACAAGATTCACTATCAGAGAAGCCAAAAGGTGAAGGATTAAAAGAAGTCTTCACATAAAAGCTCTAAGGATTGATATTTAATGAACTGTGAGATGTAAATCAATGCACAACAGCACAGTTTAAGCTTAAAATACTAGGATAACATTTATATTAAAAATAATTCACCTACAGATAATACAGTCTAGTGTTTATTGTATGTTATGGAAGGTACACTTGAATTTCAAAAATTTAAAACATATAAAAAGTGGTTAAGGGCTAACATGTTATCAACATGTGATAAATGTGTAAGAATGTTTAATATACAGCAGGGTACAATGGTAGTGTTAATGCCAACAGGGCACCACAGAAGTTAGTTTAAAAAAAAATTTCCACTATGCTTTATACAAACACCACCACTTGCTGTTGTTTAAAAGTATTGGGAGAGGATCGCTGTCTGTAGGATAAGCAGTCCTGTAACATTTTTAATGTTAGATAGTGTCATAGTACATAGATCGGTGAACATTTCAAAATAAAACTAGAAATGCTGTAATTACTTCACAGAAATGCACATCCAATATTTGTTTTCAATAAGAACAATAGGTACAAGATTATAACTCTCCCTATATGAAATAATTTACACACAGATGAAAGCTACACTATCTAAAATAATCACTAAATACATTTTTCTTCTGGGAAATAAACAAGCAACTTTTGTTTTGCATGATCAATATCAAAAAACATATATCATAAGTAGTATTTTTAAAACATAACTGATGCTCTAAAGTTAAAAAAAAAAAAAAAAGAGAAGAAAGATTTTCCATGAATGTGCAACCTAAAATCAGCCAAGCTTATATTGTAGTACAACCATATTAAGAAACCACTGATCAGGAATACAACTTTATGGAAAAAGTTTATAATTCACAAAACTGTTCATCAGGCCATAAAGTAAAATAGCTCCACAGTTTACAGATAAAACTGAGGCCACATAGATGCGTGCTATGTCTTATCTCCAGTAAGTAGATACTTAGGCAGAGGATGTGACACTTTGTTTGTAGACAGCATGGTATGCGTTTCTCAGCAAGACATAAGGGAAACAAGACTCCAAGAGATCCATTGTCAGGAATGGAGACTCCTGCACAATCTGCAAAACAGCAAAAACACAAAGTTTTGCAGACCACCTCCTACTGCCTGCTGCTGATAACCTATTTGGAAGTAGATACTTCTGGCCTGCACAAATTCACATATTTCAAGGCAAAAATAAATAGCACAAAGTTTAAATGTAGGGGAGAAACACTACTATAAACTCACTCTTCTCAAAGTAAGTATTTTGCTTTCCTATATATGCAGTCATTTTCCAAAAGACATAGAACACTGAAGCATTTGAGCAGAGAGGATTTTTCTCCCACACACTTTGAATGCTGCTTCTTTGATGTGAAATTTCATTTTAGTACTGTATGTACTAAGTGAAAAATTAAAGTGATCTGAGCAACCTGATAAAATGATCTAGGCAACAGAAGATAATGGCAAAAATGCATGCATGTGTTTGGAGGAACGAAACAAAAATAAATCCTGAACCTTGAAAAGCCAGAAAGAAGGACATTGAAAGTTTTTTCCACTAGTTTGTGAGCTGTTAACACCCAAAGCGACACACAGAATCCCCTGGTTGAATGATGTAACATGAAGCCTGTTCCTAAAGTTAGTAGCACAACCAGAACACAAATGCTCACCATGTCTAGTAGTAGATAAACAGATTCTCTGTTTCTTGTAGTAGTTTTGTCCGTCTCCTGGCCAATCTTCAGTAGACTGGATGATGCAAGCTACATAAAATGAGTATTTTGAAGCAATAAATAAAACAGTGTATTGATGGGCTTCTGCTATTTTGTTACACACAGCCAAGGGACTATGAGTTGCACTAATACAAAGAAGTATCAGTATTAAAGTAATCCTGAGCACATGAACCAGTGGGCTTTAGTCTCAGTGAGCCACATTTATTTATTCCTAGCAGTGTTTAATAAGTAATATGTGCTATTTCAATACAAAAAGCAAATTAATTTATTGCAAAGAACTTTTAATTGTAATTACTGATTGACAATTATATAAAGTTACTAAAATTAATGACAGAACTCCCATGAGATCAAGATCTCACCTCTCAGTCCTTTCCAATATGCTTATCAACTTACGGCACTTTTGTAAGATTTAAAGTGATTGAAGTTTTCGTTGCTTGAAATTATACTCATTTTGCAGTAGAAGAAAAAGTTAAGTTTTACTGCCTAAGCATTAAAGAATTGTCATCCTAACTGCAAATGAGTAATATTTCATCAAACAAGAAGCAACCTATTTTCCTAGTATTAGAAGATAGTCTAGAAACTTCTAATGTGCACTCAGGTATTTACAAGCTCAGGATGACAGAAAACAGTAAAATACTTAATTTATAGATGCCTTGATACCTCATGTTTTCATGCCTTACAGAAATTTGAGAAAAACCCCTTCCGACTTTCAGATGTACAATCATCATTTATAACCTCACACCAAGCACTGGCAACATGCCTAAACCACATGTTTACCAGAAATAAATTTTAAATTAAAACACTAAGTTTAAAAATCTAAATCAATATTCCTCTTGAACAAACTCCGTCATTAATCAATTTGTAATATGAAGTCAATATATACACTTCAAAAGATTCTTAGTACATACTCATCAGCATTAAATAACCTCCTAAGTTTCTTCCATATTTAATTAACTTGGACAGGAAAGCAGATCATCTTTAGCAGTACATTTTTTCTCAAGAGAAATATTTTTCTTTCAGACTAACACTAAGTGATAGAGAAAAGGTGTTAGAAAAGAAAAATTAACAAAATATCTAACAATCAAGTCTGTGCAGTAAAAGCAGAGGTCTGAAAGCAGTCCATGACCACTGAAAAAATGCAAACCTCATACCAAAAGTGTTTTTATCACATGAAACTATACTGGTTTCCTTCACTTGTCAAATGTATGCAACTTGATACAGCCATTTCTCTTTCATCTTTTTCAGTCAGTAGTTCCATTAGACAAGGTCAATGGCCATAGGGTTTTTTTCCTGTTTTACAAAATGCAATGAATTTCCAGAACTGAAAGAATCTTTTAAGGAAAAAAAAATTGTTCCTGCGAACTTCTAGTTACAGAAAGTTAGTCAAATAAGAAGGGAAGGGATATTTTTTCCCCATTTCAGCACCAAACAAAAAAATCAAGAACAACTCAAAACCAGTAGCGATTTTTAAAAATTAAACTGAAGCTGCTGTTTTAGCATATAGTTTCCTTCAAGTATTGGCTAATTAAGAGCCACTTTAAAAAGCTATTTCTACTCAAGCACACCAAAATGTATTTAACACATCACCATCACCTAAGGGCTTTTGATTTTTTTCTAAGTTTCACTAAGGATTTCAGCAGCTTTGATCTTCAACCTACACTGAAGCATAAAAAAGATTGCTCTTCCCAGCTAGCTGTGTAACATGCTGCTACCCAGCAGTTCATGTTTAAGAAGGGCAGGCTCATCAAGAGGTACAGCTCAAGAGCCATCCTGGAGTTTATTTTACTTTTGCAAAGAAGGTAACTGAAGTGTTCAACTTCATGGGAGAAAGTCTGCTAGACAGAATCTTGATTTTATATGCATTGCATGTTTCTTTTTCCAGTCATGGACCACATTGTGAGAGATGGTATGTGCTAAAATACTAAAGATTGCACTGGACAAAAAATTATGACACTTGTACTGGTTTGCTCCTGTTGCTTTCCAAAATCACACACAGCTGACTGTAAAGAACTATGGCTAAATTTAATCTGCTATAGACTTGTATTAACAATATGCTTTTCTCTCTTGCATTAAAAGCAGATTTCTATGAAATCAATTGCATTGCATCCCAAACTGATAGTACATTTTAGCAATTAGAAATAAAGTTATACATACAGCCAAAAATTCTTTAAGACGGTCTTCAATGCTTCCCTTGTGGATGGTAAATAAAGCTGCAGCAATCTGGTTGATAGCTTTGGCCAAGCAATGAATGTTGTTGCAATGCCCTAAACAAAAACACAGACAACTTATCTCAGCACCAAGTTTGAAAATGACAGTGTTCTTTGGAAAACATCACCAAAGACTAAAGACGCTTGTCACAATGAAAGAACTTTTGGCATCTTACACAACAGGAGCAAAGCACTCTTGCACACTGAACTTGCTAACAGGAAAGCCACCAGAAGTACTGATCTCCCTTCCAAAGCCTATCATGGCCACAACAACCTGACAAAGATACCCTGGGCTTTTTAGAAAAAAGGCAAAAGAATATACTGGAAGTTTATTTGGTTTCTACAAAACTTAAGAGTATTAACACTTGACTAGGCTAAAAGACAGGTACAAGCAGGATTTTTTCAAGCTGATTGACCATTTCTTTCCCCCTCTATGTAAATGAAAAAGTAATGCACAGACAGCAAGGCCAAGAGACCTAAAGGCACTCAAGAACAAAACTGTTGAATTGCTAATTGCCAGACACAACATCTTGCCTAGAATTCACCCAGGCTTCAGAGCCCTGGGAGGTGATTACATGACACCAGTTTTCAAAGAGAGTGGGTGAGTAAGCCTGGAATCTCTTCCAGGCAAATTAAGTCAAATCTACTTTATAACAAAACAGACACTTAGCCAAGTGTCCTGGGAAGTCCTAGCATATGAGAAGGGGTTAATAAGTACTAAAGTATGCAAGCACTGCTGACTCTTACCAATTCTCTTTGACCATTGTTGAGCTCTGAGCTAATTTTTTCATTCAGTCATTTATCATAACTCCAATTTTCATGCTTGAATAGCGGGGTCAGCTGGACTCCATCACTCCACATGAGAAAAATCCATTTCCCCCCATGCATATCACTATTGTTACTTCAAATTAATTATATCTGTCATTTCACTGCCCAATGTACTCAGCATTGCAATATCTCTCTGCAGCTTTTCACCCCTCTAACATCCTCAACAACTTTACGTGACATGACATTTTCTCATGTCACTCTTCAGGCCCCCATCCAGGTGGTACCTGGATATGCTGACCAGTGAAGATTCCTGTGGAGCTCCACCAGCAGGCCCCAAGAGTTGATACTCCTACTCTGTCTCTTATTTTTATGTGAACATCAGTCAAGAACATCTGTTCTGCTTAATTCAGATTTAAATTTGTACTTGTTTTTGAAGAGACTGTTTGTTGGGAGTTTTTTTAAGTGACTTCATTTTTAGAAAAAGCATCAGCCAGGGAATTCAGCAGAGGAACTGTTGTCTTCCAACCTGAAAGGTTTCAAATATTTAGAAAAGGCTATGGCTCTTGCAGACTGGTGTTCTACTCCAGCCTCCAGCTGACAAATTAGCCTTCTAGCCTGCTATTTGACTAGCAGTTCAGATTCCTTACTGGGAACAAAAGTAAGGATCCAGTTAGTGTTTGAGCCTCAAACTAGTGGAAAAAACAGACTTGATCTTGAAGACAGCAGAGGGAATGCAGACAATGCTACAGCTGTCCAAGCACTGTCTGTATTTGGGAGATATCTCTTGCCAGATTAGAAAGCTGAAACTCCTTCAAATCTGTGAGTTGTTGATGGATAAATTCAGGATTTGTCCTGGGAATTTACTTCATCAAAAGCAGCATTTATTAATTTCACATTCTGGAAATAGCATTTCTATTGTTTCAAGCCAGATGTTCTAAAATAAGGGCAGAACACAAGAAAAAGTAGTATTATGCAAGGAAGGCAGGAATGACAAGGTCTATTCTGTTTGTTCAGTTATTTTTGTAGAGTGAACATTCTTTATATATTTCTTTTGCCAGACTGTTTTCCTCTCAATAAAAGAGCCCACTCAGTAAAGAATTATGCAACAGAGAGGCCACGTCTCACAAAATCAGTACCAACTCCTAATACAGTCTTATTTGAGTTCTAGATGTAACCTCTCTCCAGGCACAGTTTCATGCCACCTTATTAACTGTACTTAAAGAACTCTGAAATGAGGCTTTGCCAGACTTCATCTTAAAAGTTAGTTAATGTAAATGAGACCATGTAAACTGGAATATTTATGAGCTACATGATACAAAACAAGCAGAAAATAAGAATTATCTCTTGTTTCAGCCTGCTAAGAACCTGAGGACTAAAAGGGTCTTGGGAAAAGAGGGATGTTGAAGAAGGTGAGCCTGCATGAACTCTACCCTGCTGGAGAACCTGTAGGTAGCCTGACTCACGTTCTTAGAAATAAATTTGCAGAAGGGTAAATGTGAAAATATAATCACCAGTAAAAACTGTCCCCCTGGCAAGCCATACAGACTCTACATTAGGTAAGATGCTTTCAAAGGAGAAACTGGTAGCAGAAAGTCCTTCCAGAGGATTTCTTTTTACAAAGCTATAACCAAGGAATATACAAGAGATGTGGTCTTACACACACATAAGCAAGTTCATTTCGACTGAGTAGAGACAGTCAATCTGATTGTCCTTCACCCAGCAAGTTTCTATCCGTGCCCTTCACCAATCACATTATATAGTCCCTGCTCTTGACTGTATTCTGAGATTTCCATTCAGGCATCACGGCTTGGAAAAAGCTTGCAATAGAAATACTGTGAGTGCAGATAGCATGAAACAACTTTGCAGGTTACAGATTGTTCTTCCCCAATCATCAGAAAAAGCTGTTAACTTGAAAATTTGTAACTTTTCAAGTCAATGTTCAAGATGTATTCATTTCATCAGATTTATTCAACTTTTTCACAGTTGGAAAAGGTTACACTGTCTTTTCAAAATGAAACTAGAGTGAACAGATCCCTAATCTCACAAAACTGAACAAAAGGCTGATTAACTCCATTTAAAACAACGACCTTGGATCTGTCAAAAAATGTCATTTGCATACCACACTAGGGGATACAGAAAGCTTTCAGAATTTTTGGTATTTTCATTGTACTTTAAATTTTCAGAGGTCAGTTTGTACTTACTTTGTGAGTTACAATTTTGAGCGGATTAAAAATAATGCAACTTGAAAAAATAATTGGAGAAAACATTCTGTACCCAGTAAATGAATGCAGAATAAACATGGTCTTCTGTGTGAATCATGCTACACATCACAAAGGAAATAGCTTGGACAGCTGAAAGGTGACTTTTATGTATGTTGGAACAGTTTGTCAGTGTTTTTTAAACTTAATTTTGTCAGAAAGAAAACTGTTTTTGTGAATTTTATGCAAAGAATTTCCCTGAGGCAAAGATTATTTTTTTAAATAAGGAAGTTGAACTACTGCGTAGGAAATAATTCTGTTCACAGCTTACACCTTCCAGATTCTGTTTTCAAAACTTTGTGCTTGGTCATATGAATAGCATATTAAATATAGAAAAGACACCTTGTATGACTGGCCCAAAGCCAACGCAAAGATTTTAAAAACATTATACACATTAGACTATAGAGACCATATTATGACATAATAACTCTCACACTAATTAATGCAGATTGTGTGCTCCAGCAATTCCACGTTAGGACAAGATTGCCCCCTACAGTTTCTGAACTGTTCTGAAAATTTCAAGTACAAAACTGCTTTTTCATAGAAAGTTATCTTGAACAAGAGTTAAGTAAACGTTTTTTAAAGTACTTTCAGAAGAACTTTCCTGGATTAGAGCTAACTGATCCTTAAATTTTGTTTACTCTAAAATGTAATTATATATTTAAAGCAAATGTATTCAAGATACTACCAGGGCTATTGTGAAGACAGCATTCACAGCAAATATTGAGATGACTCTACATTACCTTCAATGGCAGGGCTATACTGAGACATCACATTACTAGCCAAAGTTGGCAAGGAGACAGCCACGAAGACCATGAGAAGGCAAGCAATTTTATATTCTTCTTCTGGACTAATATTTTCTAAAAACAAAAACAATGAAATTCTTTCATTAAAGAAGTAATCTTGAAATATTTCCTTTCAACTGCAGGTAGATTAAAATGTATAATGTTTAACCAAACTTTAACCAAATTTAACCCCCAAACCAAAAAAGTCAATGTTTGTATTGTGAAAGGATGAATATTATGTCAGTCTTGCCAAAAGACACAGGGTGGAGCTGCAAAATGTCCAGTCTGATATCTACCAGAAGAAAGGGAAGCCAGTGCCACCCTCTCACTTTTAACCATTGAGTTATTAAGATTTTATTATGCTGGTGTAAATGCAGTTATTGCTCTGAGGTGAGGAGAGCTTCTCTTGCACTCTCCCTTTGGCAAATGAGCACAGGGTGATAGTGAACTCAACTCAATTCCCACAAAACCTTGTGCTGTCAAAAACAGCAGCATCATCACACATTACATAAGATCAATTGTAAAAAGTCAACAAATGGTGACATACAGAACTTATTTCTATGCAAGCTGAATTACTAAAAGCAAAATATTTCAAACTGCATCAAAATATGAGACCATAAACAGTCATGAGAATATACAGAAATTCCCTCTCTTCTTCACCCAGCTTAAACATTTCACAGCTGTACCACAATAAAAATAACCAATTTAAAATGCCATTTTAGATACTAGGTATCTTCCAAAGATATACTTCTGTATATACATTATATACTTTCTACATATAGAACAACACTTTGGGTTGAATTTTTTTTAAGGTGCACAAAGAAATTGTGCTTGACACTTCAGTTCAAATATTGAAATGCCCCTCAGAATTATATTTATTTTCCCCTCCTGAAAGAACTACTACTAAAGCAAGAAAAAACAACAACATTTAAAATATTCATGATCTGGGTTAACACAGTAACTATCCATGACACATAGAGGAAAAAAGGCAATTAAATACTCAGTAAGGAAGATAGGAAAAAAAGCTGAAGGCTGTCAAAAGGCACTTAGGAGCCTTAATTCATGTCTTTGAACCTGCCAGAATAAACAAAACTGAAAAACTTGGACAGCAGTGCCTTAAAGCAAATAAGAGGAGGCACTATACATGTTAGAGCAATAACATGTTTATTTTTACCATGTTTTCCCTTGCAAGCGCCATGTTAACACTTGTATAACGCACTGGTAACACAGTGTTGTGAAATTCATGAAGTGTATTCAGCTAACATGTCAGCTCCTAATGCTGACTTAGGTGACAGATCTGTGCAACAGAGCTGACCATGTACGTAGTTGTTCACAAGACAGTCCTACTGTTATTGCCTGTAAATTAAAGGAGTTTTCACCACTAAATTCCTTCAACATCTACCCATTATCCTCTTCTAGGGAAACAAGTCAATTCATGTGTATTTGAAAAGATTCTCAAGCTAACAATCACCAGGGAGCAGGAACAAATAATTCATGCTCTTGTGCCATATATGAAGCTCATTGAGGGAATACAAAGGACTCAAGATACACATTTCCTCCAAGCATTTTAAACACTTCCGTGCATGGGTACATTTACTTTTTTCGCTACCTCAAGCTGTTTTTTTTTTTAACATTTATATTTTTTTAAATTGGACCTTCTTACCTGATTTTTGGGAAGACAGTGCTACAACCAAGGCAGGATCAATCTCACAAGGCAATCCAGCAGCTGATGACAGTTCATATACATTCATTGCCACCTGAGGACCAGAACAAAGACAACACTGAATGCTTTTGTGTACAGATGACGAAGCAGAGTTTTGCTGTCATGTTTAAAATGTTCATAATAAAGTCTGAGGCACTAAGGAATTTCAGATTTGGCAAAAATAAGATAGAGTATCTGGATTTTGTTAATTTCTAACCTACACTGAGCAGCTGGGTCAGTACGTTGTGCACTAGATTGTAATTTCTGAATGTCAAGCCAAATAAAGCTCATATACTTTCCTACATTACCTCCAAAGCAAACACCCTGACTTCCAATTAGCTGTTTCTACATCTTTCTTTAATGTTCAAAACAAACTAACATATTTTCTTGACCAGGTCTAAAGTATCAGCTAACATATACAAATACAGCATTTTTAAACAAAAGCCAAAAGTCACAACTTGGTGAAATAGAGTAAGGCAGAAATCTTACAACATTCAAATTTTATACAGATGCACTGTTCAGAAATTTCAAGCACCAAGAATTAGACTCCAAATGGCCCTAACATCTGGAGGAACTAAGAACATCTTGATTGTATTCCACTTTCCAGCTCATCCCAGGATGTATCTTTTGTTACCACTAACAAGGATTCAACACAGTTGTTTTCTCTTTCCATTTATTATTTTGACAAAGTTTCTGAAACCATAGTTCAGATGAATCTCTGCCAACACAGGTCTACACCAAATAAAAAGGACTACAGGCAGCACCAGCAATGGGTATCACTGCCATTAATGTCTCAGAAGTTTTACACTTTGCCCATGAATTCTCATGTACAGTTGAGGAGCTGCAGGTAGCAAACATTGTGCAGACTGTCCTTACTTGCGTGCTCCAGCCTGGCATCTGGGCAAGGGTTGATTCACAGCCAACAGGTTAAAAAGAATCACAGAATGGTTAGAAGGGACCTTAAAGATCACCTTGTTCCAACCCCCTGTCATGGATAGGGATCCTTTCCACTAGCCCAGGCTGCTCCAAGCTCCATCCAACTGGGTCTCGAACACTTCCAGGGATGGGGCAGCCACAGTTTCCCTGGGCAACCTGTGCCAGGGCCTCCCCACTCTCACAATATGGATTTTTTTCCTAATATCCAATCTAAACCTACTCTCTCTGAGTTTGAAGCCATGACCTCTTGTTGTGTCACCACATGCACTGTGGAACAAATAACAGCCTTTTTCTAAAAGCCTGAATAGACAGCCCAATAATTTAACATTAAAAATATTCAAGTAAAAGGAGAAGAAATCCCCGTTTTGACAGTCATCCCAAATAATAAGTTCCAGGGATAGAAAAATAAAAATAACATTTCATAACAAGTGTTCATTTCATCAATAGCTTTAAAACTATTAATGTTTTGCTTGGTAAATTCAGTACATAGGAAATTACTATATTGTTATGTCCTAAAATATGCCCACTTGGGCAATTGTCCCAATCCACTGTATGATGCCTTGTAAAGAACTGTCTGTTGACATGCTTTCATTTGAGAAAAAAAGTTTGCCCTATTGTCCCAAAAGAAGGCTTTGTTGCCTACAGTTGCACTGCTGTGTGTGACAAGGCCAGGAGAAAGCTCAGGGCTGATGATTGTGCACAGGGCTTAATTGTTAGCAGGCTCTCAGCACAGTCCTGGCCCTTCCAACAAGCTGTTTTCAAGACAAAGCTCTGGCAGAGTTCTGGGGCAGTACATGTCAGAGTTCCCAGTATTCCCAACAAGCACTATGGACAAGATTACACTGGTTTGGCTCCTTCCCTATGCAAGTCCTCCAGCATTACCCTGGCTAGCTAACTGCCCTCCAACAAGCACACATAGCATCGTGCTGCACCATGATGTGACATCTGCAGTTGGCATCATGTGAACACCAGCATGGTGGAGTGTTCCACAGCACTTAGAATTTATTTCAGACACTTCTAACTACAAAAAAACCATACCAACACACAGAATAGGTGTATTTATGAATCACAGCAGAACTACTGCAGAGAAAACCAACAGCCAAATATTACATGAAGCAGAGGCAAGCAGGCAGTGCTACGTGGCAAGAGCCATGCTCAGCAGGGCTTTATTTAACAGTAGACAGCTGCCTTTTTTGCCATCTGGTGATGGATTCTTTTTTCCCCATCCAATCATTCCAGTGACTGTAAATTACTCCACTGACTTCCAGAAAAGCAGGAGCAAGTACTATGCTTTCTCCTATCTGCTGATACAAATGAGCTCAGCACCATCTTTGGAGATCCACTGAAATGTTTAAAATGATCAGTTACCACTGGCTTAAAAATATCAGTGGTAAAATACTCTCTTCAATGATTACTGTTGCAGCCTTTATCCCATCCTATTTTTTATCGCTCCTTTGATACCAAGAGGGTGTAAGATGCTTTCTGAAAACATCAAGCAAAGCAAGCAGTGAACCTCCCTCCCTCCTCATCTCCTTTAAGTTAATTTTCCAAGACATTTCCACAGAATTCCTCTATTGTGGTATGAATTGCAATGTTTTCTTTGACATCAAATGTTCATGGTTGGTTTATCAGAATTGCAAGTTTCAAAGATCATTTTGGAATGAAATAGCACACGTGAAATGTAAATTTCAAGTTTAGGAATAGCAACATATTCTGGCTCTCAAGAGTAGATTTCTAAAAGTCGTTTCTGTAAAAGTTAAGAGAGTTGTGCAATATATATCCCACAACACATTTTCTGCAATTCAAACTGCTGCAATACCATTTAGAAGCAGGAATCCTTCACAGACTCCAAGCTGCAGGAAGAGACTGAAAACCAGCTAGGCTGCAACTTCTGTGCATACATGTCCATCAGCCACGTGATATGCCAACAAGGGCTTTTGGATGGGACCATACTATCATTCAGAAGCAAGGATCTGCTCCCTTTTTTTTTTTCCCAGACAGTGGCTTCACAAGAATTTTCAATTTAAGGTCAAAATCAAACCTATAGTTTTTACATGCACAGAGCTCCAACCATACACAGAGCCCCTGAAACATTCAGCTTTACCAGTTATAATGTTCACACTGTGAAGCAGCTCTGCAGCCCTTTATTGCTTAGACATGTTTTAACACTTGATAAATTTTGCTCTTAATTCTTTCTATGAAAGTTCTCAAATGTGATCACAAGCACATAGACTTGTGCCTATCCTTTCAGTTGGTTGTGGTTTCTTCCCCGGAACATTAAGAGGCTGCAGATCCACAACTACTAAGCTTGTTGGGAAAAAAGGTGTTCTTTGTGTCTGTATTTTTGACCCTAAGCATGAAAGTCTTTCCCCTTTTTTTGGTAAGTTCCAAAATGACTCCATCACCCAGTCAACCAAACATTACCTTCATGTCAGTCTCTCTTGGAATGTGATCTTTGAAGTCCTCAATGGAACTTACAAGGAAAGGAATGTGGTAGGATAAGACCTAAGAGACAGAGACACATACAAAATGAAAAAGATGACTTACCACTAATGATTGGTTAGATACTACCATTATTTTACTGGACTTATTTTCTTTTTTAATGAGTTTTTAATTTATGCATTCGAATTTGTTTGTAGATGTAAGACATTAAAGCCTAATAAATGCAAAATCAACCTGTTTGCAAACAAAGTGAAATAAAAGCTTTTTAAATGTACTAAACACAGAGTACATTGAGAGGCAATGTTCTAAACTAAAATCTCTATGTTTTAATGTAACATTTCTCTGAACAGTACTCAAAAAGTAGATTCCCCCACTCCAACTTACAATTCAAAGTAATAATTCGGTATTGCCATTTTACCCACATGTCAACCTTGTAAGAAATAGCATTCCTAAACAGTGAAGCATCAAATCATCTATGATTCCATTAAATTAAATACAATGAAAACAATTAGGAACATATTTTGTTCTTTCTTACATCTCTAAGTGCTTCCTGTGCCAATGAGCGAAAAGACAAGATAACACCAATAATTGTCATTCTCTTCAAAACACTGTCGACAGCTGAAAAGAGACCAGTGAATAAAGTGTTGATGTTTAGAAACTCAATTCTCCAAATAAGAGAAAGAAAATATTTAATGAAATACAGAAAACAGCAAGGTACTGAAACAATGGCATTCCTTAAAAGAGCCAAAATAAACAGTGCTAAAGCAGGCTTTTATAGCTGAATCCACAGTGTGATTTCCAGTAGAAGACTGTCAGGGTTAACCATGTCATGGAATGAAAGCTGGAGTACAGAGGTGTCAGTGCTGGATGCTAACACTGGCTTGGTGCTTTCTTGAGGCCAAAAATGTCTCTATAATAACTTCATTTTTTTTGCTATGGCTATGTGTTATTATCCCTGAAAAGATGAAAGATGCTCAAAGTTCATTAGTGCATGGGCATTACAGCAGCAATTAACATTCAACTCTCACTTTGTCTGTACATGAGAAGACTAGGAAAGTTTGAAAAGATCCATCAATTTACATGAGCTCATGTACATTTTGCCACTTCTGTATACTTAATACAAAAAAATTAATTTTTCTGATTTTCTTCACATAGACAAATATAAAAACCAACTCTGTATGTTTAGAAGGACCTCACTGGTTACCCACATGATAATCTCTTAAAAAGCGCTGCCATCTGGTCTGGCTTGTCGAAGCTGGTCCTCATTTGTGTTAGAACTTCAACATTCTCCACCACAAGTTTCTATAAAGAAGCAAGAATTCAGGTCAGCTACAGATTTCAGTATGTTAACTGGATAAATTCATGATTCAGAGTATTTTGGTCTGGCAGAAAGGCAACTAACCCCATGGGATACAGATGTACCACTGTGTTCATAACGGGACTGAAATATCAATACTATCAGGCAGTACTCTACACAAAAGTAAGCTCTGAATCTAAAAGCAGAGGATTAGCTACCCCTTGGAACATGATTTTTATACTGAGCAATGTACCACTTCTTAAACCAAAAGAGCCAAACTCAGTAAAACCAGACAACAGAAAAAAACCAGACATAAGTATACATGTAACAATAAAAATGCAAATTCAAACTAATCCATTCTTCTGAGCTGCTCCTTTCACTAGTTATGCTGAAATTTAATGATGGTAAAATTGAAAAATGGAATCAAGAACGTAAGAGTCAAATTGTTCACTCTTGGAGCAGTTTACTTGAAATTTTCTTCCATTATAATATAAAATAAAAAGAAAGACATTCATGCCAGTTCTACCATCTTAGTCTGAAACAGTTAAATTCAAGTGCAGTAGTATTCATGTCTGTTTGACCAAAAGAAAACAAAATACCTGTCTGTTTCTAATTTTTAACAGCTCTCATACATGCAGCTTGTAACATTTACCCTAATGTAATAACTTTTCTGAAGTAATTTTCCAAACACATATTGGATATAATTTTAAATGACAGAGATTGCATAATCACATCTATAAAATGTCAGATCCAAAAAGGTGTCTTGCTAACAGAGGAACTTCCGCTGTGCCAAACAGTATTTTTAAAATCTCTTCAAGCAAGAAATAGGTAGTTTACTCTTACAAAAATATTTTTGCACTCTGAATGCATAGTATCCTACTTCAGAAATGGAAAATATTATCTCTCTTTAGATAGAGGACAACCTATGGCTACGAAAATTTAGATCTTTTACGTTCTTCTGAACACTGAAGAAAGTGTTTCCTTTTGTTTGAAGATTTTAATTAGTGCTTTGTATGCTAAGCAATAGCAAGGTGAAAAAGAACTGAAAGATGGAGGGTGAAATCAAGATATGCTGGATTGGGAGTGGTCTTCCAAAGTGATTCTTAATAGTTTTATTTTTCAAGTGGATGTATTCCAATCCATAAATTACCAGAGGAGGCAGCAGGAAAAATTAATATTCATTAAACATGTAGACTTATAAGCCATTCCCACAGACTCAAGTATATCCATAATCAACCCAGTGTTGCTACTTTCATTCTTCCTATCTTCAGTGAGAAGCAAGGAAAGAAATAAGCTACACAAAATGAAGCAAATTAATCAACTGCAAGAATCTTTAAGGTCCCTTCCAACCCAAACCATTTGGTGATAATGAATGTGGGCACATGTGCACACACAAGGCACACAGGATGTCCTTCTATGCTGAAAGCCAAAGCAAGACTGATTTGCACTGAAATCAAGATGGGCAATTTTAAACCAACTTTTTGGCAGATATGTGGCATTTTAATTTCAATCCCTCAAAACTCACCAGAATTCAATAGTGAGGGCAATAGCCCACACACATTATTACTGAGTCAAGCTTTCAGCTTCACAAAGAATAACCAGTATATTAGTTTAAGATTTAAAAGGAACAGGCTGGAATACAGTTCAAATAGTCACTTATATGTTGCAATCTTCCCCTCCTTGACTGTCTTAAACTTCAGATATAAAACCAACACCTGGTCCCACTGCAGGAAGCAAAGCAAGGATGTTGAACCCTGATCTTTAATAAAGTCCCATTTTATCCTCTTCTTGCTTTCTTCCCCGAACACAGATGCTTCTCAGTATTCTCTTGGCAAGGCAACTGCATCTCAGCCAAAGAGATGAACATTTTATTACTTTATTTTTTCCCTCCAAATATGCGGTCATGCACATGTGGATCTATATTATGCTCTGCTTTCCCTCTGCAGCATCAGAAAACAACAGACTTCAGACACAATTTAAAGTTGCTTTTAACAAATTACACAGAGCTCCAATATAAATTGTGTTGACTTTGAGGAAGTATGACAGCTCCTCAGAAAGTCCACAGTTAGAGCAGCAATAAACACCTCCTCAAGGGCTTTGTGCTTTACTTGAAACGTGGCACCTTGGAAAGCATGAGCAGCTCCTCTCCTTAAGCTTAAGTGAATAAAAGGCTTCAAACCTTTTGGGGCACCACACATCCCAGCCACCCAGCAGCACCGTAATTCAGGTGTTTTACAGGGAGAACAAGATCTTTGAAACTGTAACATGTATTAAAAACAAACACTTTTAAAAGCCTGGTCTGCTAATAATAATAAATTATTAAAGGAAAAAAATGAAAGTTCCTTAGATCTCTGAAGCATTCATATACATTTTCAACATGCAAGAATAGTTACGAAAAACTCCTTACTGTAATTAGTGGTTACATAAACTGAAAATTAAGGTAATAACAACTTGTAATTAAATTTGAAAATGACACTAAAAGAACAAGTCATATGAAAAGCAAATCTGTGCCAATTAGTGACATTTTAAATAGTATGACTACCCTGGGAAAGCAGTACATGTTATCGAATTTATTACAAGCTCTTTCCAGGAAGAGTTAATTACATAGGCACCAAGTGGGTCATTGCTGCTTTGAATACACAAAAAACCAACTTCTTTGATATGCTCATATTTCCAATTTTATTGGAAAATAAAATAAAACTTTATTATTTGCTTGTGTTGCTGTACATGTGAGGTTTATTTACCAAAACACAAACATTTATAATAAATGGTTACTGTTGAGGCAAAGGAAAAGAGACACCTGAAAATGAGGTGTCAAACAAAGAAAAAAGGACCTGAAGTCTCCCATCCACGTAAACTAAACAATAGATGCTAACCCACATGGTAAAGAAAGTAAGTCCTTATAGATAACTAAGATAGATTTGAGATTTTCATGCTAAGTTTGGAGAGTCAGTGGTCTTGGGCAAGGGTTTCACAAGCATTTGGAGATCTTAAAAAACATTTATCTTTTCACTAATGATAAAGAGAGACTTGATTCCTAACTTATGGTATCTAACACAGAGATCTAATATAGTCTGCATAAAGTCATGCCCATTCAGCAGTTGAAGAACGTGGGATATACAGGTACTACCTGTGCAAACAAACTAAAAAAAAAAAAAAAAGAGTAAAATTCATAGCTTTATCAGTTTGTTTGATGCAGTCATTTCAAAAAGATGGCATGCAGAAGCATAGCTAAGAAAACTACCTGCCTTTCCACCCACCAGTTTCCCAAGGTTACCTTAAGCTCAGCAACCTGTGAAGAGATGTGCCACATCAGGCTTTCACTTAGGAACTTCATGCCATATGGTCCCAGGAGTTCAGAAAGGGCTCTCATTTCTGAGAAATAAAAGAAATTGTTCTACCTCAAACATTCCTTTTTCAGTTATTTGCAGCCTATCGTGTATCTAGCAATGCTGCTTTAAGTGCAAAAATGTTTTACCCTCAAGTAGAATTTTAGATACAAGAAACTTGTATGGTAATAGAACTGAAACAGTAGTTACCAATACATCATATACCCATATATCTCTGTAGCTTATATGCAACTCCAATATGACCAAAAATAGGAAAAGCAAGACAAGAGGTTGCATAAATAAAAAGTACTTCAAAATAAGGACTTGTTATTTCAATAACAGTTACTCTAAGAGTTGCTGTTATTCCAATTACTCAAGCAATACAGTAACTAGCCCTCACAAACATTCAGTAGAAATATCAAGGTTTACCTGATATGTCAGAGTATTCCTCAGCATTAAATGTCAACTCATTTTCTGTAGGCAAATTTACAAATGCCTTCATGGCTGGGAAATAGGCTATGTGACCATTGCTGACTTGCCGTAGCAAAGTTTCCAAATACCTTATCAAAAAGGGAAAAAGTTTTAGATGAAAAGACGCATGTTCATGGATACCCCATACAGATAAATATGTGACATGGGACAGCAAAGCCCATAGACTAAAGTTTTATTTTCATAGTTCATCTGATACCTGTATATTATGCTACATCTTGTCCCTGTAAGAAGTGAATTCACAGCAGGCAAACGTTAAACTGCTTTTAACAGGTATTGAGAGAAGTAAACTTGTGATTTTCGAAACATAAGAAAAATTAAATAACTACACTTCCCCAATTCCAGATTTTTCATTAATGAAAAAAACACCTCTAAAAAACTTATAACAAGCATTCATGTATTGACTTACCAATTTGTGTACAGACTGGTAATGGTTGGCTCACCATGACTATCTAAATGCTGAGTTTGCTGAAGCAGAACATTGTTAAACACTCGTGTAATGTCAATCTGTACATAATTTTCTATTGACTGGAGGACTGTCATATAGGCTCTTACGCTGGTCAACAGCTCTGAAGGCTTTGCAATCTCTTGTGTTGCTTGATTATACATAGTCATTCCAACAATTGACCTTTGTAAAACAAAAGAATCAGAAACAAATAAAATCATTTATTAGTAAAATTCAACAAGAATGCAGCTACAAAGATGATTTTGTGTCCACAGCTTTCAGTAGAAGCAGAATGGTTTGTGTTGGAAGGGACCTTAAAGACCATCAAGTTCCAATCCTCCTGCCATGGGCAGGGACACCTTTCACTACACCACAAAGCTCCATCCAACCTGGTCTGGAACACATCCAAGGAAGGAAAATATCCATTTTACTTGAATACTTCTCCAATCTACAAACATAAAACTCTAATCAAGGCAAATACTACATCAGCACTTTTAAAAACAGTTTGGGATGCTGAAGTTTCTGTGGTTCCAGAAAAATTTCATGAGACTAAGGCTACACACCAAACATTTTTTCAATACTGCTTTTTTCCCCCTCAATATAGCTGAGTAATCCACACTCCGCAAGACTTATACAATAACTACTTTGGTAAATATATTACTGTTAAAGCCTCTTAAAATGCAAGAGCAATCATGTATTGAAGTGTTCAAAGCATATTAACTAAGGCAAAAATTATTTGATCAAAGCTGTTGTCACAGTTTTAGTTTGAAAAATCTGTAGAAAAAAACATGGCTATAGTGAAGTATGAATTGAAAATATATATGTTAAGTAGATAAACAGGAAACCTATTAATGAAAAACAAATCTCCCTGTAGCTAATACAGTGATTTCTATCTTTAACCAAGAAGTCAGGATATACTTGAATTGGTTCAGAGTCTCACTATAAATAAAAGCAGGCTTCTAATAATAGATGTCCTATACATCAGGCAAGCTTTCAAACTTGCCTGAAAGTTGATGAAGTCAAAGTCCACGAAGGACTGCATAGTCCTTTTTAACATACAGGGACATGGACTTCACTCAGTATGTCAGTGAAACCAAGTCCTCAAGCAAACCATATCACGGGGTCATTAAAAGCCAAGTCTTTCTAGTAAAGAAATGCTTGTTATATTAATTTTAAGCTTATAATGGTCTCAGACTTTCAGAGCTAAGTTTTAAGTACTACATGCTTCTCAAAGGCAGAACAACAACAACAAGAGAGGGAATCAGTGGATTACTACCTTCATCAGAGGTGAACAGGATGAGTTAGTCTGGAAGAGAACACCAGATTATTTAAAGCAATGTCTTTTTTGATGTTTGGATATGTGAAAATAAAGACTTCCAATAATTTACTTCTGAGGCAGTCTCTTTATTTCAAAATAAATTCAAAATTGGTGTAATAACAAGATTAAGCGGCATAATAATAAGCTCTAGTTCAATCATACATGAAACACAAGAGGTTAAAAGAGTAAACAAATCGTAACAGTGAAACACTAACACTGTATTTAAAGGGAAATTACAAGCCTGTGACAGGAATGCCACTTAAAGATCTGAAAAATAATTATAAGTGGAACATTTATTTTGTTTGGCTAACAAGTCTTATTTCTTTCATGAGGCAAGTAAAAGGAAAGCAGTCTCCAAAAGTCATCTGCCTGTTACTTCACCTCCAATCACAAGCCAACCCCTCCAAAAATTAAAATAATAAGCACAAGTGACCAACACTGGTTTAAGGAAGGTAAGAGCTCACTTCCATGAGGTTATCTTTACTTTTATGCCACCTGGTCTTATTTGAAAGACTGGAATGCTCCAATGATCTGATACTATGTCTTGATGATTAAAACTTAACTCTTATACCCTGCTTGAAATATGTAACTAGTAATCTTTGGCATCAAATACATCTAGGATCATAAGGTAGTTTAAAATTAAGTCCTCTCCAGAAACTGCCATTTGCCTACTTCTGTACAAAACAATGCACAGATCAAAGTAAGAACAGACAGGAATATCAACTGGTAATACTTTTTATTAAAAAAAGAGGTAATTGAAATATATCCTCAGTTGGCTTTGTCAGGTCTTGAGTTCTGACTTTTAGATTTCCTTTCAGCAAGGCAGTGAAAGTGAACTCAAACACTTGAAACAATCCAGAACTGTGCAAAAGAATGGTGGGAAGACAAGTCTTTATAAATCCCTAAAAACAGGTGTCACCAACTCCTACAAAATACACAGGACTAGGAATGCAGGATCTGTCTGTTAAATAGATGATTTGCATTTCAACATATTGTGTTTTAAGACAGGAATTGACAATTGTCTATGTCTGCACATACAACTTAATAATCATTTAGTTGGAACTTTACTCATGATGTTCTCAACCCACTTTTAAACCCTAGTTTAATGCAGTAAGTATGCAGTATTTCCAACATAAATCAGCAAAGGCTTACCTTATGTATTAATGCTTCTAACTCTACAATATTACTTACTTGGTAAAGCGGATTTCCAGGTGAGATGTTAAATATTCTCTTGGGGTAAACGTGTGTTCCCAAACCACCATGTTTGGTACATAATTGATTGAGAAGCAGAGCTCAGAAAGTGCAGTGTGCAGTTTGTCAAGGCTTTAAGAACAGACAAGAAATTAAAGAAAATATTTAATGCAACATAAGCATTTATTATCACAGAGAGCACACACTGAATGGATAACTCCTTCAAAGCAGGTACAGGTCTAACTCTTCATTTTCATTTTCTGCTTTGAGACACTTCTCTAGCATATTTAAAACCAATATTTTGGCTAAGAACACATCCTACAACTACATATTGATCTGCATCACACAGAGTGATATCAGATTCATTTTTTTAATATATATACACACATCTTTTTTTCTTTCCCTCTCAAAAGAACAAACTGCTAAGGTGTTTTCTCCCCAGCTGGACTGAACAAGTAATATTTGCTATGAGCCAGTACTAAAAGCCAAAACATATTGGGGGACAGAATCTTGAGCTACAAGTAAGCTCTTCTCCCTCAACTTCTCTAATCTTTACAGTTTTCTGATGTTTGGTTGTAACCATAGCAAAACCACTTCCCCTTCAGCAGTGTGTGTGTGTGTTTAGGCACTCCCAGTCACAACACTAAACATTTCTTGTCTCCTTTTTTTCGCTTCTTTCCTCTTCAGGATTCTATCACTCTACCATCCTACCCCCGGAGCTCTCCTAACACCTGTCTTATACCCATTCCTACCCTCTCATGTCTTACACCCCAAAGTGTATTTATTAACCTTTCCTCTTCTCTCTTTCAGGTAGGTTTTTTTTTGGTTTTACTATTGATTTGCTGCTGTTCTCAATTTTTCTACAGTCACTAGAGCCACAATTCCAACTCAGCAGCCAAAGGCAGCCAACAGCCTTAGGGCAGCAACAACTTCCTGCTCAACCTGCACTTTAAAGTGCTTAACCAGGGCAGAGTCCAAGATGCCATCCACTCCTTGGACTCACATTCCCACAGCAATTAATATGACCATTCAGGAAGCCGAGGTACAACAGCACAGAGATCCTTTCTGGTCAGGAAGTAGCCAAGGGGATAAATTCAAGAGACACACATTCCTATTGCTCTGTGTAACAGAACTCAGTCTCTATACAAGTTACAGGAGCATCATATGCTCATAAACTACAAAGCTGCTGTATTTACAGTCAATAAAACTTAAAAAAAATTAAGCAAAAAGCATTCAATATGCAAAACATCTATGCTTTGACTTAGGATTCAAGGAACAGAAGAGGTGGCTTACTTTGTCACAACCAATCTGTTTTTCCTCATGCTTTCTACTCCTGGTTTCTCCCGTTCAGGTTCTCCTTTCTTTCCAGTCTGTTTTTTGGACTTCTTGTTCACTGCTTGACTGATAGTTTTGGCACAGTGCTTTGGCAGCAACTAGTAAAGAAAAAGAAATATGCACTTCAAATTAGAATCCAATTTTTTAGTAGACTTCATCACAGAAGTGACATATGAAGTAACATATTGACTATGAACTACACAATTCTAGTATTAAAAATTCTTCTTCAAACACCCTTCAATTTTATAAACAGAAAACTGCCCCAAAACAGAGATAAAAAAAGTGAACAGGAAGTAGAACCATAAAATTCAGAAAGTTGAACAGAGAAAAATCTCAAAAGAGAATTAAAGTAGAGACAACCACACTCACCTGGTCACTCAATGTACATTGTTCTGTGCAAATGTCTGTGATAAGATTTCGAGCTTGCTTAGCCATTTCATCCAAGAACATGTTACACAAGGAAAGACTACGATCTCCAATATGATGTCGCTGTTCAAAGGGAAAAATGCAAGCAGGATATTCAGTTTCCCATTAGTCCTACAATATTCACACAACACGCTGTACCAAAGAGGACAGTTCACTACATCATATAACCAGGGTATGAGGAATAATAAATTATTTAGTCCTCAATAATATTGACACCAGGACATTATTTCTCTTTGGAAGCAATTTGAACAGTGGAATTTTCAAAGTAACTGGCATGACATACTATCATTAAAACTAACTTCTGCAAAAGGAGGCAAAAAAAGACTTTTAACAAGTAGGTTTTCAAGTTTAATTTTAAAGTGAGTCTACTTTTATGTGTCCAATTATGAAGGTATCTCTGAATGTTCTCTTCATTAATTTGTGCCAGTATTAAATCTATGGCAAAAAGAGCATGCAACTCAAGCTATAAGAGAAATCAGTGTCCTTCAGACCACTGAAAAAGTTAATAATGAAGCCTTGCTGCATTAATTTCTGGATTCAGTTCCTTTGTCACTGGACGTGGACAAGTATAGCCTCTGTCTTGCTGAAATCCTCCTTTCACCAGTGATGTTTCCTTTAGAGCCACAGTACCACACATTGTATACAGCACAGCCAAGATTATTTTTCCAAAATTGTAATAGTTGCTAAGTCATACAATTCAGATATTGAATTCCAAGTTCTGCTGGCTGTGACAAAATGAGCTTGCTGCAGCTGAATGCACAGTAACTGGTGTCCAGTGGACTTTGGCTACTGATTCCTTACTGTTACTATAATCATTCTCAAAGACATCTCTTGTCCTGAAGGGAAGCCTTCCTGGAAACTTTTTAGTGGCTGTCTACTATAAACAATGTTTGCTGCTGTTTAAAGCAAAGCATACAAGGGAAACAATTATATAGACATATTATTGCAATGAAGTTTAGCAGAAAAGAATTTAATACATAAATAAGAAAACACTACAATAAATCTTATTCATCTATTTGTTTCAGATGAGCACTATTAAGAATGAAAACATACTTTCATGAGCACTACATAAAAATAGCCAAGTAAACCCCAGAGTAATTTTGAAGTCAATGCACATACAGGAAATGTACAAAAGGATCTATTTCATTACAACAGAAATAGAAAGAATTTCCTCAGAATCAAACTGCTTCCTTTACCAAAGGATCCATTTCTTCAAGCAACAGTGTATTTTTTCATTTCTAACTCTAATAGCAAGGACATGCATTGCCCAGTTCTTACCAAAGCAAATGCTTGCATTATACTGTGTATCACTTAGGATTATTTTTTTCTTACTGTAGAAACACTATTTATAGCAAGCCATACAGAGCCCCAACCTCTATTTCCTTTTCCTATGAGTTTATAAAGCATTTGAAAGGAAAATCATTGCTTTTAAGTTTTAACAGGCATATGGCATTTATTAGCACCTAAGCCTGAATGATCCCAGAAAAGTCATCTAACATTTGTACCTCAGCTAATCTCTCTTTAAACCAAAGATGATAATACTTTCTCACTTCACAGAAGGATTTTGAGATCTACAGGTGAAGAACCTCATAACAAGGTATCTATTTGTTTAACTTCCCCTTTTATCACTCTTCTCCCTCAAATTTTATATTGCCATAACAAACACGTTCTTGCAGTGTTCAGCTCTAGTTCACTCTACTTTGAATGAAAGATGAAAATAACAATGTATTTAAAAATTACCTCTTCAGGGCACAGTTCATGGGTGCAGCTCATAAAGTGAGTACAAAGCAGTGGGAATGCAATTGAGTATCTTGACTGAGAGGGAAGCTCCAAACACTGCTGAAACATCTTCTCGAAAGCACGACTATAAAAACTGATGAGAAAAAAAATCAGTTATTAATCAGATATTTAAATGTAATACATAAATAATTTTGCTGCAAATTAAGTTTACTTCACAGAAATCAAACATGCTACTAGCATCAGATTTGTAGTTATACCAAAAACTGCCCCATGCTTTAATAATATTTTTCGTCATTTGTTTTCTGCATTCACTTCTTATGCATTTTATTTGTACATCCCTATTATTATTATCGTCATAATATTTTTATTCTGATGTTTGCCACATAGGGACTGCAGAAACTTGCACTTTTTGCAATAACGCATTAAGGAAGAGTCTGCAAATGAGCCCACATGAATTATGTTACTGCATGAACAATCTCTCTGACAGATGTTCAGAAATACCTTTATCAAACTGCTTCTGCAGGAAACCAGAAATGCCAATTTATTCTCCCATTGGCCTACCTTCCTATGAAGCTTGCCATTTAAAAGTTACACTTGCAAGGATAAACTAAACAATAAATAATAAAAAAACTTGTACAATCAATTCAGTAACATACCAAAATATAGAAAGATCTGAGGTTTCAACCAACATCTCCACCAAAGAATCTACCATCTTTGTGTGGAAAATGATTGTGTTCATCATTTTTCCTAGTTCTCTATGGTCCGCAAGACCAAGGGAAGCTTTAGAAACACTGGTGTAGGCCTGGAAAGACACAATGAAAATTTTACGTCATATTTGTAGCTGCTTTTTTGCAAATTCCATTGCTATTGCCCAATACTGTTTGTGCTATGCACAGGACACCTGTGTACTTACAGACCATGCCCAGATTCCATTATGTTTCCACTAGGGCTCAAAAAAAAAAGCAAACTGGCTTTCAAAGAAGTCTCCACACATCATTTGAATACGAGAGCAATTCACAGATAAACTGTAGAACAAATGTATTGACAAAACACAAATGTGCACTTGTAAGCCCTCCCTTAACAGTGTGGGCAGACGGAATCACACCCCACACAGCCGCCAAACTGCTCAGCCTCAACACATCTATTTCTGAACTCTTGTAAACACCCCAAAGGATGATTTGCAAAAATTATGCAAAGTTATATGAAAATGCATCAAATAATCTGTTTAAATATTTGTTTGATTTTACAAGTAGGTTATTTTTAGACAGCCTGTCACCCACTTGCAGTCACAGTAATCTAGAAGAGCAGTAATTTATGAAACATTTTGGTTTTAAGTTAGTGACGTGTCATGCATATTTACCAAGTCTTACCTGCAATCTAAACCAATCTAATCTCATTCCTCTGAAGTCAAATACCTCTCCATCTTCAACTGCATCAGAGAACAATACAGAACAGAAAACCTTTAGGAAAACAACTACAAATTCAGATATACTCTATCAGACCTTCTAAAAAACCCCAAAGAATTATTTGGGTAATGAACCTTATACTTTTACCCAAAAATTTCCATCCAGTACAATCATGCTAATAGGAATTTAAATATTTACATGGAAATACATGTATATGTTTTCTATATTAAAATATATATATAATATATAAATTATTAAAGGATATTCCTACATAATAGCATTCTTCCAGAGCTCTACCTGTATGGAACTGCCCTGGAAAAGGGACACACCACAAGAAGCAAATACAGTAACAAAAGAGAAACAAGGGAACCAATGCAGTTTACACAAGTTATCTGCTTCTACTGATTGCATGAAACAAAAGTGATGAAGCTTTTCAGAGGTTCTGTCAGCCTGTTGCAGTTTTTTCCAAGTTCATTTAAACTTACCTTGTTTCACACTTAGTGAAGTCATTGTGTTTACGAAAGAGGACATGATGATTGATTCATCCTCTGGGCACACTGAAAGATTCTAAAATAAATATTTTTGCTATTATTATTATATGGTTATGAAGCAATGCCAGCACCCATGCCCCATTTATCAGCTATACTCTGACAAAACCCTACACAAGGTAACTTAATCAATAGAATATTTCAAATAGTGGTATTTACCAGCTTTCACTTTTTAATTCATTGGTTGATGACAAATACCTAGAAAACTTTTCTTCTAAATCAATACCTGCTCAAAATAGGAAAATCTGTCAGTAAATGTGGCCATGCATTTTCTGTCCTTTCTAAAAGAAAACCTGGCCATGGCAGGATATAAGGGAGCCCATGTCATCATCACTTTGCTTCCAAAAAATCCTCTCTCAAAACCTTTTCTATTAATATTGACTTTACCTGAAAGGCAGGCTATCAGGTTTTCAAATTTTACAAAATACAACATAAATCTTTTCAGTTTCAGCAACTAATAGGATCATATTTCTATTAAATAATACAATAGAGAAGTTTCTCTTAATACCAGCAATGACTGACATTTTAACCTAAAGGCTGAAAAAAGCCAAATTACCACTCAATCACTTGTCTAGTCTTGTGCCTGATAACTATTATGAATTAACGACAACTGAAATTCAAGCCAATGTTTTATCCTTGTTTCAGTTTGGGCTCCATCTAGTGGGGTCACTAGGGAACCAAACCAAGGCAATTCAGAAAGTTTATCATTTCTTGGTTGGGCTAAATACCCTGTTTCAGTGACAGTACCTGTTTCACTGTTTCCAAACTTAACAGTACTTGAACATATTAAAGTATTCATGTATGACTACTTAAATATATAAATTCACACCTTTCATAATGGCATGAAATTGTGTCAGGGAAGGTTTAGGTTGGGTATTAGGAAAAGGTTTTCCCCCCCAAAGTGTGGTTTGGCAATGGAACAGGGTCCCCAGGGAAGTGGTCATGGTCCCAAGCCTGACAGAGTTCAAGGAGTGCTCTCAGGCACATGGTGTGACTCTTGGGGATGGGCCTGTACAGGACCAGGGGCTGGATTTTGATGATCCCTGTGGGTCCCTTTCAACTCAGGATATTCTATGACAGAAACTAAAAGTAACACCCTATATCCTAGAATTAAACAGTAATTTAATTTACTTTATTCCATAATGTTCACCAAAATCTGTAAACCAGGCCTCATGAAGTCACTTTGGACAAAAAGCCCTTTTTAGAATCTGCATTTGAGAACCAGAACCACAGTGTTGCCATACCTGCACAAGCTCATTTAAGACCACAGCATCAAAGCCAGAGAGATACTGCACGTAGTATCTCTGCATCACTGGTCCGTATTTCCGCACGTGTGCTCTGAGCTCCTCCATGTAGAATATTAGCTCAGCTATGTGTCTAGGCAAGAAGACAAGGGAAACTTTACAAATACCAAACACCAAAGTATTCAAACAAGTTTCTATCAGTGGAATGCTTCTCAAGCGTATTTCCTCCTATACCTTGTTTTTAAAACAATTATCAATAGGCAATTTCTGTATGAAAATATTGGATCACCTTGTAAAAGGAGCTTACATAGGTCATTTTCTCTGCACATAAAATCCACTCAACAGGAGATAGGTCAGCAGGATACCACCACTGTAATCCTCAAAGGATTGTAAAACTATTCTTCACTTTTTTTGATTAAGAAGCTCTTCTGTAATGCTCAATTTGAAAAAAAATGTTTTTCTCAAAAAGCAGATAGACCTGAAAAATACAACTGTAATAACTGCTTCTCTGTATTTTTTTCCCAAGCCATGAGGTTGATCAGTACTCGCACAGGTTGTTTCAGAGAGGCTCTGGAACCTCCATCCTTCTTTGGCATCTAAATCTAGTGAAGCTATAAGTGACCTTGTGTTTGTCACTCATTTAAATTCCTGCAGTCTTTCAGTTCAACCCTGTGTTCAGTAATCTTGAGAACAACTCAAAGTTTCCTGCCTATCCACATTTGTAAGATCTTGTAATCACCTTCCTCATTTTTACCATGTTTACAGTGACATTAACGCAGTCATAAATAAATTACATAAATAAAGTTTAGCTAA
Organism: Campylorhamphus procurvoides; assembly: GCA_013396655.1. Classification (NCBI taxonomy): domain Eukaryota; kingdom Metazoa; phylum Chordata; class Aves; order Passeriformes; family Dendrocolaptidae; genus Campylorhamphus; species Campylorhamphus procurvoides. The sequence continues at coordinate 639,609 of WBMV01003510.1, read as the reverse complement.
TTTGAAAGTTTTGCTACAACAGACATTCTGTGAATCCACAAATTAAGCTTTCTGACAGTTTTCTTGCCTCCTCCACTGTTTTGATCAATGCAAAATCAACAACACTGAAAATACACGATAAAGCTTTAGTTTCACTTATTCAAAGTAAAAATAAAAAAGCATAAAACTTATATAGAATACTTCTATTTTATAAAATAATTTTTACTGATTTGCTCAAGTTTCTAAGGCAGCACTTCTAGTTTTCTATTTTGATGGGAATCTTAATATTCTGAGATAAAAATTTTCTGAACAGTTTCAACTCTTCCATAGAGCCATCCTTTGCTGAGAGTCCCTTGCTTTCAAATCTATTTTTTCTGTTAAATTCTAATATTTAAGGTATAACACTAAAAATGTACATACTTATCTATGAAATCATCTGCGCTCTTCTTTGGCATATTATCTGCATGACGAAGAAGCCAAATAATTTCATCACGAGCAAAGGATAACGCCATAAATACAAAAAGTGCCTGAAAAAGAAAAATTGTTCCCAAGCTTATAGATATACACAATAGTTGGTCAGCTTGTACACACTATGAGGCAACTAGTCTCTGAAAACAAAGTATTAAAAAAACTAAGTAGGCTTTTTCAGAATGAAGTGTGGAATTTTTTTACCCCCAAACAAACTACATGTGATATTAGCATTGAGAAACCCAGTGTAAGACTGTACAAATGGAAACCATAAGAGGCATTGTTACCTTGGGACCCAACAGGCCTGGCTGATCAGACAGGACAGTGGCCAGCTCTTTGAGTGCAGAACGTAAAAACTTGCGTCTCTCTCTATGCATTGAACCACTGCATCAAGAGAACAATCCAACAAATCATGTACCATGTTAGCCACAGAACATTTGATTTTCTAAAACATTTAGGCCCAAGCATATGAAGATTACATTCTAGCAACTTCAAAAGTTGAGAATTTTGAAGAATGTGGTTCAGCTTAAATTGGCATCCCCATCACCTGGACTTTATATTCCCAAAGCACCATTCAATTTGAATCCCAAGTTCTCTGCTCCTCCTCAGTGACATGCACGACTCCATTAAAACATTTCTATTTAATTTGCATTCTCATTAAGTAATCAGACAAAAAGAACTAAAGAATAAACTAAATGCTTCCATCCAGCTAATCTGAAAAATAATGTAAAACTTGAGAAGTTGCATTGATAATGGTATTGAGCAAATCTACATTTAAAAGAACAATCAGTACATGACCTCATATGAAAATGCACAAGTAATTCAGCATTCTACAAATTCATTTTATACATTCTTTAAAACTTTAAGAAAATCAACACAAGAATCTGTAAAACTCTGTAAGGCACTTACGCGTGTGAAACAGCAGCCTCTTTGCACTCTCTGATGTCATTAATGCGCTTGTTGTAGCTGCAAGTGAAAATAGTCCGACATTAATAAGAATCAGTAGCACAGTTTAGCAACACCTGATCAAGACCCAAGAGGAGCTGCAACGCTGTTGCAAGCAGGACACAGCAAAAAGCTCATGAGATTTAATCCCCTGATCAGAGCTAAATGCCAAAAAAAGCTCTCTACTGAAGCGCTCCTAGTGTTCACTGGTAGAACTCACAACTTTGTTTCTAAGTTTTTATATGACATAAAGCAGAAACAGTGGCAGCTAGATGCAATTTTTCAAGGAAACTCTACATTTGTAACATCATTTCCCTTCACTAGATCAAGATCATAGAATTATAGAATCACAGAATGGTTTGGGTTGGAAAAGACCTTAGAGATCATCTAGTTCCAACCTCTCTGCTATGGCTAGGGACGTTATTTTTTTCTGCAAGATTCGTGGGTGAGATCATTCATTTTAATTTTGCCATATAAGAGACTGACTCACAAGACTTTTTCAGAACTGAGATAAAAAAAGTTGTGGTGGTTATGAAATCAGGCCCCTAAAAGTTATGCCTTAAAGAAACAGTCAAGATACCATGCAAAAATGTTTGCATACTTAAGTAGAACTTATGTGAAGTATAAGGAACATTTTTGAAACAGTTCAAGAAATATGTTTTTAACAGGGATGATGAAAGAAGAAAACAAGAACAAAAACTTACCCTCTTATGTTTACAAACAAGTCTTCTGCAGCTTTGTGAATATGAAATACTTCATCTCGAAACAGAGCCAAGCAAGAGCTGCTCTGAAGTGCAAGTTTCCAAAGGTTCAAAGCTGTAGCATCACTATTTAGGATTCCATGGCACAAAATAAATCCAACTTCAGAAGTTCATGTTGGCGTATGTCACAAACCAGATGCACAAAGACAGTTAAGAGGACAGTGAGATGATTATGCTTTTTCTCTTAGCAGTTCACACAGATTATTAATAAACTCTTTAATGAATAACATTGTCTTATATATAAAAACTAGCCCCCACACTTCTAGGAGGTATTTTCGCAATATTTTTGCAACATTTTTGTAACATGAACTACTTCATGCTGATACTACTTTAATCACAGTTACCAAATCCCTCACTTTCAGTGAAAATCTGGAATAAACTGATGACAAACTCCATTCCAGCAGTACCTGCTGAATTCTCAATTCACTACATGCAAAAGTATGATACATACAAATGAGATTTAATCAAGTTCTCCAGAATCTTATTTGAATACAACACCTTTATCACAGTACATTAAAGCAAGCAGTCTTTTAAATGTAAAATATTTTTTAATACAACCATGAGCTGTTTCAGAATATTTTACTCACAAATGATCCATTTCTCCATTGCATCCAAAGAGAGGTATTCACATGGCATCTGTTAAAAAAAAACCGCCATTTGTAGTACATCAATTATATAAAAGATAATACATTTCATGAGAAGTAGTTTTTAGCAAAAAGGGACATATAAAGCCTTAAATGCTGATGATCAGACTGCTGCTGATGACTAACAGGGCACTGTTTCAACACTTTAGAAATAAGGTTTGAACATTAAATGAACTTCCACACCCTCCAACATATTGAACAAATTTTAACAAATATTTAATTTCAACAGACACTGTATATAAACAGGCTTTTGATGTATACTAATCACTACTTGACAGCTGTTAATGCTTCGATTTTTTTCAGAATAACCATTCACATCATAACTGAGGCAGCAAGTGTAAACACAAATTTAAAAGGAAGTACCAATTGTGATTTCCAGTCTCTTGGCTCACAAACACCCGAGACAGTATACAGGATTCCCTTCCTCTACACTGCAGAGGTTAACATTGCTTCCCTTCATCTTCTGATTATCAAATATTAGAAATGAAGGCACAAGCTAATGTAACAAACTTTACTTAATGCAAGGAAACTTTCTCCTGATACTAAATTATTCAGTTCTCCCAATGAGCCTATTTACTTCTCTCATTAAAAGTCACATAAGAGATAATGAAACAAAACTATTTTACAGAAAACCTTGCTTAACTGTATCATATAATGCAAATTAAAAGGCCATACTGTGTCAGACTGTGCAGGATTAAGCATTGTACTGGGGGCACTGATGAGGCTCAGTAGTTGTGCGTTTCTCCACTGGTCAGCTGAGAGATTTCGTCGAGGATAGACCATCTGGAGTGAAATCAGAGCATCTGAAAGGGACTAAAAAAGGAGGCTAATGGTTAGTTTGAAAGGTTAGTACTACTTTATCAGCACTGCTGTTTTCTCAGCATTATTAGTACCAATCATCAAAACATTCTCCTGAACTAGTTCTGAAATTAAACTTGAGGTTTAAACCCACAGCATCCAGTTTAACATTTTTATAAAAGACTTCTCTAGGTTAAAGAACGTATGCAGATAAGCACAAGTGTTTGACTTCTATTATTTTTAATTAGAGTTACATGATACTGAGTTCAAAATTACAGGACATGGGAAAAAAAAATCAACAGGGGACAACAACCCTGTCACATACAACTGGAAGTTGTTAATTATTTACTCAAGCATCCCAAATATTGTGTTATTCCCTTCTCTGCCATATCATTTAGTATGCCCTTCCCCCTTTGATAGCAGATTCTAAGTATTTGAGCAGATACTATCTACAGGAACATCTTCATAACAAATTAAGCTTATCTGGAGAAGTGTATCTTATGTCTTTTCCATGACTTTTGTACCAACAGTGGTGGTTGTATGAACCCCCAGGGAGCCAGGTCTGAGTGCTGTGACAGCAGAGATGGTCACTCAAGCAAAAATAACCAGTCATCTGCTGAAGCTAATGTAAAGGACTAAACAACTGTCAGGTTTGCTGCAAAGCAGTGACATGATAGAAGGATAACCTAAGTCTGCAATTCCAGGAGAGTGCAACCCAAGAATGTGTTTCTATAGCACAGTGCCTGAAGGGATCCCTGACCCCAATTTATACCTCTAGCACAGAATATGCACAAACAAGAGCAAAAATCAGACTGAAAGGCTGCTTTACAAAACATTTCATGGGAAAGGATTGGTCTACTATTAAATACAAGAGATAATACTGAAAAGCGAAGCATCTTTGCTTAAACATGCACCAGAAAAGATTATTTTCAAAAGAGATCCTTAGCTAAATAAAAGACAAGACAAGAATCATGCAAAAGAAGTGTAACAAAAGTAACATTACAGATAATTTAGACAAATTAGAAGTATTCGAAACTATTTCACTCCAGAGGACTTACAGAAATAGAAACACAGAATCAACTAGGTTGAAAAAGACTGCTGAGATCATCGAGTCCAACCTTTGACTTAACACCTCCTTGCCAGCTAGACCATGGCACTGACTGAGTGCTGCATCCAGTCTCTTCTTAAATACTTCTAGGAAAGGTGACTTCACAAACTCCCTGAGCAGCCCATTCCAATGCCCAGTCACTCTCTCTGTAGAAAGAACTTCTTCCTATTGTCTAACCTAAACCTCCCCTGGAGCAGCTTAAGACTGTGCCCTCTTGGCCCATGGCTGGTTGTCTTGGAGAAGAGACCTAACCCCATCTTGCTACAACCTCCTTTCAGGTAGCTGTAGAGAGTAGGGTGGTGCCCCCTGAGACTCCTCCAGGCTAAACAAGCCCAGCTCTCTCAACTTCTCCTCACAGGACTTGTGCTTCAGTCCCTTTACCAGCCTTGCTGCCCTTCTTTGGACATGCTCAGCACCTCAATATCCTTCCTAAATTGAGGGACCCAGAACTGGACACAGCACTTGAGGTGTGGCCTCAACAGTGCTGAGTACAGGGGCAGAATCACGTCCCTGGTCCTGCTGGCCACACTATTCCTGATCCAGGCCAGGATGCCATTGGCCTTCTTGGCCACCTAGGCACACTGCTGGCTCATGTTCACCTGCTGTCAAGCATTGCCCCCAGGTCCCTTCCTGCCTGGCTGCTCTCCACTCACTCTGCCCCCAGCCTGTAGTGCTGCATGGGGTTGTTGTGGCCAAAGTGCAGAACCTGGCACTTGGCCTTGTTGAACCCCATACCACTGGATTCAGCCTACCTATCCAGCCTGTCCAGATCTCTCTGCAGAGCCCTCTTACCCTTCAGCAGATGGACACTCCCCCCAGTTTGGTGATATCTGCAAATTTGCTAATGGTTGACTCAAGGCCCTCATCCAGATCATCAATAAAGACATTAAACAGGATCGGGCCCCACACTGATCCCTGGGGTACACCACTAGTGACTGGATACCAACTGGATGCAGCACTGTCCACCACTACTCTCCGGGCCTGGCCATCCAGCCAAGAGTGCCCTTGTTCAAGCTGTGGGCTGCAGCTTTTCCAGGAGTATGCCATGGGAGATGGTGTCAAAGGCTTTGCTAAAGTCCAGGTAAACTACATTCACAGGCTTCCCCTCATCCTGGTCATAAAAGGAGATCAGGTTGGTCAAGCAGGACTCGCCCCTCCTAAATCCATGCTGGCTGGTCTGATGCCCTGGCCATCCTCTGTGTGCCATATGATCACAGGTAAGATGATCTGCTCCATAACCTTGCTGGGCACTGTGGGCAGGCTGACCAGCCTGTAGTTTCCCAGGTCCTTCTTCCAACCCTTCTTATGGATGGGTGTCACACCGGCCAACTTCCAGTCATCTGGGACCTCCCTGGTGAGCCAGGACAGATGATAAATGACGGAGAGAGCTTGACAAGTGCTTCCACCAGCTTCCTCATCACCCTTGGGTGGATCCCATCTCGTCCCACACACTTCTGAGGATCCAAGTGGCTCAGCTTCCTCCTGCATTACAAGGGGACTATTCGGCTCCTGCCTACCAGCTCAGGAGGCCAGTTGTCCTGAGGAGAACTTGTCTTATTGTTGAACACTGAGGCAAAGAAGGTGTAAGTACTTCAGCCTTTTCCTCATCTTTGGTAACTATATTCCCCATTGTGTCCAATAAAGACTGGAGGTTTTCCTTGCCCCTCCTTTCGCTACTGATGTACTTATAAAAACACTTTTTATTATCCTTTACTGAAGTGGTCAGATTAAGTTCAACTTGTGCTTTTGCCTCTCTAATCTTCTTTCTGCATGAACTAATGACATCCTTAAACACTTCATGACTTGCCTGCCTTTTTTCCCCAAGGTGAAAAACCCTCTTTTTTTCCCTAAAACTCTCTGAACTTTTAGTGAAAATCCTAAAAAGTTTAAGAAAATTGAGAGAAATCTCAAGAGGATTAGAGAAAGAGAACAAAACCAGTACCTAGACATCAAAACAGAAAAAAACCCCACCAAAACACCAAACCTTGATAAGTTTAGGCAATAACTTAGTATTTAACTTCAGCTCCTGTCAAAGATTCCGAAGCAAGTTGCTAGGCAATTAATTTTCAAGCACATAGAAAACAACACCTGAATAAATAACAGTTGGTCAGTCATGTTCAGACAAATTTAGTTTCCTCTAAAATAGCAAGTCTAGTGGACAAATGGGAAACGATAAACAGGATATACATTGACATTGGCACAGTTTCTGTCACTTTTCCAAAGTATTCTTATATGAAAATACAGCCCAGACAAAACATCACACAACTGCAACACAACCAGCTGTGCAAGAATGCAAACTTAAAAACATTTATATTGAAAATTGTAAAGGAATGGGATTCATTTAATTCTGTGAAGGCAACTGAGCAGGGTACACAATGTCAGTTTTTGAGTACAGGAGCTATTGTTAAAGCGACAGTGGTGATTCCCACTTATTGTCAAAGAGACACTGGTGATTCCCACTTTAAGGACAATCCAAAGTAAAAACCCTCAGGTTACAAAATACAAAATCATATTCATCTGGAATGGCAAACCAACAAAACAACCAACTTCACAGAAACTCTGGCAATCTCTGAATTTCAAGCTACACAGCTACACAAAGCACAGATGTAGATATTCTCAGATGAACTGCAACTGATTTTTAATTAATTTATAATCCTTAGTGCATAAACTGGCACCTTACTAGTGGGTCTTACCATTTCTGTAGTTCTCTAGGTTCTGCTTTTTAAAATGTTATCATTCCTCAGCTTCAGATATTCATTATAAATAAAATCTGATGTAAAATTTATACCAAAGAGCATTTGACAAAACAACTCTTGCATATTTACTTTTCAATCTGTTTCTCCCAATTAACGGAGTTCATGCCTGTAAAAAGTAGTTACATACTTTACTGTGAGGTACAAATTCCTCCATCATTTTCTTTAAAGGATTTTCATAATCCACAATCATCTGGCCAAGGCGTGGATATTCTCTGTCACTAAAAGCAACAACAAACAATTCACTTAGGTGTAGCTGTTACTATTATTATTACACAAATTTCTTATACAATAGATTTTTTACCTTGCTCCATGTGTCATTTCATGGGCATAGTTATACAATCCAATGATAGCCTTCCTTTCCTCAATTCGGGACAGCAGTATCATTAGAGTTGTGTAGGTTATAATCAAATCTAGGTAGTTCTTTGTTAAATCAAAGTTTACAGTCTAGAAATAAAAAAAATAACCCTGTAAATTACCATTCTAAAATGTTTACAAACAAGTGTAGAACATTTTCCTTACTGTTCCACCAATTTTCAGCATTTTTAAAATACAATGGACTCTCTTTTGAAGAAAGTTCTTGTTCTGGTTGTATATGACTTTGTATAATATTAGTTTATTCACTCAAATTCCCAGAACTGTTCGCACTCATGAGACCAAGCAGGCAAATAAATCTTTCCAGGCTAAAAAAGGTTACCTGACTGACAGGAAAGTTTTTCTTAGATGTTACTAAGCAGCCAGCAGTGCCACACCTATGATATCTATTTTAATAAGACTCTGTAATATAAAAAGCTAGCATATATCCCACTGACCAGGTAACATCATTCCATCAGATATATACCTGCTTGGTTTTTATATTACAAAACTCAGTCAGCCTAATTTAGAATAATGACTAAAACCAGCAAGGTGACATTATGAACATCAAGAAAGTTAAATAAGAAAAGGTGTTCAAGGTTTTCCTTTGGGGTTTTACAGTGTTTGGCTGTGGAGTTTTGAGGTTTAGGATTTGTCTTAGTGGGTTTTTTCCTGTGGGCTTTTTTTTGCATATGGGGTTGGGGGATTTTTTTGGTTTGTTGGGGGTTTTTTTGTTTGTTTTTGGGTTGGAGGGGGCTTTGTTAGGTTTGTTTTTTTCTAATATAACACTTTTTGATGCTTTTTTACTTGCTTTAGTCAAGCCCAGAAGTGACCTCTTCACACAGTTTATGTGGACACCAGTAATATTCCTGTCCTGTGAGTCTCATAAGGCTTAAGCTTAATAGCAAAACCCAAGAATCAGTTTGTAGATGCAGTAAAAGAAAAATTACAGACAGATTTGTATGTCTGGTAACAGAAACCACTATTACACTGTTACTACTGCTCCTAAGAAGCCCATTGAAAACAGTATCTCTGATTTCAAGCTATTATAAAAGTTAAAAATTCTGAAGATGAGTGTTTTTATTTCTCTTGCACTTATAACTAGAGATGTCACATTTCTTGGGCTAACATAAGCGAGTCTTTCTCCCCACAAGACTGTGATTAGAAATATTTTTGAAAGTGTAAACCCAGAAACTTACAATATCAAAGAAGACTTGGCAAACATCAATAGTGTTCAGCAGCTCACAGACATGGTCCTTGAAAAACAAAGGAATAACTTAAGTTTCAAAAGATCTAATTAAATAATTTTACAATTATTAGTGATGGAGTTTGATTTGAAGAACAGAGCTGTAAGTTCAGCTACTTCATTATGTAGTTGTATTTCATAAATAAAATGATAAAAACCTGATGTAACAGGACAGCTGACATATTTGTAATACCTTACCTTAAATTCCATAACATCAACAAATGTGAAGTAGTATAATGCCAGGTTCTTCAGAATCTCTGACTTTTCCTTCTGGAGCTGAGCAAGCTGTTGCTAAAAGAGAAACATAAACACGCACACTGTTCTTAGAAGATGTTGAGTAGACTGCTGAAAAGTACTACCTGTGAAGTGCAGAGTAACCACCAGGCTATGCAAAGAAGCTGTAACATGGTTTTCTAAGGCTGAGGCCCTGTGTGTCTCAGGTACACACAGAGTTCTCAGCACAGATCATTTTAACAGCTGCCAACTATACTTTGAAGATAAAAGTCACATTAGTACACATTAGTACCAGGGTCATATTGTTTAGCTCAGCTAGATATGAAAATGGGTAGTCAGGAAAACAGTGTTATTATATGTATAATTAGCAAAAGCAGAACAGTACATGAGCACAAATCAGTATGCCAAAAAAAACAATGACGTTACTTGAGGTGAGAGAAAAGAATGTGGCAGGTTACAAACTTTACTACAGAAAAACATTGTGCTTTTAAATTCTGAACTTACCAAAAAGAATATCCAGGCAAAGCCACGTTAAGCATGCAAAATAAAATGTAGATACAAACATAAAATACAGTAACGGTTCTTTGACCAGTTCCATATAAACACAATAATACATTCAAACAAAAGCAACAAAATAAAGAAACAAAAAAAGAAGCAAAACACTAGCATTAGACAGTGGTGGATAAAATGGAAAAGGCAAATGTGAATACAAAGGCATAAAATAGTTCATGTGGATTTTTTTTTAAACAGACAATGAAATATTATTTATTTTTTTTAAATCTTCTGGAGGAACCAGACATTTGGACAACTGAGAACACAAAACCCCCAGCTGCTACTGAAAAACTACTCTGTTTATCTATTTCTTATAGTCTCACACACTCCAAGAATCCAATTATTTAACTTGCAATACCCAGCCATGGATTAAGTCTGCTTCCTGACACATGAATTGAGTTAAAGCAGTTGCAACATTCAATAGGAAAAAGTGCCATCCAAAAGCTGCAAAAGTTTAAATTAAAGACTAATCAAGTTAAATAGGATTTTCTTCTCAAAAAGAGCAATCAATTATAAGAATTATTAAATTGTTATCTTATGTTCATATGAGATATTAGAACCTAGTATGCTACTTCAGCTCCCTCTATTTATAAAGCTGTGCTCTGTGTTGTTAGTTTTATATAAAGCATTAAAATTCCTCTAAATTCATACAACAGACTGCCTGGACCACTACTGTGTATCCCATGTAAAATAATTTTTGCTTCTCTCTGAATTTTTAGAGGTGATGATGATTTTTAGAAATCTTGAGCCATAAGACTTCCACTATAGCCAAGGAAGACAGGAATATACAGAGTTATGAGAAAATTGGAATGGTTACATTATAAAATACTCCTGCCTACTCTTACACCACTGCAAAGGATCAGATTTTGAATGCCTCTCCTACATATTATTTAAGTGTCTTTCACATAGTTATCAGCTGGGACTTAAATGAAAAAGTGTTGCAAGTACATGTGTTTATTTTGTAACTTGCCCTGATAAATCTCATGTGCTATAGGAAATATGTGATTTCCATTTAATCTATTTTTGGTATAACAAATAGAAACTGAGGGTCCACTTGTGCAGGACACCACAATTTTAATGGCACAATACATGAAGTGGAGAGATACAGCAAGAAGAGAGATGGTGCTGGGAGCTAAGACTGCAAAAGAAACAACAATTTCTCATAAATTCTGTGAAGCTGTACAGAGTATTGGAAGGTATGCACTCAGCCAAGAATTATGGGACCACTGCTGTGCATTCTTAACTAGTCACCTGTATTCCCAGAAATATTTATACTTAAATGATGTAATACTTTCCTAGAGTTAAGATGATTACTCTCAGAATTCTGAATGCTGGAGGGGTCAGAAAAACTTTATTTAAAATAGTAGTATCAAAGTAAAACAATGTATCAGCTGTGACTGCTGTTAAATCAGCACAGGGCAAATAGTTCCATTCATAAGAGCACAGCCTGATGGGACATGATTAGAAGAACAGCTTACAGCATGTAGCATCTTGGATGTTTATTTGCATTTCTATTACTCAGGAATGTGGGTGTAGCTCTTTCCACACCCACTGCAACAAAACTTTCCATTACTAATTTCCCAACAGCTGTTTAGAAATTGCTGGTGCTATATTGTTTTGTATTTGGTTTGAGACCTTTTTCCTTTGCCTGAAACTTACTATCAAACAGTTTTCAATATCCAACAAAAGTTTTAAAATAGGATAAACTGAAGAAATAATTCTCTAAAACATTACTAGCATTAAAAGATTATTTTCAGTATAGCTAACCATGTGTTGCTGACTGGTTAGATCTAAGTGGTTTATTTATTCTCTAAGAATTTAAAGTACAAATTATACCAACAGTAGTTTTGTTTAATGAGGTAAATTAGATTTCAGACCTATGAAAAGCTGTAGAAATTAAAGCATAATATAGCAAGATTAAAAAAATGAAATAATCTGAAATTATTTCTTTTGTCTATTAACAAAATACATCTCCAATCACATTTGAATATTATTTATAAATCAGGATTTTAAATATCAGAGTGGAGCTTTATGAAGTATATTCTCTACAAGATATTCATATAAATCCCAAAAATCTTAACACAGTTGATTATGTACACAGAGAAAGCACACTAAAAAGAAGAAAAAATAAATCAGAAAGTGCATGACAGCCTGACTTAAAGCCTACATGAACAATGGCTCAGACAAGGAAGTAATGATGCAGCCACTGGCATATTAACCATGTGAATAAATACCAGTTTAATATCAAGGCTCAGGAGAAATACAACTAGAAAAGGTTGTTCAGAGAGTATTATATGCAAAAAACCAGATGATAACTGTAGCCCTGCAATTTTTTTATTGTGTTTATATATCTGGTAGCAGTAGTATGTGAATAAATTACTTATTTCATGATCCAAGAATAGACAGTAGGGGAATTTTCTGCTCCTTACATCAGCGTGATTATTTTCCCTGCAAATATGATCATTAAACACTTGTATTTGTATTCTACAATCTGACATCAGAGATAGTACAGTGTCCTCAGAGAAAACACCATCACCTAAATCTTACTAGCTGGAATATAAGCCCCAAAAAGCAGCATTATAAATTCTGACTTAGAATTATGGGGATAAGGGTAAATCATCACTGTGAGTGTTCTTACTGTCATTTGTTACAGTCACTATGCTTGCCACCTGTAGGGTCTTTAGATGAGGATGTGAAAAACTCAATTCATTTGAACAAAGTTCCATGTCTACAAAATCCACAGCAGAACAGCAGGGAAAGATAGAAGGACCTAATCAAATTAAGAAAATTAATTTTAAACTCTGCAAACTAACTATAGATTGACAGATGTGTACTTGGTTTTCCTATTTCCAGTTAAAACTAGTCTCTGAAGTGCCATGCTGCATATAAAAAGATGCAATAGAATATTTAACATGTTTACTAATGTATGTCTGCTGCAAAATCTATTTTTGGTTTGTTTTCAAGTTCCTAGCACTAAGTTAACTGTTTAAAAAGAAAATAGCCATCCATGACCCTCCACAACTGCTGTTGCCTCCGGGATTGATCATATTATTAATCATGATGGACAACTGGAGCAGGGAGGCTTCTCTTTATAAACTGATCATACAATTCTTGGAATGCCATCTCACTAACACTGCGTAACTAAAATACTGTTTAGGTATTATAAGGGGTTTCTTTGTTTTTTAAAGGCCAAGTTTTTCAGTTGTCAATCGTGAAATCAAAAGAGAGCTTTAATGGATGAAGCAAAGAGGTTAAGTATTACACACATTTCCTCCTCTGCAAGTATGAAGCAACAAGAGCAAGCATATGACGAGCTTGATTTGCCTTGGCAAGTGACTTGTATGGACACTTACAGCAGTATGTTACAATGATTTATTACAAATAATAAAAATTAGACTATATTTGGATGCTATTCCATCTCAAATTCATGCCCATTCAAAGGTTAAGCCATAAATATAAGCATCACTGCTGACAGCACTTACAATTTTGAAAAAAAAAAAAAATCTAAGTTACAATATGAGAATTCTGTTTGGCAAATTATTTTAAAAGGATTTCAGGATTTTACAGTAGTTTTTGGAATTGCTAAGAAAGAATTCTCACTTACAAATGACTGCTAGACTGAAAGATTTTACATACTCTACTCCTGATTACATTTTGAGTAATTTTAAGTCAGTCTTATGCAGGTAACAACTGAAGACTTCAGACACACTGCTGCATACGAAACCAGAACAGCAGGTATGGTTGTGTCAGAACAAGGCACTAGAGGAACAATTTCAATTCTGAAGGATTTTTTAGGAAAAGTGTAGATAAAATTTTATTTGTTGTACACAGTATTTAAGAAGAAACTGCAAAATATCATTAGTTTATCATATTCTCAAGCAAAAGTATCTTAACTGTTTGTACAAAGCTGAATATAGAATAGTTACTCATCATCTGACTTTACTCATGCAGGGGGTACTCCCATGAACTAAACTGCTGCCTCAGCAGGTTCTGGAAAATCCATCTCATTTGTGGTCCCTTCAGCACTAGAAACTCCCTGAGCAGGAGCAGAGCTGAACAGGCAGCTGTCCATGGCATCCCTTCCCTGGAAAGGGTTTTGGTCTTCATGGTCAGGAGGCCAGTTACTTTTATGGTGGAGTATGGGGAGCTGGGGTTTTATTGCTTAAGAAAACCAGAATTTATGTGAAAAATCAAGTCTCCCATACAAGAGATTTATCATTCCAGAAAGCTGGTGAAAAATATTAAAATTTACTGAATCTGAGGATAATTTAAGTTACTGTTAAGAAAACAGCTGTCATAGCTGTAATTACAGCTAAAAAATCAATCACTGTTTCCGAGTGAAAAAGGATTACCAATACATGAGGCAGCACGGCTGAAATCCCAGTTATGTTTCCTCAGAAGACAGTTTCTACATTACCTTCATTAGTGCTGTGCAAATTGCAATATTAAAAGCTTCAGTAGAAACAAGCAAATAAATGACATTTTCCTTGAAGCCCTGTACCCCTTGCAGGGGCTGAAAGAAAGACTTTGGAAAACAAATGATTATTTATATTAAGTGTTTTGAAAAAGACGAATTACTGGAAGCACCTACCGCAAATTAAAATTCAAGACTGGTTATAAAGCATGTATTTCAATTTTTTTTAATAGAAGAAAGCATTTAGGAAGAGCATGCATTAATGACTTCTTATAAGCTTTAGCCAAGGAGGTCCAGCCACTCTTTGCCCATAACACTGCTCCCACATCCAACTAATTTGCTATACAAACAGCTCACAATTGAGTGAAACTGAAAGACACAGTAAGCAGACCAAGCATATACGCTGGGATCTAAGAGGAAAAAAGCAACATAGTCATGAAGATAAATTAAATAAAATGTCAAGTGAACTAACTAAAAACTAAAGATCCTAACTCAGGCAGGCTGGAAATGCTCACAACTTCTTGTACTCTGCTCCAGTGTGATCTTATTTCCAGTCCCCACTGACACAATACAGCAGAAAATTAGCACAGTTAAATCAGGTAAATAAACTCTCAAAACACTATCCCCTAAAAATTCAATGTGTAGTCAATACAAAACACAAATGGAATTGATATGAACAATACTGAGAACATAGCTACTAGATGACGAAGATCAGCAGTATCTGGAAAACAGACATTTCTGCCACTAACCATTCTCTTAGAAACTTCCAAGTGACGTTTCATTGGTCTACTTACTGCTAAGCAATGAATGAGCCTCAACTTTTCCAAGAGACATTAAAAAATGTAGCAAGTTTTTCTACAAGGAAGTTGCTGAGGAGCAATCTTAGTAAAGGAAAAACATACGTTGAAAAAAGAAGGCAGATATTCTCACTACTTCCCATATGTGGTGGATGGGGAAGCAGAGAGGAGGCTCTAGCTTCATCACTCAAAGACAGAGCTTTACCTGCGTGGGTAGCAGATTTATCAGACCCTACTTACCATCTACAAAACATGTATGTTCTTTCTCCCTACATCTCCAGTTTCCCATTGTGAAGCACTTTTTAAAGGCATTAAATATTTGCATTGTCTGAGAACAAACTAACTTTCAGGTACTAAGACTTTTTTTTTTTTTTTTTTGAGTTCAGTATGTTCTCTTTCAATTTCTCTGTGGCAAGAGCCTTGCCTGTAAACCTTGTAAGGGAATGAGGTCTAAAAAGCCTTCAGAAAAATCATGCTCCTTCTGCATCCCTTACTTTGGAACTTTTCTTCTGATGCTAGTCCAGGAAATAAATGTTACTCTGAGCCAATATTAGCACAATTGGATCACTAACCTAATTAAGAATGATGGTGCCATAAAGCTTTTCAGAAGGCTTCTGTACCTTAGAATGCTTTCTCAAAACAAAGATTCAGTCAATTTAAAATAAATAATATAATTTCCCCAAAATCAGAAGATACTTTCATTTTCAAACAGGACTTCAAAATGTTTATCACTTACTCAATCCTTCAAGTTTTTGCTTACATACATTCCTTCTTTTGCAAGTATTTCATACCCTATGCAGCAATACTACATTGTTCACTATTTTTTTTAAAACTTGATTTAAAAGCCTGGTCTTCAAACTGCATATATTCAAGGTTATGTGGTTCACAATGGTTATTGGAAAAGAATAGGCAAGTGTAAGAAGCTGTCCTCAGACAACAGGAGAGAGAAGTATGAACGAATGTGGTGCAGAGTTATCTATAACTGATCCTTTGGAAGATGAACTACTCCATTTCCCAACCTGGTCAGCAAGGATTCATCAGGAACCTCACTGTTTGAACAGGCCACAAACTTTCACTCTTGGCGACTGTCATCACTCTAGTGTGACTCAGCATGTCAAACTGAAGGAAGAACAAAACCAGGAGCGTTATTTTTCATGGATAATGATGTAAAAGCTACCACTAGCAAATATAACAATCACTTGTTTCAACAGAATGAAAATTTAGGCTTTTCAAGCTCATCTGATTACAGCAGACACTGCTCATATTCTTCAGTGTGTTACTCATTTCTGAGACACAAAACACTGAAGATGATGGTCACTGAGAAAAAACAACAGCTAAAAAGAGGGAAAAAAAAATCAAAAAAATTGTCACTACCTATTCTCTAACTGAATGCAAGCTTGTTTGGCAACATGACCTACTGACATGTCAGAAAGATCCTACCAACAGCATAGGTGCACAGTGCTAAGCAGTGTTTGTTGAACATAAAAAATCCAAACCCCCTTCCTGAAAGGCTGTTCTGGAATTTCCATGGAAAGGAGGAAACACAACTTATGATCTCTCAACTATCTCTGCTGCAGCAATCCTTTGTGATATTTCTTTAACTGATGTGTTCCTGTTCCAATAAGTTTCTTGCCCTTTTAAAGCTCTGATGACTCACTTCCCTACCATAGAAATTCCGTGGTGTGCCCACCTGATACGTGGTTGTTGGTGAGCAGGAAGAGGTAGACAAGGGAAGAACGAGGAACAGAACATCTTCCTGATCAGGAGCCTGATGCTTAAACCTTTTTGTAGGATTATAAACAAAAATTGATCTTGTCTGAAACTAGAACTTACTCTGCACATGACATGACTTTTTTTTCATGAGGTATCTGTCATGGGTAAAGGTTTGGGTTTTTTGGGGAGATACAACAGTCTACAGGAAACACCTGTAAATAACTAAGACAAATGAAGTGCTGTCAGATCTGACCACAGGAGGGAAACCCCAGCTGCTAGAGCACAAAATCCTACTTTAAACTGCGCTCATACATAAGGAGGGTTTGCTTTTGTTAACTCTGTTTAATAAACACTGTCCTGGCTGGCACAGGGTAAATAAACACAAGGTGATGACAAAACATTATGAGCGTGTTCTATTTTAGAAACTATGATTGTCAAAATATAGCAAGTTAGCTTTGATCTCTTCCCACAAACTTTACAGTACCAAATCCTTGAATATCTAGCATTAGTTAAGCTCCAAATTCACAGTCAACAACTGCAAGACATTTAGAGCATACATGCAACTGCACTAAACAAATCCTATATATATCACCTTTTAATAGTAGACCTGCCACCCAAATTTAGAGAATACAGAAGCATTTACCAAACATGGTTAAAAGGGTTTATTATTTTTACATAAATTTAATAAAGAATTTCTGTATTCGTTACTCACACAGTCAAATTCAATACAAAGATGAGCAATATTAAAGAGTACAAAGCATGTACAAGCTTTAAAGTGAGAAAGCACATGGTTATTGAAATTATTTTCTCCATAAGGGAAAGTTTTTATCTATGTTTTTTCCCATTAGTATTACTGGAGAGATGACATATAATTTTGAAATGGCAATGTAAAACAAACTCATTATTCCCATTGCTATTACTGCTACTACTCTGCAGAAAGCTGAATGCTTAAAGCAAGCCTAAACCTCCCAAGCACACATGCATGTAGTTGCATGCAAGGAACATGCAAACTCAACACCTACCTCCACTTTCCACCTTTGGAAAGAAATATAAGCACGTAAAAAAAAAAAATCTTTCCCTTGTCTTTCAAACTGAAACAGGGAAACAAGTGCACATCACCTGGCAAAATGCCTACCTGTAATCCAATAATGTTAATTACTTCTAAAAGGCTACAAAGTCAAATTCAGCAACTCAGGATCACTTAAAGGTGAAATACAATTTACTACTGGAACTGAACTTACTATCTCAAGAGGAAACAATTATATTTCCCTGATTTTGTACTTCATGGGGTTTCTCCTCACTCACTAAAGCATTCTTTATTCCCACAGGGACTGACCCCATAGGCAAGAGCACCTGTAAAGTACAAACATTTTTTCCCACTTTGCAGCCAGATGTCTTTTACTGATCTGCTGGTCAGGACACATCACAAATAAAGTTATGCAATTTCCATCTTCTGCAATCAGACTGGACACCAGGAATTTCTCCTGTTAAAGTAAGGCATGATTTTTTCAAGGATTCCTTATCATTGACAATTCTTTGAAACGGAATAGAAGAAAGCAGGCAAAAAGAAAACGAGAAAGTGTCCTGGCCTAACAAAACCCACAGTATAATATTCTCTCCTTAGAGATACTTCCTTCTCAATTATTCTGTCAGACAGTTGAATTAACAATGATATTCCACCTGCCACTGTCAGCATCAAACGCTTTATAAGAACCCACAAAACCTCTCAAATTTGAGCAACAAGTGGTGAAAGGGTATTGAGAAAAATACTTATATAGCCATTTGGTTACTTACATTGTTGTTGCGCGTTTCTACTGCTGGAAACTTCCTGACTATGAATTTGACAGCAGATTCCAGGTTTTTGTCAATAAGATAGGATGGTTTTGCTTTGGGGTCACCACATGCCTATAAAAAAATACAATAAAAAGTGAAGTAGAAACACAATCATTCCTCTAAAGTTAAGTAATAGTTGAAAATCTGAGGACAAACTAGAAAGACTCTTTTTTTGTTTGGTTTGGGTTTTTTTGGTTTTTTTTTTTTTTGAGTGAGCAGGTGATAAAATGAAAGGCAAAGTGCAGGGACTGTCACAGCTGAAATATGCAATGGGAAACAGTACAGAGATGCTCTTCTACTGAAAAAGATGCATGGAAGTATCAAAGCAGTTAGTGCAGAACAGCAGTGAGGGAAAAAACTCAATCCTAAAAGGAGAAAAAAATGGTTTCCTTTTAATGCTATTCCTGGTTTGAGGTAGTGTTGTGTTCGTCTGGAGTTAACAAACTGTTGGAAAATTCAGTCATGTCATCATCTGTGGAGGACAGTGCTGGGCACATTAAATGGTTCAACTATCCTTCGTGAAACAAAACTAAACACCCCACCACCAATCTACATTGAATTTTTATTTCAACTATGAAACTGCAAGACAATTTTTCAACCCACAATCAAACCACCAGTACTTGCTTAAAGTAGCCTATTTCCTTAGATTAAGAACTGAAGTTTTGCTCCTGTTTTTACTCCCATAACAGCATAGGCTGTGCTTTAAAAGCAGCAATCAAGAAGTTTCATTGAATTTTGATGTGAAGTCACGACTAAGTGTTAGGTCTCTTAAATAACTTACGTAGACAGATCAGAGCAGCTTCTGTGGAAAAACAACTGAGGAAGCACCTACTGTTGCCAGCTACAGTGCATGCTGTCAGACACACTACTACTTCTCTACTACTCTGACTAGCGAGCCATGCCATATTATTTAGATTGGAGTAACATACTAAAAGCAGCATTACTTACATGACAAAATTTGTGCTCAAATTGTACTTCTCTCGAATATTCACTTAATTTTATTTTCCTCATAGGGATTTGCAAAGGAGTTTCGTGTCTCATGCAAAACTAAATTACATGCTAGGCGTTTCTACGAAACAGAGTGAACTCGAATGACAGCTCATTTAAAAACTTTCCCACATTGATTTCTATGACCGAGTTGTGGACTGTAGAGACAGAAGTCATGGAATATGAGATCGATTCTGAAAGCGGGCAAGCGGGCAAAGGGAAGGTGAAAAGCTTTGCAAACCTTCCAAACTTGTCCTTGCTGGGAAAGCAGTGTAATAAAAAGAGAGAAAAATTACATATAAACAAATTACTCAAATTCTAAAGTATTACATTTAAGTGAACTAATACACTATTACCTACATCCAAGAGAACATTACAACCATCTGTTTACTATAGGCAGCATACTTTCTACTGGATGGTGATTATTCTAGTACTCACAAAAAACTTTACATGTACTTATTAGAATTCTACTATTGTGCAAAGCACTGCAAATATATTGAGACACGTAACTACTAATAATATTTCTAAACTAAGTTCACGTAGGGAGAGAAAACAGGAGTTAACAGACATCACATGCAACTACAGGGGGAAAAAGGAGAGAAACTCAGTGAAGTTTTACATACCTGAAAAAGAAACGGTAGCCAAGAAAAAAAACAAAAGAGTCATTATTGTAAGTTTCTAAAATGCCTACCAGCAGTACATGACCATCATGAGGTATGCTAATGTACTACTCTAATATAAAAACTCTCTTATTTGCTAATAAACCCAAAGATATAATATTTTAATAAAATTTAGTATCTATAATACAAGAGGAACTTATAATGAAAATAATTCAGCAACATTCACAGCATCAGTTAGATATTAAAGTTGCTTTGATATCCTTAGAGCAGCAAACAATACGTGCCACAAGAGATCTATTCTGTACACACTTTAAAGTCTACACCATTTCAAAAGTAAAAACTATACTTTAAACAGACATTAAAAAATTAGACAATGCACTTCAAATTTATGAAGTGTGAATTAACTCTGTGCTATGGGTTTGTCAGAACCCTTGTCAGATCATTTCAATTTGTTGTTCTTGCCACACATCATGTAAGTTTCTTTAGTAAAAGAAGGACTACTAAAACAACTTAACAGACATGTATTTGTGCCCTGTTAAATTCGAGTATGATTGCTGTTACACAGGAGACAACAAATCTGCCACTGTTGACTTCATAAATTTTTCAGTCTGAATTAACACACTCCTTCCACATACACTACTTATTTTTCCTAGCAACAGATATTTTTCTTCCTATAAATCAGCTCTCTGAAATGTTTACTAAAACTTATGTTCTACCCAAGCCCTTACACACAGATCATTCACAGGGAAATAGACATCTGAAAACACTAACATGCACGTCCTCCTGTGGCTTTAGGAATTCAGCTCCCAGAGATGAACATTACCCTCAGCTTAACTGGCATTCTTCTCAATATATGTAATATGCTCCTTCTTTACTCCTTCCCACTGTTTGTTAGTTGATGTCACACTTGACACAATTGTAATTCTTTCTACAAATAAACAACACTAGATGGATCGATAGAAAATTCCTGCAAGATACTAAACATCTCCTTCACACACATCAGTATTCCAGGTTCTGGAAAGCTGTACAAGCTGTACATGGACTAAACAGGAAGAGGACAGGAGACATCACTGAACGAGCAGGTCGATGCCTTCTTCTTTGCTCTTCCATGTTCCAGAGCAGCTCAGATCCTTTCTAAGAACTGGTTTTAGCTGATTACTAGCTCTTGATATGTCAATGAAGTTTTCATCCATACTGTTGCCTGCATTCAGCATCACAGGTAAAATAGTCTGTGAAACCTCCCCTAAAACAGTGAACAGATCTATGAAGCTCAAACTCACTATAGTTTACTCTAGAAAGCATAAAAAAATGAACATACAAACCCCAATCCTAGCACTTTTGCACAAGTGTGAAAGTGTGGTAAGGCACATAATCACAATTCTGCACTGCAGAAAGAACAAAAACATTGAGGACAGTAGTCTTAGAACGCGCATAAGAAATGTAGGT
Organism: Campylorhamphus procurvoides; assembly: GCA_013396655.1. Taxonomy (NCBI): domain Eukaryota; kingdom Metazoa; phylum Chordata; class Aves; order Passeriformes; family Dendrocolaptidae; genus Campylorhamphus; species Campylorhamphus procurvoides. The sequence goes on along the minus strand of WBMV01003510.1, from coordinate 617,957 downwards.
TTTATATCAGTCAATACAAAATCCCTTGTCAACACTGTGATGGGCAGGAACATCGTGGCAGAACATATAAAGATCCCTTGGCCATATACAGCTCTCTACATTCACAGAGAATTTTGAGCATTAACCAAAAGCAGCAGCCCTTTCTCAATCAGCCTCAGATACTGCGTTTTCCCCAAGTGGGATACAATAACCTTCCTTCATTTCTTATTAAAAACCAACCAAACAAAAAAACAACGAAATAAAAAACCAACCCAGAATGGCTACATTTTTTTGAGAACAGCTACATTTTTTGAGCATCAAAAAGAAATTCAAAAATGTTCCTACTAGTGCAGCATTCCTGGAATATAGCTCTAAAGCTATGGGATTCCAGCTGCTTCAGCCCTGAAATATTACACTGAAAGAAGCTCCCAGAAGTCCACTCTGACTTCTTTTGTATATTGGTAAACAGCTGCTAAGCAGCTATGCTGCAGAAGATGCCAAGCTATCGTTAGAGACTAAGCTAAGTAACTAAAATAAATTTTCAGTGGATTCAGGCACTGCAGCTTTTCTTTCCATAGCACCTAAGAATGGTACTCTGCTATGATAAATTCTCAACTTAGTGAACAGTGATTCTGTGCATCCAACCCCTAACAAGAACAATATGATTTCTACAGCTAATAGCTTCATTATTCAGAATACTCATTTGCTATCATCACTGGCACAATCATCAAGCTTCAGAGAGATCAGACTACATGCGCTGCTTAGAGATGCTTCATTATGCCATATGTTTTGAGCTAAAACAGCATTTTCCTACCTGCTTTAATGAGATAAATAACTATATTATTATGATTATTAAGCAAAATTCAGACTCTCTTCCTCACGATGCTGTTGGGTTCTTCTATGCTAATTTCACTTTGAAAATGAAGGATACTACAAATCTTTACTTTCTAGGCTGTATTCACTCAGAGCTGGCCATCACGAACACATTCAGCAACAAAAACCTGCCTAAGGCCTACATTTAAATAGCCTCTAAAGAGGAAACCAGAAACCAGTTCAAGTGCCTTTGGACCAGAATACACTGACATGATACAATACCCTTACAGCTATCACTGCAAAATCTAAGCTTAACATTTTACCTCCTAGTTGAGGGCAGAGGATGTTGGAGGAGAACATAAAAACGTCCATCAACAAAATTACTACATACATCCAACTGAAGTGACAGAAATAAAGGGAAATTTATGTTGAAGTACAATTACTGTCAGTAGTCAGTGCCCCAAACTTGCAATCAGAACCCCTAAACTTCACTCATAAACCCTCATGTGCCCTTGGATAAGAACACCGGGAATCATTGCATGAGTTACATGGTGTAGGACGGTAATTAGCAGGGCTACCTCCCAATGAAAGAGAAACAGAGCCATTTGAATCAATGATTTCCTATTTTCGTCCCCCAAACCTCCTCCATCAGCAGAGCATCATAAATCATACTTTGCAGCAATTTAACATGGGTTTATTACTTCAGGAGGTCTTGATTTATTGTTACTGCAGATTTGAGATAAAACACTGCTGGGCTGTGACAACACACACCAGAACAGTCATAATCAACAAATCACCTCCCCATCAAGTTTCATTTTACAAATGAAACTGCAAATTTACAAATGAATCAATAAAAAACCATGCAAATTTAAGCAGGAAATTGATGGAATTTCAATGATAGCAAAAACTATGCCATCCCCCAAGGTAGTAACTTGCATTAGTAAACAGAAATACTCTTAAGATTTCTTGTATTAAACAATGGGAATATCTCCTGTGTGCCCCATTACAGTTTACTACAATACAATCTTCTGACACACCTGAAAGGCAGGCACAGTAGAACTGTTCTGGACTGTCTCCGTTTTGCCCACACTTTTCTTGAAAAGTATGTTCAATCAGATATATTTCGGATTAATCTCAATGTATGCCATGCAGAATAAAAAGATTACTTCCTTTTTCTTCATATTATCTTGCCCACATATTTATAAAACCTCATGTCATCCCTGATTTTTTCCAGCAAAACTTAGTTGGCTCACTGGCTCACATTTGCCCTGGCACATCCCTACCTTTCCCAGCTATTTTCTGAAGACTTGCTATCTCATTACTTCTCATTTTAAATTTCACTAAGCACATAATAGCTTACAATAATACTTGCTCAGCCACCTCCAAATTTATTAGACCATACCTACAATTTGTTAAACCCAAACTGACTTTCAGTTATGTTCTGTAGCCTCTTCCAGTTTCCTGCCTATAAATTGATTAAGCACATTGTAGCCATCTAGGCTATTAATGCCAGAATGACCAGAACCAGAGGCAAGTCATGCCCCCACAGGACTCTGCTGATCCATAGTCTGACAAAGATCTTCACAACTGTTCCCTAATATGGTTATCCATCTGCTTTCATCATTACAACTTCATCCAGATTTGTACTTCCTTAGATTGTTTGTGAGAACAATCAAATGAAGTCATGTCAGCAGCCTTGCTAAGGTCAATCTGTATAGTGTCTTCTAAGGTCCATGCTAGAGTGACCTGTCACCCCAGCAATGAAAGAAATATGCTTGGTTTGACAGTCTGTACAGAAACTCACATTGTCCTCTTGGGTCTGTAGCACCTCTTTAAGCACTTGGTTCAATTAACCAAATAGGGCAGTTAAAATGCAAAGGATAAAAAATTAAGGGAAGTTTCACTATCACAAGACTTTTCCTAAATGTAAATTATAAAATAACTTCTTGAGAAAAGAAAGTAAGGTAATGGGAATGCTTTGTCTATTCTGAATCTAAAATGAGAACTGTCACAATTTTTTTGGTGTATCTCCTCTGCACATAACCTTAAAAATCTTCTGCAATTAAAACTGGATTTGTTTGTGTGTCAGCACATGGCAAGACAAACGAACAGTGATGGAAGCATATAACTTGCACTTGGAAGCCAAAAAAAACAAGGCAAGATAATTATGGGCATCTACTCTTGATGCAAAACAATAAATCCAGCTGGTGTTCTCTCTGTATATTTTAGAAGATATTGTAGATATTTTTATATTTTATTAGAAAGTCTTGTTATTTCTTTACAAATTCAGTTGCTTTTCTGAGTGAAAAAATATAATGTGGTATGACATCCCCAGTTTGTGTTTGCTTCCTGAGCAAAGGAATTTTATTGTTTTTTAAATTGCCAGCACTGTGAGTTTGCTTGGGGCTTCCTATGCTTATCAGTGGGAGAGTATTCCAAGTCGTTCCTCCCAGATCACAGATACAAACATATAGTGTCATCTTAACCTTTAAAGAACTGCTGACATCTATGGACCTGATAGTGCCCCACCCCAAGTCACGTGCCAGTGAACTGAAGATATTACCTCTCCATTCCAATACCAACCTTACTATTCAAACCTAGATTACTGGTGAGCTTTTCCTCTCAGCTGAGAGCTCTGTACTCCAGCACAGAGCTCAGTGTCAAAAGGGTGATCTAATGCTACACCCTTCCAAATTTCAGAGCTCTGCAGATTGGAAACTTCTCTGTGGTCTTCCAGTCACTTAAAATATCTCCTACTTTTTCCTAAAGAACCACACTAATGCCTGAGCAAAACAGTACACTTTATTGACTGGTTCTATTAATCAAATAACCAACTTCTGTAACTTCTAAGTTTAAGTAGTAACACCCTCAATATGAGTAAAAATCCAATATTCCCACCATTACACCTTTAAAGAACTAACTGGCAATTAATCACCGGTGAATTTATTTTAAAACTGGCTTCACACCAAGCTATGTGTTGTTCACACAGGACTGGGACCACATTTTTAGTTTGGAATGGTAAATATGAAGTCAGCTAAAACCTCTGCAAATATTTATTAGGTTCCTTATCTATGACTTCAGTTTGGTTATGCAGTTCACATCTAAGAATTCACTTAAGATACTAATTTTTCAGATACTGTATAATCATCAGAGTTGGGGAAAGTCAGAAGAATTTATTTTCTTAATGACATTTAAAAAAAAAATCTTGAAAACAAACATAAAACATACACTGTAAAGAACAACAGAACACTGGCAGCAAAGCAATTCATGCTAAATAAGGGACTCATCAAGTCTGATTAACATATACTCTAAATAATTCAAAACTTTAACTTTCATCCCTAACATGTCTTGCTGATGAGACAGTCTTCAAAAATCACACTCCCTTGATTTGCTCCAGCTGAATCTGTACTTCAGGTATTTCAAGATGAAATCTCTCATTGTAAACACATCCGTATCCAAGGGCTTTATAAACAAACATAAGACAAGCCCAGAAAAAACACAATTATTTCTCTGCTGCCACCACTCTCCAACGATATACACAGTTGCCAGTACTGGCAGCACTACAGAGAGCTTACCAAAACAAGACTTGGTCTGCTCTGAAAGGTAATCATGAAATCCAAGCTTCGCCTCAGACAGGATGGCATGAAAAACTCCTGCTGTCTTTGATTTATAGAGGTGTATTTGTAAGGAAGTAATGACCGAAGAATTACAGGGTGAACAATATTAAAATTACTAGCCTAGATAATTGAGGAGAAATTCTTGAAAAGCAGAAGGAACAAACCAGGAAAGAAACCATAACAGTAAGAATTCCAAACTCAGGACTAATATTGGTCCCGATGCAAAAGACAGCTGAAAACACCAAGCAAAGGGTCACGTTTCAAAATAACAGCAACAAAAAAATCCACCTCTGTACAGATCTAATGTGAGTTTTGTCTCATCATCCACCATTACTTTAGTAACTCCACTTTTCATATTTTCCATGTCACTCTCAGAGGTAGAAAAAATATACACTCAGATACTCTGTCTTGCAAAAGCAACAAATTTTTAACTGTTTCAAAAGACACCAGCAGCACTGAAGGTCAGTAAACAGGAAACTATGAACAATTAACAGCTATAAGCACAATGACATCAAAACTGGAATTTGAATAGGAAGATGAAGGATAAAGTACCTAAGTTTCTAACTGCTTTTAGCAAATTGTGTGATTCCTTTGGAAGTAAAATTTTCCTGCTTTGTTTCTAACAGTCAAGAAAATTCTTAATCCTTGAAAATCTCTACTCTCTAGACAGCATCTACAGCAATCTGTAAGGCAGCTACAAATACTTCAACCTCTCACTTCCTCTTTTTGAAAATAAGTCTTAACCATTTCCTTTAACCGCAAAACCACATATTGTGTGGTTATCTCTAGTAACTTGAGTTTCGATATCATCTTCAGTGGAGAAATCTCTGAGAGAATCTTCAACAGTTTTGGACATGACTGCTTTCAAAAAGGAAAAAAAATAAAAAAGATACAGTGCTCCAAGCAGACAGCTATGGTGCAGCTGGACTGAAGAGAGATGCACAATAAAATATGGTAGTCAATCCAGAGACTTCTGGGCTCACCATCAGAGCTAGCCAGTTCCCCCTGTCAACCACTACTGACTGCAGCTCAAGAAAGTCATAAATCACTCCATAAATACAGAGAGTTGCGCCTGTGACATCTTCAGATTTGCAAAAAAATACAGGTCACACAATAGTCAAGACACTTGGCCATGCCTCCTCTCTCTCTGTATGCGAGACCTATGCAATTTTGGACTCAGTTCTTGGCATTTAGAGGAAAAAATGGGGTCACCTCCAGTGATGATGCTCCCCTACGGAGAGCCTGTCCACCTGCATCACTTCACTGACATCAATAACAGCAGAAGCTACCACCATACGGGCCAACATGCTCAGGATGCTGCCATCCAAACATGCCAAGCAGAAATGTGTCTGTGTGCACGGATCACTTAACAGGAATAAGTGTCCCTGTATCAGAACACCGGGAATAAAAACACAGCCTGAACTCACAATGGCTAAGGCACAGCTGTGTATGAAGACGAGGTTTAATTTTTCCTGTCCTGTTTCCTGCCCCCCAAAGCAGTGCTATGCTCAGGCAAAATTCCCTTTGCCTGTTTTTCACATGGTATATTTCTCTCAAAGTGTTAACAAGTGCACACACAACTTCCCCATTTTAATGGATTTCTCCATAAACAGGATATTTCTGTGGTTAAAAGTGTAATTATATTGTTACCATTACTTAGCTGAAATGATTTTCTAATGTACAAAACTGCAAACTAAGAGGAACCTTTTGGAGAGACAGAAACTTGCAATAATTTAGTCAAAATGCTTTATTTATGTCAGTGAAGATATGCAGTAAACATTCAAGCACACATCAAACAATGAAACGTCTTTGGATGAACACTGATTTCTGCATATTTCAATCACTTGGTTTGGTTTTTTTTCTGGAAAAATGCCTTAATTAAAATCAACAGTGCACCTGGTAGCCCTTACTACTTCTGGAGCACAGGTCTCCCGTATGAGCAAAACTCTTAGACAAAACACATCCTTGAGCTCCAGTCGGTCAGGCAGAATCACTCCTGACAGAAACCTGGATCCAGAAGTCAGAGCAATCAAATAAGCACCTAAAACTCTCAAACTGCTTCTGCCATTGCAGCTGAACCCAGCACAGAACAGCGCTGAGATCTTAACGTGCCAAACCCTCAAAGGTGTGTGCTCGCTGCTCGAAGGTAATAACCAACATTTTCTTTGAAATACGAAAAACCTCTCGGAAATATCTGCGTAAGAGGCCAAGCAATGAAATCCTAACTAGTATCCATTACTGGAAGCGGATTGAGGGGCCGTGCACTTTAAGATGATGTACCACACTTTAGGAAAATGAAGCACCCGGCACAGAGAGAGGGTGGCCATGAATTACGTTCTTCCCTACAGGAAAGCACAACGATTACTTCCAGAGAAATCAGCCGAGCACGGAGGCGTGACCCATCCTTCTTCCCTCGGCTTCCCGCACGCCTCTCCCAGGCCAGCGCCGACCCCGCTCCCCCTCACGCCGGGAGCTGCTAAGCAACAGTGCGCCTCGAACTTATCGGGATTAAACTTACTAATTTTACCCCAAACCCCTCTCCCTTTGCCCTGGGCAGCGCCAGGTCGGCCGTGGGAGCGGCGCTGCCCGCCCGCCCCGGGGTGAGTCACGCTCGGCAGCGGGAGCGGCTCGGGGGCCGCGCCGGGGACGGGGGCAGGCCCCGCTGCCGCATCGCTGCCTCCTTCCCTCCCGGCCCTCCCTCCGCCCCTCCCGGCCGCGGCCCCGGCCCCCAG
>WBMV01003510.1:586168-609904 GCA_013396655.1 Campylorhamphus procurvoides | reverse complement strand
TGTCAGTTCCCCTCAGGTACTGCAAGGGGATTCAAGGCCAGTGGAAGGAGCTCTGAGCAACCTGGTCTAGTGGAAGGTGTCCCTGCCCATGGCAGAGCATTGGAATAAGATGATCTTTAAGGTCCCTTCCAACCCAAACCATTCTGGGATTCTACGAAAGCCCCAGTTTTTACTTAATGAACTCTGTTTTTTCACTTAATCAGCTCCATTTTCTTAAGTAAACAACGTGTAAGTCCTATACCTTGCCCACAACAACCCCCTGCAGTGCTACAGGCTGACAGCAGAGTGGCTGGAAAGCTGCCCGGTGGAAAAGGACCTGGCAGTGCTGGTCACAGCGACTGAACATGAGCACAGTGTGTGCCCAGGTGGCCAAGAAGGCCAATGGCATCCTCGCCTGGATCAGAAACAGGGCAGCCAGCAGGACCAGGGAAGTGATCCTTTGCCTGTGTTTGGGACTGGTGAGGCCACACCTTGAGTACTGTGTCCAGTTCTTGGCCCTAACTTTAAAAAGGACATTCAGGTGCTGGAGCATGTCCAGAGGAGGGCAGTGGAGAAGGGCTGGTGAAGGGACTGGAACACAAGTCCTATGAGGAGCAGCTGAGAGAGCTGGGTTTGTTTAGATTTGAGAAGGCTCAGCAGCACCTTCTCACTCTCTACAACTACCTGAAAGGAAGTTGTGGTGAGGTAGGGGCTGGTCCCTTCTGCAGTGAAAAGACCAGAGGAAATGGCCTTAAGATGAGAGAGGGGAGATTCAGGTTAGATATTAGAAAAAAATTTTTTGCACTGTTGAGGTGGTCAGGCATTGGAATAAGTTGCCCAGGGAGGTGATGGAATCACCATCCCTGGAGGTGTTTGAGTGGCATCTGGATCTGGCACCTGGTGATACGATTGGTGGTTTGAGGAATACAGTGGTGGTGCTGGGTGGGCAGTTGGACTGAATCATCTCAAAGTTGTCTTTCAACCTTAATAATTCTATGATGTTTTTGCTTAACCAACTGAAAACAAATACTGAAGCCCAGCAGAACCTTGCACAGTATATCCTGACACACTGTTGCCACTGACGACCCTCATTTTATGAGAGCACTTCCATGGGTACCAGAGCAGCAGGCCTGTCCTGGGAAGCAGGAAGAACCTGGGGACACCCATGGAGCTGCTGCCAGTAACTGCCTGCCACTCACGAGGTTCTTGCCAACCCCCTGAGCTGTCGCTCTAGACTGATGTATAGCAAATTCAGAGAAATACCATTTTACCAATTAGATGAGTCACATTGCTTCTATTTTTTTCTTCAAGGAGCCACAGGAAGTAAAAACATATACTTTTAAGAAATGGGGAGCTCTCCATGCTGTGAAAGAGGCTTCCAGGAGATCCATGCCTTACTGCAACCTGTTAGTGCAGCAGTTGCACCACAACCAGCTGGGATGCAGGGATCCCCATTCTAGGGAATGAGAGACAGGTTTAAGAATTAACCTTCTAATATCTCTTTTTTTTTAATAATGGAACCACCATCTGTGCCTTTTTTTGCATATTAATACTTCTATTTAATTTTCAGTTTGCATTAGAAGTCAGAATCAGACTGTCTCAGTCTTTCAGATACTTTAAACTAATAGATTTTAGAAAGCAGAGAAGTGGATGTGAGAAGCCTAAATGTAATTAAATTGTACTGACCTCCCTCTTCACTTTAGTAGTTACAAGATAATTTATGATTCAGAATAAAACCAGGAAGCAAGTACTTAGAGTTCCCGTCTGAAGTCTGCTGTTGACTCATTCTTTGGCCTTTATCTGCCTCAGTTTTGTGTCCAAGAGTCAGGAATACCTAGCAACAATGTTGTAATGATTACTTGGGTTAGACCTGACCTTTTACTGATGGAGTCTATGGAAAACATCAGAAACATTCAAATCAGTATTTAAATTTATAAAGCATAAAATGCTATATGATTTCAAAGTATTTAATGAATAATATCCACAATAGTATATTTTACATGAAGCATCTTCCTTCTATTATAAATTCTTTTAAAAAGATACAATATTTCTACTTGAAATAAAGATGTTTCTCATGTAGTTGCACTGCAAAATAGAATCACAGAATGGTTTGGATCAGAAGAGATCATCTTAAAGATCGTCTTGTTCCAAACCTCTACTGTGGGCAGAGAGACCTTCTGCCAGACCAGGTTGCTCAGAGCTCCTTCCAGCCTAGACTTCAACACTGCCAGGGATGAAGCATCCACAGCCTCTCTGGACAACCTGTTCCAGTGCCTTGCTGCCCTCACGGTAAAGAATTTCTTCCTAATATATAATCTAAATTTACCCTCCTTCATCTTAAAGCCATTTAAGAACAAGTTATTTTGCTGAAAGCAATTTGTTTTGTTCCTCACCTACAGCTAACGCAACAGCAGCAGCTTTGTAATTTCATATTCAATTATTTTTCAGCCCTGTTGGGTGTTCTGGAAGTTTCAAACAGTAACAATCAAAGAATTTGTAATTTAAAAATAGCCAAGCAAGCGGAATGATAACAATATTGTGACAATTTGTTGGGAGTTTTTTGTGCATCATTCTGAAACATCCATGGTCTAACGTACTAATCTTTCTTCCCATGAAAGCAGAAGAAAAACTACAGATTACAGTGAGTCAAAGCTAGTTGGTTTGGTAAGGCTTGTGCTTATGGAGCTCACTGGAGAACATTTAGGTTCTCTGTAACTGCTCATGTAGCTTTCACCATAAAAGCTCTCCACACTGCACAGATAACAGGCTGAGTGAGGCACAGAAGGGAAAAACGACTGACTCTCTCCTTTGTAGTAGCATCCTGTTTTTAAACTCCCACACTATTCATCAGCCTGTTTACAAGATCCTATTATATTCTGGCTGCTATAATTGTTTTTTAATGCAAATAGTGCCAGGTTACCTGCATTTTTTGAAAACATACTGAGTATTGGAATAGGGGAAGGATCAATGTCAGTAAATAACAAGTTCTAACACAAGGAATTTTTACTATGTGCAGCCATACAGACCTAATACTAAGCAGATAATCTGAATTATCACTGCAATATGGCTATACAAAGACTTTTAACAATATACTTGGTAATTGTGAATGCATGTACTCAAGCACTCAACAGTTTTGTCATCACTTCTAATGGTAGCAGGGTAAAGCCCATGTCCTCCTACTACTTTTGCTGCGACTTCATGTAGAAACTTCAGGAATACGTGCACGTTTTCTAGCAGGAAGATTTATTGCATATGAGATTACAGAAATTTCTGCACTGTACAATCTGGGTTCACCAGTTTAGCAGCAAGCATAACAATAAAGTGGAAATACAAGCTTTGTCAGTAACAGCATAGCTCTTACAGGTGTGGCAAAATCAAATGAAGAGCAGAGTAAGGCTAGCAATTATTTTAAAAACACACAACTACTATTTGCTTGATGATTTATTAATTATTAACACCTAACTGGCTTTCTATATTTATTCCAAAAGTATGAGTTTGGGGCAAGTTTCAAGCAGCACTTCAGATTTGGCTTGAGCTCAGCTCTGGTCCTTTTAAAGTCAATTTGCTGTTCAGTTCAGGGTTTAATTGTGCTATTCAGTCTGAGGCTTTCACACAGTAATGAAAATCACAGCATCATGGAATGGCCTGGGTTGGAACAGACCTTAAAGATCATCTCATTCCAGCCTCCCTGCCTTGAAGGGGAACGCCTTCACTAGACCAGGTTTCTCAGGCTGCCATCCAGTGTGACCTTGAACACTGCCAGGGATGGGGCATCCACAGCTTTTCTGGGCAACCTGTTAAGCTGTTCCAGCACCTCACCACCCTCAGAGTAAAGAATTTCTTCCATATATCTAACCTAAATTTCCACACTTTCAGTTTGAACCAATTCCTTCTTGTCCTATCACTACAGTTTCTGATGAATCCCTTTCTGGCTTCCTTCAGATATTGGAAGGCTGTAATGAGGTCTCCGTGCAACCTTCTCTTCTGCAGGCTGAACAGTAAACAGGGATGCAGACTTCTATAGCACTGCTATTTTAAAGCCTGTAATGGGCAATTTACTACTGCAGAGTAGGTTATGTTGCCACCTAAGTCTAGCTACACTTATATTTTACATCTCTGTAGAAGTATTTATATTTTTTTTTCTATTCTTGTTGGTTTTGCCTTGGCTTAAATTCTGGTTTGGGAGCTATTCAAGACTCCAGGGCCAGGATTTTCAGTGAAATGACAGACATCAGATGCACTCTCTATGAGCAATCTAGCACAGACTGCAGCATGACCTCTACCCCTTTGTCCAATGGAAGTAAAGAAGCAATTTTTACAGACTCATTTTGCTCCTTTTTTTCAGGTAGAAATAATTCAAAATGGGAAGACAATCCATTGTTTGAACAGACCAGAATTCTAAAATGGTCCTCGTAATCCCAATTATTTGGATCATGCTACAGTGTTTATTTGTTAATAACACGTAAGTATTTATTACATTGTTGAACTTGCATGTAAAGGCATACAAACTGAGGAATTTACTACATAGAGGCTATAATGTAGTTGTTAGACCCTAAAAACATAAAGAGCATTGAACAAACAGTTGCCTTTATCAGACAGACTTTTAACTAAAGGAGCAATGCATTGAAATGACCTATCATGCTCACTAAACCAAGCTGACAGATTCATTATATTTCAATCTATAATTTTCATGATTAATTCAAACCATTTTCCTTATTTAATCCATCATAAACCTAACATGTCTGCAAGTTTCCATGTTCTGTTTTTGCTTCTTAAAGGTATCTGGGCACTATTTCAATCTATTTTCCCAGTAACATGCAAGCTCATATGTGTGCCAGCTCCCTGTTCACTTCTGTGCATGTCTCGGAGTCCTTCTAGCTGAGGTTGTTTATGACACGTAGCACTTGCTCAGAGACAGCAGGCCTTTGAAGGTACAAGAACATGAACACTGGAGAGGGAGGACATGAAAGAGGGTGCAAAGCCAGTTTGAAACAGATGATAAATACCATACTCATGAAGTGCAGAAACCTACCAGTTTGAGAATGCATGAGCACTCCTGCTCATACTGGAAGGACAAGTATGACAAGCCTGCTCCACGACTTCTAGCCTGACACTATGTGAATAAGGCTTAATCAACAGAGAACCTTAGGGTTAGGGATAGGGTTCTTATCAGCATTTGAGAGCCAGCTTTCTTGGTGTGTCCCAGGTCCATGACTAACCAAGGATGTTTAACTGGCAAATCAAATGTCAGCCTGCTGGCTATGGAAGTTTGGAAGCAAGAAGAAATTTGTTTACATATGAGTTATCAGCATGGCTAAGGAGAATGAGCTTAGAGAGGATTGGTGGGCTAAGATTTGGCTTGTTCCAGCCTGAGGCACTGCTTAGTTTTAGAGGAAGAATCAAGATGGTAGGTTAGATCCAATTGTTTAGTTTCAGGGTTAGAATTACAGTTCACTCCTGCAGAAACCATTGAACAAATGCATTAGAGTTTCCACACTGGCTATGAAACAAAACTTAGAGATGTCAGAATGGGTCATCCAGCTTAAGTTCTTGAACTGATACTGGTGTAGACCTTAAGTTACATTTCTAGGCAGGGGTTACACCACCATCTTTAAAAAACGTGGTAAATACTGAAATCAGGAAAGATACTGGATTAGGAGTCCACCTAGATCAGAAAGGACATTTTCTTTGCAGTTACAGGCTGAAAATTCAAGAATAAGCAACAGTGATCTCCAAGATGTCTGTGAGGCCACTAAATAGAATGCTTATTGGCCTTCAAATCTTTATCACAAGATAAGTTAGCCTGTGCTAACTGTCCACGGACCAGAATACACCACAAGTAGTCAGTTTGAAAAGAAAAACCTCTGACCTTTTCTAAACTTGGATGTGGTCAGAGAGTTGTGCATTGATGCTGGCATACAGATGCCAGCTAGCAAACAAGCCCCATCACAGTGGTCCTGCACACAGGAAAACTGAGTGGCTTCTGTTGGACCCACATTTGTCAGTATCTTCAACTACCTACAGAGCCTTTTTTGGCAGGCACATACAAGCTCATGTGCTCTGACCTACTTTCTTCAGCCTCTGTTACAGTTCTGTCCTAGATAAATGGTGTAGCACCAATGGCTACAGTTATAAATGTGCAAAAATAACCTATTAGAGGTTACTTTGTCTCCTCCTTTCCTCCCCTTTCTCTCATGAGAACTCAGTGTAAGAGCATGTACCTCTTTAAATACAGTAGCTTTTACCATCCATACAGCAAAGTCTAGGAAAGAAAACCTTTGCCTTAAACTTTTCCTGCATCTAAAGGAGGAAAATTTTAGTCAAGGAACACCCAAAGAATGAAGATTTTCCCCCCACTCTTTCTCAGAATTACATTTACCAGCCAGTCAGGTTCTTGAATAATGATTGCAGTAAAAATCCAGATAAAATGTTCCCTTTAAATGTTAGAGGTTTATATATGGCAGAACAGTGCAATTATAGATTTTTGTAGATAAAATAAAAGGAGAGCTAGTGGAGAAGGATGATGTGAGCAGTACCCAAATTGTCACTCTATGATCAAACTGGGGAAAAAATGTTGAAAAAACACGACTGTTATCTTTCCACATTTCCATCTGAAATGTTTTCTCCATTCAACAAAAAAAGTATCATTTCTCTGAGGGTATAGAAAACCCCAGTTATTTCACACAACACAGAAATACACAACTTACACCAGAAATGGAATGTGTTATAACAAAAGTCTATCTCAATATGAAGTGTGAAGCCCTGTGTGTGGAGAAGGACACTATAAGACTGTGAACACTGAGGAGTGCTCATATGTGAAATAGTTGTAGCTAAGAACTAAAGTTCAGTGGTTATGAAAATTGCTACAATAAAAATTATATGCGGTCATCTCTTCAAACTTTCATCACTTGATAAAAACAGGTGGGATGGCTCTGCATCTTAATTTTAGCTGTTTAAATAGCCTGGTTTGAGGTATTCTTTGAAATAAGATGCAGAAAATTTTGTGTATGGGAAAACTAGGTACAGTAATTTTGCTATGGGGCAGCATGAGTACCTCAAAAGTACTTATTTTCTAATGATCTGCTCTCTAGGGAAACACTGCATGACTTTTTTGTTGAAGTAGAGGACTAGATATCAAGGAATTTCTTTGTATAGATGAGTTGAACAACTCATGTTTGTGCATTTTAATTTTATTCTTTTTTTCGATTTAAGTAATATTTTTAAGAATTAAGAAGCAGAATGTGAAAATACACAAACACAATTTTAAGGATGTTTAAAAGGTGGTACAATCATTAATTAGAAAATCTATACCAATTATTACTAGTGGATTTCCTGACACAGATTAGTTCTACTGCATTTAGAGCTTTTTGCATACAGTTCTTTAGTGATAAAATTTTCAGGTTTTTTGTTATAGTTGTTGTAGTGTTTCTGGTTTCTTGATTTTTATTTTTCTTAAAGGATATTAATACCTTAACTACCTTTTAACATGACTGAAAAAGGGTTTGGCTTATAGGTATAACCCATAATATTTATCTTTGAAGGTTGTGTTTTGGTTTTGTTTTCCCTGCAATATTTTTGATATTGATAATGAAATTGTTAATAATTTGGTATATGTTACTCACAAAAAATAAACCCTTCTAATCCAGAAAAATCTTTTCCCTTCATAGTGTTCATGTCAAAAATAGTCTCTTGTTCCACTTGCTGAATTATGTTCCAGTAACAAGGAATGCCATTAGTAAAGTAGCATCAAAGATTTCATCTGCTTCAATTAATGAAGCTCATTGTTTAGAGTTGGACAGAAAACAGCTATTCCATCTTATGAAAAATTGCAAAGTTTTAAAATTAAGGTGAAGCCAAGAACTCTCAGTGCTGCTCACAAAGAGTCATTGACTAATATTCCAAATAGTAAACAACTCTTTTGGTAGGATATTTGTCTTGTCAATCAAATTTGAATGGAAATCTTTCACATTCAAAAACTGCTACTCAGTCAGCTTTTGGTGATTTTGAAAGGGTGGTTAAAAAATGTGGAGGGAAAAGGAAGAAAGGGAAATACTGGTCATGACTTGTTTTGACAAGATAGTTCCAAAGGTAAGAAATCTTCCTAATTAAGGTGTTATCAAAGTAGTATATTAATTACAAAGTAGTAAATGGATTGCATCAAATGTATGTAAATCTAGTTTTGTACCATTAGATTAAGTCTAAATGATTCATATGCTTTTTCTAAAGCAAATCAGAAACTTTGTTTATGGCCTACAAGTAAAAATTAATTCCATATGAAAATAATCAAATAATCAATCAATTATTTTAATAAGCAACCAGAAAGGAAGGTCTTAGCTACTTTAAAAGTAATTAAATAAGGTAAAGTTAGGAGTAACTTTAGAGTTGAAAAAAATATTTCTGTACTTTCTTGACTGAAATACTCAAAGAGAAGACATAGTTAAAAACCCTTGACTTTTCAGTCTGTCTGGTTGTTGAAGAAAAAAAAAAGAAAGGTATTAAACACAAGAGATAGTTTAGGTCAGTCTGGGTCATTCTTTGATTCTACAGTATATCAAAAAATGACTAGGTTTTTTCTAGTGTGCCTATAAGGGTTTATTCCAGGATATCACCTCTTTATCCAGAAATGTCTTTAAGTTAAGATTTTTCTTGTTTTTGAAGCCCTGGCTTCCAAATACCATTACCTATCCCCACAATATTGATAGATGCATCTATCTCAGTCTTCACAGCTGACATTGCTGGCATTACAACATTACAGACTTGGTTACTATGATAGCTTTTATCCCATCAACATCATTGACTAGTAAGGTGTAGCCTCCAGAGTCAGAGATTTATAAAATATGAAGTGATTGTTGTGGAATTTTTAAACTGTGTAATGCTAAGCTTACTAATTTTTATTATTCAGTTGTCCAGAGCTAAAATAAAAACATAAGAACTTGAGCAGATCAAAAACCCACCTAGGCTAGTATCTTGTCTGTATCCCATGAGCACTGAGGAAGAGCATGAGGACAAGCATGTACCACTGCTTCTGAAAAGTGTGCTCCTAAACTCCAACAGGTTGTAGCTCAGGGACCTTGTAAGCCAGAGACACTGTCTTGCATTTAATACCTGTTGATCTACTTTTCTTTTACGAATGTGACCATCACCTTCGGAACCCATGCAAAGTTCTAGGATTCTGTAGCAAAAGCTCCCTCAGCTTAACTGTGTCCTTTATATAGGAAATGGAAGACATAACAGCTCCTGCCTGAATATATTGAAAGGGAAAGGAAAATTAGATCTGTCCTTGTTAATGGGACTGAAGCTATTTGGAAGATCTGGGCTGGCTGGATCAAGCTATAGACATAGAATGAGGTAAGGCTCAGATAGCTTAATTTTCCTTCCTTGCCTGCAAGGAACTGCTTCCCACACACAAGCATCATGCACAATGCAATACTAGCTATATGCTAAGCAAGAAAATGGCATGCAGAGGAACAGTATTCTCCAGTAATTTTTTTTTTTCAGGATGAAAGATCCTGTGCTTATTCATGTTCCGCTTCACCTTAATCCAATTTACAGAAGGCATTTCTTGATGGTAAACAGTAAGAATGGGTACAACTTACATGTCTGAATACGCTAATCTACATAATAATTCTCCTACTGCATTTATGATTTTTACATTTTATGATCCTGACTAGAAGCTAGAATGGTCTCCTTCTTGAACTCCGTGAAACTAGAAAAACTTGCTATGCTTCCTGGTACAAATAGTTACATTAATATTTTATTATGCCTGTGGAAACTACACATTAACAAAAGCTACATATAAGATGCTAAAGAACTCTGAAATAAACTTTGATTTTTACTTTCTTTAGTTTTAACTTTTCAGGCTGTAGGCTTGGTCTTTGCAGCAAGAGAAACTTTTGTGGACTTCTGTTCTGAAGTAACTCTCCTATCTTTGAATGACCACTGAAACAAACCTGTAGAGAAACAGGATGGTTGGGAGACAGATAAATTGCATTTTTTCAGAAGTAGGCTGCTAGACACTGAGAATGGAAAATGCTCTTGTGAGAATTCTGGCAAAAAAGCAAACCATGAGTAGTCATAATGGTCAGCCACTGAAAAATCTTAGTTTTATCTTTTACTTCACCTCTGCCCCCTAAAATGGAGAAAGAAAACCATGTTTCAGATTTCAAAGGACTTAAAAGCATTACAGAAACTCACTTACGTTAACATCATTTCTTTTGAAGAGTTCAGATTTTCTCATTTCCTTCTGAAGGTCCTGACCCTTACATGTTCTTTTCAGGCCTTATTGCAAGGATAAATTCTCTTAGTTCAGTTTTTATGAAGTGAAGGTATTCTTAAAATTAAATAACACACAAATGGTTGAGAACAATCACCTTGGTGACTGATGGTCTGTGCTAAGACCATAGTTAGCCATCACTCCTTTGCAGATCAGCCAGTCTGCATGGAAGGTATTTCATAGATGTGCATTTTTGTTAAAATGGGTCGTATTTTTGTGGTCCTTGATATTGTTCTTTTCCC
The DNA here is from genome assembly GCA_013396655.1 of Campylorhamphus procurvoides. Taxonomy (NCBI): domain Eukaryota; kingdom Metazoa; phylum Chordata; class Aves; order Passeriformes; family Dendrocolaptidae; genus Campylorhamphus; species Campylorhamphus procurvoides. The sequence goes on along the minus strand of WBMV01003510.1, from coordinate 599,410 downwards.
TGATTAACTTTGCCTGTGTTTCTCCTACTGAGCTGACATACCTGGTTTTACATTAAGCTTCATGAATGCATGAACTATTTATATATATGTGTGTGCATATGTATCTATCTTCACTCGCACATGACTGCAGTGAAGCAAGTTCAAGTGCTCCTGGAGAAGAGAAACCTGAGCAGGAATGGGAATGGAATTCAGATCCTGCTTATGTAACAGGCATGAGTAATGCCAGATCTTCCTCACACCAACAGGTCCCCAGGAATGCTCACTTTGGCTATTAAACATTTCAGCTTTGCATTCTACCCTATTCCTCACAATTCAGCATACTCCCTGACACACTATAAAACCATACATATTTAGATCAGTGAATCAGGCTGCTCATTTTCATGAATTGCTCACAAAGTGTGGTGAGAACAGTAAGGAATGCCCTGATAAGTGTTTGTAGGGCTATGCCTTTGGTTATAGGCATGTCTTTTCTTCTGCTGAAATTTCTCTGCAGCAATATGAGGAGATATGCCAGTGGAAACACCACTGGCTCATGATAGCTTTATAGAAACCAGCAAACAATGCTGCATGAAATAAATAAATAAATAAAACAAAGAGAAGCAGCCTACCATTCAGGCCAGGGATGAAAAGTAGCATACGGAGGAGGTTCACAGACTTACTAATATTATTAGGAGCAGACACTGAGTGTCCATTCACAGCCTTTTGCAGCATGGACTGGGCTTTTCACCAACTCAGTCTCCCAGGCTGCACACCCCAATTGTTGAGGAATTGGCTCTATTTTTGGACTTGACCGAGACACATCCCCTGTTCTGAAAACCCAAAGACACACTACATGGGCAAAACTGGTCAAGAATGATGCAGCATAGCCTTAATGAATGCTTTGATTTGTATGTTAAGGCATATAGGAAGAGATTATGTAGATATGTGCTTAGGACATATGTTACCCCTTACAGTGTGAAGCCCTCTGCAGCAGTAAATGAGCACCACAATTATGCAGAAACAAATCACAAAAGAATCTAAAGATGACTCCCACCACCATTCCCACACACAAGTAACTGCATTTTGTTTAGCCAATAGGGTCTAGTGCTTACACTTTGTATTACAAACTGGCAAATCCAGAAATTCAGAACAAACTAACACCTTACAGCAAAGCTTGGCTCGCTAACAATCAGCTCATAGGATGCATAACTGCAGCACTATGTGCAGGGATGCTGTGTTAACTTCCTGTTTTGATAATTTTCTGTACATAGCCTTCAGCATGGTCCTACTTCCCATAATATTCCAATTTGGACCAATTACAGCAACACATTTAAACTGCCATATACTTTATCTGCCCCTCTCTTCACCTCTTCTTCCTGCCATCTCAGGAAACCGCCCCCCAAAACGTACAATAATTGGCAAACTTACAGTTTCTTAGGCCTTTACAGCTCACCTCAGCAATATAATGATTTCAGTACAAAAAACTGAGAATCAATGCCGACTTTTTACTATTTCCAGAGGAGGTTTTGCTACAAATTCTTTCTTCCTCATAAAATGACATTTCAAGATTTTGTCTACACTTCTCTAGCTTTTTAAGGTCCTGTGTTTCACTTCCCAGTCAGAATCCCACTTATGATAGGTTTTCCAGGCACGTTACTGCATACCAGGATAAGGGAGTTAATATCTGTGTCTTCATTCAGGATATGGGACAAGGGTACACAACCAGGCTGCAAAGGATAACAAGTCACACTCCACCAATGTTTCTGAGACTCTAGTTTTCTTCCAGAATATTCTTTCCATGCCTACCAGATATAGGTAAATCTAAAGGATGAAAAACAAATGGATGAGAACAAATGAGTGGTTGCCTCTGAGGAAAAAAGGCATGGAGCACAGACATGTACCACTGCAGGGAAACAGGAGAATGTCGTGCTCCAGCCATCCTCCCATGTCCCATCTTGCCCTGTTGCTCACAGTGTGAATGATCCTGTGCTCGTGCCTCCAAAGTGCTTCAGAAGAGCCACCAGGAGTAAGCATCATGTCTTGACAACTTTGCAAAGCTGAAACTGAGACTCTGCACCAGGTAAGAGCCTCCAGGCTGTGTGGGACACACCATCCTGGAGTATATGAGGCAGGTAAGGCATTGCTAGAAGTGCTTATGTGTGTGTTGGCACAAAAGGTGGTGAAATAGTTGCTGTGATCCTAACTCAGCATGCACAGGAGCTGCCTGTCCCAAGTGGTCCAAGTACCACAGAGTGCTTTGATGAGAATCTAACATATACAATGCAATTTAAGCTTTAAGCAATTCCTTGCACTTGTTTCAAGTATGAGATCATCTTTCCTGAATACATTGTCCCCAAATAGCACAATGCATTTCCGAAAAGGCTTACTAGAACTTTATAAAATAGCACTATTATTTCTCTCTCTCTATTTTAAATACCTCCTTGTGCATTCCACAGTCACACTTGCCTTTCTCATCACCACACTGCATTCATGATTCACAGTCATCCTGTGACCAACTGGTGCACACAGTTATTTTCAACTTCTCCGTTATTTTCAACTAAGGAACATTCAGTCTGCAGCAGAGGCTTGTATTATAGCTAAATATTAACTGGCAATAATTGGATTTTCTCCCCCATTTCTCTTACTCCTCAAAGTCATCTGGTTATTGCAGTTTAAAATGTGATGTAATTAGTTTACTAATTAAGGTTTGGCTCTCCACTTTTCCACTTACCAACATAAGAATCGTGTCAATTTTCAGTGCATTTTACAATCAAGTTCAATCCTTTAACATGCATTTTTCAGAGTGCAAGGCTGGTTTTTCAAAGTCAGCTCTCTGGAGTGTCTGGTTATCATTTCTCTGATAGAAGTCAGCTCTTTTGCATTGATAAGTACAGGCAGTACCTAGACCAGAATGAATAGCGGAAGGAAATAGAAAGAACAGAGAGATGATGTACTGTCATATGAGCTTTCTGAATATGTACAAGTTTTCTGTAATAATTAGTGACTACAGTACACATTTCTTACTTTACACCTACTAGAACGGTAGGTCCTTACAGACAAAACAGAAGAACCATGGGCTTAAAAACTACTTAAAACTACTGCATTTGCATTGTTAGGTATCTTATTCAAAACCTGAATATCCAGCAATACCATAAATACATTCAGCCAAGGAAGTAGAGAAAGCATGCAGCACCTGCCACATTTTTGGATGAGTTTCCTACTCTCAGCAAAGCATGCAAGAGGAAGTGTTCATCTGTGAACTGAGATCCCAGTTTTAAACTCTAATTCATTATTATCTTCTCTTCTATCCTGTAATGAAGAGTCTTAAAAACTTGACAGCAGCATGGAAGTGCCTGCATCACAAGCAATAGTGTCTCTGAATATTCAGGGAAGATCTAATGCTTATGATATGGACACACTAATTAAATAATAAAGTACTAATTCTGAGTATATAAACATCTGCAGTGTTTCAATTTGAGAGTTGAGTAGTACTGATTTTATGTTCAGTAGGGACCCCTGGTGTTTAAGGCGGTCATAACAAGGATCAACATTCCTAGGAGAAAATTAACCCGTTACTTGGGAATCAGCTGCCTTTCTGTGTCCACAGCTACTGCAGATTCTTCTTCAGAGATTAAGAAACAACCTGTATTTTTAAGTTTAATTATAATTGTCTTACGGATATGCCTTAGTCTTTCAAATGTTTACATAGCAAGCCCCATACTTGTAGGCTCCAAAGTTGGTTACAAAGCACATTTCATAGCCTGGAACATGCTGCTGGGGCTGGACTGCAAGAAAATTTTGCTCAGGCCTTGCCAATGTCCTGACACAGGAGGCTCTTTGCATTCTTGCAGGATACCCTAATGTTCTTGTCTTTCACAAGGGCAGCTGTTAGAAGCTGGTGCAGCTTGAAAGCAGCCATGTACTATGTAATTGCTGGTTTAACCCACAGACCTAAAGCTCTCCACTGCTTCCTTCTGATCAACCTCTTAAAAATTATGGATAAGACCTTAATAAACAATGAATTAATCAACTTCTACTTCATGATTGTTTTAAATTAACTGATATGAACCACAGTCCACTTTCAGAGAGGCCCCACATCTACAATGCAGAATGTTACAAAACCTCCTACTGGTACTTAAAATTTAATTTTTGTTGCAAAAAGTGATTGCTGAGAATCATGAGTCTTCTGTTTGGCACCTTTGTCAACCTGACCTCTTATCCAGTGCAGATCTCTGTTCTGTTCCTCTCCCTGCCCTAAGCACCTTACTTGATTTTATCTCTTGGTTTAGACTCTTGCTTCTGCAGACAGTGTATGGGGCATTCTGCCCCTTTCAGATGAACTTAATTTTATGTCTGTTCCTGTTGGGACATTTGCTTCTGGCATTCTTTGAAATAACTCATGCTCTTGCAGTTCCTAACAGTAAGCTCCTCCTCTTGAATTGACAAGGCATTTGTAGACCTCTTCACATGGAACTAAGTTGCTTTGTTCTGTACAGCATTCCAGGGAACTATCAGGAGGATCTTTTCAGAGACATCGTATCCTTCCAGCATAGGTTTGAGGAATATTACAAGAGGGCAAGTACTGTAGTAACATATCCTTATTCTACATGCCAGCACAGAGGATTGTTAACAAATTGAAATGTATTTCTGGCAGAATTTAAGATAACAGTATTATCATCTAACTTCACAAACAAATTTTTCACACACTTATGTAGCCTTTCAGTATCTAAAGGGGCCTACATGGAAGCTGGAGAAGGATTTTTCCTCAGAAACTTTAATGACAGGACAAGAGGTTATGGGTTCAAACTAAAAGAGGGGAAATTCAAGTTAGATACATGGAAAAAATTCTTTACTGGGAGGGTGGTGAGGCACTGGAACAGGCTGCCCAGAGAAGTTGTGCCTGCCCTATCCCTCACAGTGTTCAAAGCCAGCTTGGATGGAGTTTTGAGCAATCTGGTCTAGTGGAAGGTGTCCCTGACCATGGCAGTGGGTGGGAATTAGGTGATCTTTAAGGTCTATTCCAACTCAGGCTATTCTACAATTCTATTATTATGTACCAGCTGGGTAACACTACAAATAGTATGCTATAGAGAATACATGAAAACCACGGGCATTAAGTGGTTTGGGAATGAGGAAAAATAGCCTCATCTTTCCTCCCTTTTCTTCCTGTTTTGCCTTTTTGGTAAACATAAGAAACTGATTTTGTTCAGCCTTTAGTCACTAGTCCAAGGTATTTAATTCTAATATCTTCCATTTAGCTACTTACAGTGTTTCCTCTCCCACTTCCCAGGAAGCAGGTCCCAATTAGAGACAGACAGGCACTTTTCCACGGCCTGCTGTGCAGACCTGCAGAAGACGGGCCCTTTCGGTGCAGGGGCTGCTTTAATGAGGGCGGGCGGGCGGCGGGGCGGGTGATGCGCTCCGAGGCACCGCCCCGGCGGGGCGCCGAGCGGTCGGAGCGGAGCGGAGCGGAGCGGTGGCGGCGGAGGAGGGCGAGCCATGCACTCCCTGGCCCAGGAGATCCGCAGCTTCTCCAGGGCCAACCTGCGGAAGCAGCGCACCCGAGTGACGACGCTGACCGGCCGCAGGATCATCGAGACGTGGCGCGGCGCCTGCCTGCAGGTGGAGGAGGAGGAGGAGGCAGCGCCGGGCGGCGGGTTCGTGCAGGATCTCAGCGCAGACCTGCAGGTCGGCGTGGTGAAGCCCTGGCTGCTGCTGGGTGAGTGGGGCTGGGGCGGCGGGCGCGGAGCCCCCGGCAGGGCAGGGCAGGGCAGGGCAGGGCAGGGGCTCAGCGCGGCAACCGCAGCGAGCTCTGTCTCTCCGCAGGGTCGCAGGATGCTGCTCACGACCTGGAGACGATGAGGAAGCATAAGGTAACTTTAAACGGTGCATCTCGCGTCATGCGCGCAGTGGGTGTCTCTTTTAAGTTAAAAATTCTAAAATATTCTCTAGCGGCTCTGAGAAAAAACTACTGCATTCGCGTTTTCAAAAGGCTGCTCCATTTGCAGATGGATGGGTACCTGTGAGCTTCACGAGGAGTTGAAATGGTTTCACAGAATCTCGGAATTTTGCAAGGGATCTCTGTAGATCATTCAGTCCAACCCCCCTGTCAAGGCAGGGTCACCTAGAGCAGGTGACACAAGACCGTGTCCAGGTGGGTTTGGAATGTCTCTGGAAAGGGACACTCCGTGGCCTCCCTGGGCAGCCTGTTCTGCCATCTGCAATATATAGAAGTTCCTCCTCACGCTGAGGTTAGACTTCCTGTGTTTTAGTTTATGGCCATAGCTCCTCCTCCTTGCTGGGCACCACTGGAAAGAGTCTTGCTTTGCTGCAAGAGGGATGATTGTTTAAAGCTGTTTAATGGAACAGATTCCTGCGCTGCTGTGTTTCCATTTCGGACACTGAGCAGCACCATCACTTCTTGCCTTATGGGGACTGATGGAACTAGAAAAACAAAGCAGCAGCTCAAAGTCTGTCCCAAACTTTGGTCTTTTTACTCTTCTCTGTTACAGTAATGGGGTGATAAGGCCTTCGGACAGTGGTGCTTCTGCAGGACAGGGAGTGCACTAGGCTGGGATCTGGTGCCGTCTAAATGTCACTTCACTGTAAGTTAAAATGACCCACAACCTGGCTGTAGCCTTGGCAAAGCAGACGTGGCAGGAGGCCAGAGGTGGTCTCAGCTGCCAAGGGCAAGTATAGTTTAGTCAGAAATCCTTCTGCTCCAGTAAGTGATTCCAGTAATTCACCAGAAGGAACATTAAACTAATGGGTTACAGCAGGCTTGAAATTTGGGGGAGTGTTGGGTAGTCTGTGCTCTTGTTCCTATTGCTTTCTCTTTTATTTGCCATCCACATGCTGACGGCTTCCTTTTCTGTTGAAAATCTATATTTTAGTCTGTGTTTGAGTGCCAATTTTTCATTTCCTCTCAGAAAAACCCTGAAATTTATCACAATATGTTTTAGCACACATTGAAAGTTTACTTGGAGAAAAGCATACCATAGACAACATATGTATGTAAAACTGAACATTGCAGCTGTGTAAGGTACAGTCTTTGTATGCCTAAAGAATAGTTAACCTTTGCTACTGTTCATTTTGCTTGCTGTCTTCAGAAAATGTCTTTTTCTTTTTTTTTTCCCCTTTTATTTTTTTGACTTAGGTCACTCACATTCTAAATGTGGCATATGGAGTCCAAAATGCCTTCCTTGATGACTTCATATACAAGACCATTTCTATTCTGGACCTCCCAGAAACTGATATTACCACCTATTTCCCTGAATGTTTTGAGTTTATTGAGGAAGCCAAGATCCAGGTACAGTATATCAGTCATTTATGTAAGTGGATATGCTGTTTACATTATTTATTACACTATTTAAGAACTAAAGCAGCTTCTTTTGTCAAAAGAAAATATGGTACCAAATGAATAGTTTTGCCATTGCCTTTTTAAATTTTAAATAGAGAATCCAGGCAGTTTCTAAGCATTCCTAGAAACATGGCACTGTTGTTAATCTCCCTTCCCTCCAGCAATGCTTTTTCAGAATGACTGTCTTGAGTTTTAAAGAAATGCATTTTTAAAACAGTTGGATCAGTGGCTGACTTTAGATTAAGAAATCCCATCCTAAATCCAAGTCACTACCCCTGACAGAAGGAAAGGGAGAAAACTTACTTATCCATCAGGGATGTTGTTCTGGATTAGAAGCAAGCCTAACAGACCTTTTACAGATCTATGTGGTTCGTCATCAGCTGTTCACCATCCTTGAACTTCTCATCATAGAGTCATAGAATGGTTTGGGTTGGAAGTGACCTTAAAGATCATGTAATTCCAGCCCACTCCTATAGGCAGTGACACCTCCCACTAGACCAGGTTCTCAAGGAAGATGCCACACGTTGAGACATGAATCCACATATGTACCAAGGATGACAGAGAATGTGTTAGTAGTCTTGGAGCCAACAAGTGATTTTCGTGCTCCCAAAATCCTGAAAAAGTGACATGGGAAATAGGCTGAAGGGACTCCTTCTGGGGTTGGTTGACAGAGTTTTCTGTAACCAGGAGCATCCCTGACTCACAACTGTTAAATTCAACCTTATTGTGTCATTTACAACAACAATTGCTTTGGTATGAAAACTGTGACCTGACAACCAAATTTTATTGCATGTTATTTTACCATATCTACCAAATTCATTATTCATGTAGACTGGGATAAAAGAAGATAATCTTGTCTTTCCTTCTCTCATATATCATTTATGAGCTATGTGATACGCATTGTCATTTAATGACCTTTTCAAGGTATCTAATTACAGTTTCCACTTCATTTCTAAATGAAAGCTGCCATTCATAACTGCTTTCTGTTTTGCTTTTTGCCTCTGGTGTTTATGTCCCAGTTACTATTTTGTAAGCTAAGAAGTTTTCAGGAAAATTTTTACAGCAATATTAACAGTTTTCTAATGGAAGAGGTGGGCAAAAGAGCAGGTAATTGATGGAATAGTTGTTCTCCAGGATCAGTTCACAAAGCATGTGATTGTGGTATGTGTAGACAGATCGCTGGGTGGCATGAATGACTTTATGTGTTTTGTCAAAATAGCGTTAAAAGAGCTTATGATAAATTGTGTTGTGAAGTGCTTTTCTGTTCAAGAAATCACAGAGGTATTAGTGTTTCATCTTCTAACAGGGAGTAAGAGATGTTCACTGGTGAGTGTGATATATGAGAAATTATGACTAGAACATGGTTAACTCAATGAAAGAGTATGAGAGCACTTGAATTTGAGGATGCAAGTGAAGCCTGCACTGTTCCTTAAGTCACTGCCAGCTGGTACTTGTAACAGGATCAACTTTTCTAAAACTGTAATGGCTCAGGTCTGTCAACACCATGGCACAAATTCTGATACTGATCAGAGCTCACCTTTTCTTCTGAGCTCCAAATTGGCAGGTAGGTGTTCCATTACATATTAGGTGACACATGTCAGGTCATAGTGCTATGAATGAGGGATACTTTTTTATATTTCTGTTTAATATCTAATAATAAAACCTCTAAAATCTTGTGTTTCCAAGAAGAAAATCTTTGTATATTCATGAACATCTCTCCTTATTGCTCCTTCTGTCATTCCTAATGAAAAAGCCTTGGGTTTCTACACTGCAAAGTAGAATGGATTCATAAGGAACTACATTAGTTTAAAGCTGTATGCTTCTTTTTAATTTCTTTCCTTGGTGAGACTTTTTGCCCACTGTGTTTAACCACTGCATAATCACTTTTTCTGTTGGTGGAAGGTGATTTTGTTTCCTTGTCTATAAAAAATTTAAAAACCCCAATTTGGGCATGAATCTTGAAAGGTGTTCTTGCAAGACCATGGACCATTTCTTGGTAGGCAAAGGTTACACTATCAGGGTCAGAGCAAGGAGTTGCTGGTAAATAGAGATGAATTTCATATCTGCAATCTGCTTCTCACTTTATTCCATATTCATAGCTAGTACCAAACTAGTTAAGAATGATGTGCTGAATTCACCTTTGTATGAATTGTAAACAATGGGGTTTAGCGAGGAAAGACAAGTGTTCTTGGTATTAAATTTGGTTTAGTGTTATTGCCCATGTTCATTCATGTTCAATAATTTTCAGGATCCATAGATATAACTACATAATTTTTGACAATGTAAAACAGAACAGTTATTAAAAAAACCAACAAACCAAACTTACATGTGAAAGAGGAAAACAAAGCATGAACTGTACAAAGGGGAAAAAACCCAAGGGTCACTTCCAATGTGTATTATTTACTATTAGTGCCATTGCTAGATATTGATCTTGATTATGGTACATTATGTCTGAAATAACTCCCATCAAATCAGTAAAATTTACAGTAGATAAGCTTCAGCAATTGCTTCATTAGCAGTGGCATAATTTTTAATGTCATTATTCTGGATTTGCAGGTCACTCCTGGCATGTCCTCAGGGAGTTGAAATACATGTACAGGTCTGCTTCCCACTCTGCCATAGTATGTTTGATGAGGAATCATGACTCTATGACTGTGAGAAAGGGAATGAAGAGTGCAATTTCCAGCAGGCGGTGCACAGGGAATGTGATTTCCATTGCAAGAAAGGATGATATTGTGATTCATTGTGCTGGGATGCAGGAGCTTAGACACAGTTTCTGGCTCTGCACTTGTGCAAATCATTCTTCTAGTCTCAGCTTGGCGTTTCTCCAGCATGAATAATAATACTCCATTTCCTACTTTGCCTTGTTACTGAAACTGGAAGGTTTTTGAATCGGGAATCATTTTCTACTCTTGTGTGTTTATTAATATACCAGATAATTGCAGCTCTCACATCTGTAACATAAACCATCGAGTTCCTGAAAAGCAACCCTCATGCTTATAAGGTCTTTTTATCACTGGGTAAAATGCCCATTAAATAATTTGTGCCTGTTAAGGGCAGACAGAGAAGGCTGTTTATGTCTAGAACAGTTTGGCTTAGTCTCAAGTATCTGAGCAAATCATGTCGTGTTTCAGTATCTTCGTTCAGAATATGGAGGTGCTGTGAGTTTGGTGGTTTGTTTTTGTGTTACAGTGGCATTTGGCAGACAGTTTGGAATGTTTTCCAGGGCATGGTCTGATGTACAAACACGACAACATTATGAAGCCTGGGCCTTGCAAACATTGGCTGAGCCACACTAGATTGTCTAGTTGTCTTTGTGTTAATTTGTGCTCCTTACTTCTTAACGAAACTTGGTGTCTTTTTAAAGAGCCATTCAAGTGTCTCAGAGGTTGCATCGGAAATGTTTAAGTAGGATAAAAATCACTAATTTTACATGTAGTTCAGGATAAGTCTGAATTTAAACCTGCACCTTATCCCCCAGTAAGGGATCTTAGTTGTACCAGCTGCACCAGCCTCTGCAGTTGTACCAGCAGTGTGATGGGGAGGGAGATCTGTTGTAAATCACATGATATCTTTTCTGACATTTCTGCTCCTATGCATGATCCTGCTTATCCAGAATCTTCCCTGAAGAACTTCAGGGAATGCAAGAAGCCTGTGACTGGAACTACAAGATGTTCTAAAATCTGCCCATTTGCCCACCTGTTTGCCATCCTGCTATATTTTTAAGCTTTAACAGTCAAGTCAGGTATATCGGGGCTTATATATTTATATTTGGACTTACATGTATAAATATTTGCTTTGAGCTCTGCAAGGAGCTTTCATTAAGTCTTAACAGAGTTTTATATAAAGTTTCTTATAGTTGTTGTTATTTGCCCAATGAATATCCCAACTTATGTTTCATTTCTTTTTTGAAGGATGGCGTGGTGCTGGTTCACTGTAATGCAGGAGTCTCCCGTGCAGCAGCTGTGGTCATTGGTTTTCTAATGAATTCAGAAAGACTGAGCTTTGCCAGAGCCTTTTCCTTGGTGAAAAATGCAAGGCCTGTGGCTTGTCCAAATCCTGGCTTCATGGAGCAGCTTCACAAATACCAAGAACAGATTGTAAAAGCAAATGGAAGCATAAATGATCATGACTGATCAAAAGGGAGAAGGGAAACTATCCGCTTTGACTAGACAGGAACAGATGTTGGATGTCCTTTAATCTGTCATTTTGCAATCCCCTTTTCACATGTGCATTTTTGAGTTGTTACATACTTTTTCTTACCTTCCTTTGACCCTGTTTCTTTCAGCATGTCATCTGTAGGCCGAATCATATTCCACTGACTTCAGAGAAGTTTTGCCCAAGAACAGGCTCTTCCTGGAGTGCTAATAAAAAGGCAAAGTTCAATTTTCCTTGAAATATTAGAAAACAGCAGAATGATGGCATTTTTTTATTGAAGCATAAGAAAATGCAGGCAATAGAGAAAGAAAATAACTGAGATAAGTTGCCCTGTTTACTTTCCAAATGTATGCATTCTAGTAATTTGTAAAATCTAGATAATAAAATATTCATGTAACAAAGTATCTTAATATTGGATTTTAAATTTATATTGCAACTAAAGAGGATTTTATTGAATTTTTTGGGCTAACCAGCCATTACATTTTTTTTTAAATTAAAACAGATGGTCTTCTGAGGATGTTTAAATGTGTAGGATGCTTTCATGCTTCATGTCTCTACCGTTTCTAATCAAGTAGTGATTTGAAGTGCACTAATGTGATATTTTCAAAGTGGTGGAACAAACAGAGGGTTTTTTTGTAAATCATTTTGGTGGAGATATAAAAAATGTTGATAACAGCCGACCTTCTCACTGCTACTGCCTTCACATTCAGTCCTTATTTGCTGTCCCCTCACTCCATTCCATGGCATGTGTAAAGAATGGACATTATAGGATAGGTAACTTTAGCTCTCCTGAGAGATCTTAGGCTGGAATTTGTGTCTTAAGAAGGCATGTTTAAAAAAAAGAAATCTGTAAAATATTTTAATAGTATTTTTGTGGCCTTCACGCCAGTTCTTAATGGTTTGATATATTATTGTGCAGTAAAATAAAAAGAACGCTGTGTTTTGATATATTGTGTGCTAAAGTGGTTTGAAAGGTTTGGTTTCAATCTTGGTCCCACTAGTTTGAACTGTTGCGTGTCATTGTGTTTGAGCCACACCGTGTCTTGCTCTCAATATTTAATTAACTGCTCATGCTCAAGAGCATGTAGTGATAGGACAAGAGTGAATGGACCCAAGCTGATAGAGAGGTTTAGATTAGATATTAGGAAGCAATTCTTCCTGGTGAGGGGGGCAGGCCCTGGCACTGATTGCCCAGGGACGCTGTGGATGTGCCACCCCTGGAAGTGTCCAAGGCCAGGCTGGACAGGGTTTGGAGCAGCCTGGGCTAGTGGCAGGTGTCCCAGGGCTAGTGGCAAGTGTCCCAAGGCTGGTGGCAAGTGTCCCAGGGCTAGTGGCAGGTGTCCCTGGGCTGGTGGCAGGTGTCCCTGGGCTGGTGGCAGGTGTCCCGGGCTGGTGGCAGGTGTCCATGCCCGTGGCAGGTGTCCTGGGCTAGTGGCAGGTGTCCCCGGGCTGGTGGCAGGTGTCCATGCCCGTGGCAGGTGTCCTGGGCTAGTGGCAGGTGTCCCAGGGCTAGTGGCAAGTGTCCCAAGGCTGGTGGCAAGTGTCCCAGGGCTAGTGGCAGGTGTNCCCCGGCGCCTCGCTGGGCTCGGGGCACAGCTCTGGGCTCAGCTGTGGGCACAACGCAGGACAAGCTCTCCCAGCCGAACCGCGGCCCTTTCGGCTCTTCAGGGCCCGGCCCTGCGGGAGGACAGCTCACCAGGTGGGAGTCTCCCGGGGGACCGCCCGGCCCAGCCCACAGCAAATGC